>BQNB010000007.1:231983-309955 GCA_026074375.1 Tanacetum coccineum | reverse complement strand
GGTCAAGCAGTACTAACTCATGTTAGTACTGCTTGAGGCCATTTGTTCCTTTATTTTCAATTTGAATCTCATTTTCAGATTCAAAATAGAAGGATTTAAGAGCTTAGTTAGTCATAAATTAGCTTCCATTCAAGTTAGTTAGTGTTAGTTAAGTTTTATTAGCTTAACTCAGATCATAAACTTTTGAGGTTATGATTATTTCTAGTGCTAAATTTTAGTGTAATTGTTGTTGTTCTAGTGTTCTATTTGCATAGAAGTCTAGCTCTTTAGCCTGAATCTATTAATTTTGAGGTTTGGTCATTTATAATGTCAAGTGCATCAGCAGCATTAAAGGCTATTTAGCCATTTTCTAGCTTTAAATTCAGATAGCTTAAGTAAGATATAGGTCTTAAAATTTGGTTTTCAAGTAGAATTCAGGTCAATCTATTTAGATTAAGGCTTAATTTAGCTTAATTAGTTTTCTAGATAATATGTTTTTAATCTGCAAATTTGATATTTATCATTTTCATAAAAGTTTAAAAAACCAAAAATAATTTTCTGCCTGCATTGCCTTTATCAAGCAGTTTTTTTTAATAATTTGATTTTCAAAATAGTTTTTTTTATAGTTGTTTCAAGTAGATTATATGTCAAGGTTTAAGCTGGTACAAGTCTTATTGTCATAAGGATCTTTTTGCTGTCTTAAAAATAAGCCCAAAGTTGCTTATCTGTCTGATTGGTTAACAGTTTATACTTAAGTACTTGTATTTGATTTTTATCTTATGGCTTATTCTGTTGGTTTATTTCCTGCTCAAACTAGCTTATTAGGGTAGTTGTAGATTGCTTGTAGCTTATTAAGTCATAGTCTTAGCTTATTTTAGTTTGTTAAGTTACTTGAGTTTTGTAAGAAGTCTAAAAATAAGTCAAGTGTTTACTGTTTGCTTTTCAGCTATTTTCTAGCTTATTTAGTGCTTTTCAAAAATAGTTGCTTTTATAAAATTTGCTTATTTCCAGCTTTTCTACAACTTTGTTTTTATAAGTTTTCAAAAATAAAAAATTAGCAAAAAGCAAGAGGGAGGATTCGAACCTGTGTCCTCTTGCTTCTCACACACACGTCTAACACTACACACACACAAACCATCATGCCCTTGGGTCTTTTTCATACAAACATCACTTCACTTTTCTTCTAAACACACTTTCATTTCCTTTTTAATAAATAAAGCCGTAGCTTATTTAATGCTTTTTAGGGCTTATTTCATTTGCTTATTTTTAGTTAGTATTTTTATAAAATTATTCTTTGCTTTTTACACTTTTAGTAATTTTTCTAGAATTTTTCAGTTTCGTTTTGTATTTTTAATCATTTAATTTTGTTTAAAACTTTAAAAAATCATAAAAATTAAAAAATAATCAAAAAAATATAATTCTTTTTTAGAAAATTTTCTTTTATCATATAGTTTCTAGGAAAATTAGTTTGCTTAGTAGGATTTAAATTGGCAAAATTTCAATTTTTTAAAGAACGGAGATTCGTTTCCGTTCAGTTTTCGTAATTTTTAAGCTCAATTCTAAAACTCCGTTTTTGTTCTAGTATTTTTAAACTTACTTTTTAGACAATTAGAGTCTATTAAAAGTGAAAATTTCATTTTAGGTTTAATTTTTGAAATTTAGGGTTTTTAATCACCATTTAGGGTTCCCGTTTTGCGTTTTTAGTTAAAGTTTAATTTTTCGTTATTAAAGTTAGGTTTAATTGTCCTTAAATTTGCTCTCTTTTAGGATTTTAGGAAACAAATCATCTTCGAAACAATTCAAATCATTGTCCAAACAACAAACGTAATTTCATAAATCTTCGAGGAATACGACCCAGTAATCACTTACCGGTAAATATACATATTATTATATATAATTGTGAGAAATTTCCTTTCTTCCTTTGTCCTCAAGGGTAGTTTGGTAATTTTCTATTTTATTATTTTATTATTACGTGTATAGAATTGCTGCTATATCAATTTTTGGCGCCGTTGCCGGGGATTTGTGATTAAGATTCTTTCGTTTGAAGTTTGTCGATAGTTATTTGGAGAACCTTTCGTCTTCGAAAGTTACTCTTTTAAGAAAATCAAAAATAAAAAAAAATTAAAAATATAAAAAGTAAAAAAAAATTCTTTTCTTTTTAATATAAGTAGAAGATTAAAAACAAAAATACAAAAATATTTGTTCTTCCGAATTTTTTGATTTTTCTCGTTAATTAGTGAATATTTAAAAATAAACAAAGTTGGTAAAAGAACACCAACAAATAATACTTTCAACTGAAGTATTATCCATTAATAAGTTCTCAAACCAAAGATTCAAAAACTTGCCTTTTGTGTCACTTGCGATATACGGCTCACCTTTGAAAATTAAACACTTTTAGAGAGCTACCGTGAAGCTTGTTGATTATTAGGTTTAAGTTATTCGATCTCGTTTTGTCCTTTAATAAAATATATTGTTTAAAAAACCTAAAAACCCAAAAATAATCTTCTTTTTGTTCTTATCCATTTAATTCTTTTCTTAACCCTCTAAATTGTTTAATTCTTATGGCGTCACTCGATTATCGTTTGAATCCCCTCTTCACGATTAAAGAGTGTTCGTCTTGTGGATCTTTGTATAATAAAGGATATTGTTGTACCCCCGACTCGTCTCAACAACCCCTTCGTGATTGTCCCAAGTGTGGAAACCCGGTTGAAGGTCCAAATTGTCAAGGATGTGCTCTTTGGCGAAAGAAATTAAAGGAAGTTTGGTCTACAATTTGTCATGAAAATGGAATTTACCAAGACCTTCTAAACACTTACGAGTCATCCGATGACGATACCAACGTTGTTAATGCTCCTCGTGAGCCATTCGTTGTCAAACAGGACCCCGGTAAAAATTCCTCGCAAAGTCCTCCACAAATTAACCACAATTGTTGTTACGAGTGTGGTGATTCGTTAGATGGAATCTTTTGTCAACAATGCACTTGTAAGTCTTGTGGGAAAGGTGCTCATATTGGTTATAATTGTCCACCGAAAGCTCCGATTATCTCTAATCCGGAACCATGCAATCAAACCATTGATGAGTTCCCACAAACTTTGCCAAGTTTTGATCCGACGTGCTACTCCGAAAAAGAAAATTCATTACCTTACGTTTCAAAACCCAACTTTGTTGATGATTCTCCTAACGATTTCAATCCACCTCCACAACCTCCTATGTATTCTTGTGAATTTTGTGGGAACGATGCTCGTTATGGTCACTATTGTACACCTCAAGTTCCGTTTATCTATCCGGAACCGTGTTACAATCAAGACTTTAATTTCCCGCAAGATTTTCATGATTTTCAACAACAATATTTTTGTTGTGAAAATTGCGGGGGTCCTCATGAGACTTTTCAATGTCAACCGATGAATGAAGACTATTATCATGAGCAAAATTCTTGCTATGATTCTAATTCTTTCGGCTTTGACCAATTTCAACCCCCGCAATATACCGTCAATCATCCAATCTTTAATGCTCAAAATGAGCTTCTCAATGATCAAAATAAGCTTATGGAGCAAATGACATCCATATGGATATGGTTGGTCAAATTATGCAAAAAAAGGAAGAAGAAAGGCGAATTGCGGAAGATCAAGCGGCTAAAGAAGAGATTTATTAAGATTAAGAAAGCAGTGAAAGAAGAACAGAATCAAGCTGAAGTTATGCAAGAATTGCTTATTAAACTTATGGATGATTTGCAAATTCTTAAAGGAATTCAACAAGAGAAGGAGAAGCCGACAGCTCAAAGTTTTACTCCATATGAAATTTTTTCTATGATCGACGATGTGGAAGTGTTAATGAGAGACATTTACACCTTCTTAAGGAAGTTTAGTCGTATACCTTTTGGAGTAACACCAAAGGTTATATTTATAACTTGGGAAAAATTTAGTGAAATTAAGCATGCTTTGACGGACAAGCAATATCGACAAGAGGATATTCAAGAATTGATGAGTAAACTCCTTGAAGATGTGCGAAATATTAATGAGGAGCTATCAGAATATATTAATTGTCCAAGCTGGAATCGTCCTACCTTTTACGACGATGACGATGATGAGTATACTATTATATATAGAAATCCTAAAGCAATCACACCCGACTTATAATCAAAGGAACCCGATAAACTCTCTCATAACGGGGGGATGTGCATCTTGAACACTATTCGGGGAAATGGGAATCGGACAGAAATATAAATGTATAGTGTTGAGATCCTTGTTCCCAATCCAAGTAAGTTCAAGGGTATTTTTCTGACGATACGTGTGATTGTGCCCGTTTGTGATGATCCTTCCCCTTTGATGCTTGAACGACATTATGAGATTTTATCCGCATTACATCGATGTGGTAATTCGAGTGATGACCGATGATTTGAGGACATCGAGTTTCGGTGATATAGAGGGGTGAATGATGTTGATCAAGAAGAGAAAAAGTTTGACTTAGAAGATATTCTTCAAATCCAAGACGTTATTCTTCGTGAGAAATTATTAAACATTAGTCATCTTATTACTAATATCAAATCTTTGAATGATAACCCTACTTTTGATCATGTGTTCAAGTCTCCTTCTTCATTTCCTATTCCTGTCATGGATAGTGATTCGTTCTTTGAGAAGTCCGGTACTTCTCTCTCTTATTCGGATAATTCTTTACCTGAATTCGAGCCTTTTAGCGATGATACGGAAGAGACAAGAAGTGGCAGTACCACTACTCATGCTAATAACTCTCTTCCCGAGTATGATTCGTTTCTTTTTTAGATTGAGCCCGAGCAGGGTGAGTTGACCAACGTTGTTATAGAAGAGGTTGATACATTTCTTGTTCCAGAAGACTCGATACCACCAGGTATTGAGAGTAATTTTAACCCAGGGGGAGGTGAGATTGATTTTTCTCAAAATGTTGAAGATGACGATTCCATCACATTTGTAATTCGGACCTTTCTCCCGTTTCTCACCTACCCTGCGGATTCTCCTTTACTTCTCTCCACCGGGAGTGAAGACACCATTTTTGACCCCGACATCTTCATAGAGCGAGTGGGTATCTCGGGTTGTACTTTCATGGCTTATATGTTTATCCAAACATTAATGAAAGCCCGATTGAGATTTTCTTTTCCATTTGCTTCCCCATGAACAACTTAATTCGGGGTCGAGTCAAGCTCGTGACTCGGTTACAAAAATCAGATTTCTATCTTCTTATCTATTTTCTAACAATTAATGTGAGGGGGCTCGCCTCTTTCCTTTCTCGTGTTTTGTGTTTTGTAATTTTATGTCCAGGATACCCGGATTTTGAAGACTCTCGTGCTCATAGTTTTGTCTACTCATTCGAGCTTCATATCCCCAACTTCACTTAGGGAATCCGATATCCTAATTTTATCGATTATCATTTATCTTTAGCTTACTTAATGAATGGCTTTAGATTTGCGTAGAGAACCCTTAATACTTGAATTATGCCTTGAAATTAGTATGGGGTGTCAGTTCAGTGAGACATGGTGTAGTTTTAGTCTGGGGGGGGGGGATTAATTTTACACTTTATTTATTAAAGCGTCTTTCTATCAGATGGCTTTTTGTTTTTACCTGCGACTGTTGTTCTCACGTACCCCGTTTTCCCACAAAAATTTTAAATTTTTAAGTCTTAATATCTAGTTTATTGTTCTAAAAAAAATAGTTGACACGAATGTAGGTTTTTCGTTGGTGAGAATGAAAAGTAAATTTTGACCCGACCGGTTTTATATCTTAGCTTTCTCCTTAACTTTAAATAGATTGATTTTTGCTAATCTTTTATACAAGGAGCTATAAAACGCAAGTCTAGCTTGAAAAAAGTCAAGACTTTGCAAGTTCCCATAATTGATTTTAAATATGCGAAGATCGATTTATTAGAGTTGAGATTGTTGCCAGTCTATGTGACTTGTTAAAGTGCCGATCTTAATTCATTAGGCTAAGTATTCACGAGTTTCTTTATTAGAAATTTTAAATTGTGAAGAACAAGAGATGATAGAGTAGAGTATAAGTTTTGATGCTAAACATAGAATAGTTGGATTTCTTTAAGGCTCATAAGTGTTAATTGTGGCTTTTTCTCCCATTAGCTTGTTTCACCTTTATATATAATTGTTTAATAAATAGAGTTGTGCGGTTTTTTGGTTAATAATTAGTTAATAGAAGTTTTCTTTAGTTCCTTTGTGATTAAGATGAGTACACATCAGGAATACTTAATTTGGCATACTATATGTATCACATTAATAAATATTTTGCTTATCCCTTAAAGAGCCTTAGGGTATATGGGGTAAGTAGAATTTAATAAGTGAAATTATAGCCTTATTCATTCCTTAAAGAGCCTTAGGGTATATGGAATGGATATTGTTGCTTAATTTTTGTCTTGTTTGTACCTTAAAGAGCCTTAGGGTATATGGTGCAAATAAGATTGGTCCATTTATGTCTTAAAGAGCCTTAGGGTATATGACTTGAATGGTGCCTTGTTTAAGTAACCTAAATAAAAGCCAAATTTTGGTCGCCTCGATGTGGACTTTAATCTTGATAACATTGGTATCTTTTGAAAAGGGCTAGGAGCTAATTATTGCAACTTTACCGTTACGCTTTATTTTTGGAATTAATAAGTATCGAAATAAAGTCTTAAAGAGCCTTCGGGTATATGACTTAAATAAAATCTTGAGATACAAAATTAGGGAATAAGGGAGGAAAAGTAAGAGCACAATTAGCTTTTATGAGTAGTGTTAACATCATAACTTGTATTTTGCAATGATTTTGTTTTTAAGCTTGGCTTGGAGAGGTTAAAATCGAGGACGGCGAATTTATCTTTTTAGACACTTTAAGTGCTTTTTGTTTTGTGATCCTAAAAGTTATCAATGAATAATAAAAACAATGCATTATGTCATACATGAATAAAGTATAAGTTGTAGTTGTAAGATATAAACCATAAATTATAAAAATCATAAAAATGAAAAAAGTTTTGAAAATGGGAAATGGGGTGTTTTAAAGCTTGTGATTTCTTAACTCTCCCAACAAAAGTCTTTGCTACTTTTCAAAGATTTAGTTTAGGGAAGTTTTGAGGTATTTGGTTTTAAAGCATATAATATTGCGTGAGGACACGGCAATCACTTAGTTTGGGGAATTTTGATATGTGTGAAAACACATATCCGTTTTATATCAAAAATAACCCATAAAAGACAAAATTGTGCTTAAAATGCTTGTATATTGCTTGATTTGTCTTTGTGATTGTGTAGGTATGGATATAGCAAAAATCGCAAGAAAACGGTCAAAACCGGACAAATACGGACACGAGACGGAAAAGAGTGTACAAGAGCCGATGATTTGATAGCAAGAAAGGTCAAAAGTCAACTCTAATCAACCCTTGGTCAACCAAAGTCAACTCACTAAATGAAAAAACCCAAAAAATACCAAAATAGTCCCTTAAATTAAATCAAATTGCAAAAATAACCTAAAACCCCTAACACCGTTATCTCTTTAATATATAAGAGATAACAGTCGTTATCTCTTATAAAAAACCCTATAACCAAATTTGTTTAACCAAAGCCCAAAGCAATAACCTGGCCCAAACCCTTTTTAAAACCCAAGTCAGCCCTTTTTTACCCGGTCAAACCCCAAAATCCCATATCAGTTATTAAAAGAAAAAGGGCGCGTAACTCTTTTAGAGTTATTGTTCATCGTCCCTAACCCTGAGCTAAACCAGGGTAAAATTAACTCAACCATGGCTGTTAAGGGTCTCAATCATTTCACCCCGCTCCTCTTAGTCACACTAAGAGCGTGTGCACTTCTAGAAGTGCCACGCTGGCGATTCGTCACATCACACATATGATCAAACGGCTGAGATTAAAAGATGTTGATGTAATTGAAGATTTAAAGGTGGGGATTCAGTCCTTGGGCTCTACTCAACATACTACTCACAAAAGAAACACACCTTAGCTCTCCTCAAGCTCATTTCATGCCTATAAATAGATGATAGGTCTAGCTTAGAAAGGGGTCTCAAATTTATGCATTAGAATTGGTTTACCAATTTTATGTAATTTACTTTCCAGCAATTTAATTACCTTGTAATTTCCATTTCCAAGTATTGTACCTCTCTCAATTTATCAATAAAATACAAAAAATCCAAAAATATTGTTCTATTTCCATTCTCCTTGCCAATTCATCAAAGTTACTGTTTCATTGTTACATTGATGCTCCTTAAGCTTAATTAAGCTTGTTTTAAGCTTTGGTTGTAATATTTCGAGTTCTCATTTACATTTGGAAGAATTTCGGATTGGTGTTTTGGTGTTTTGGATCAAAAGCTTGATCTAAGCTTGGTTTTGGTTTTGAAATTGTTGTTTATTCAAAAGCTTGGACCTAGGGGTTTGTTAGGTTAGTTGTTAGGGATTCACTAAATTTCTATGGACCTTGAGTAAGTCTTCATTTAACTTCTTGTCAATTATTGCATTTGCTTGTTTTTGCTTATTTTATTGCTATTTTTACCTTTAAATGTTTAGTTTAACTATTTTGCTCATTTTGATTATCTGTTTTTGACTTATGTTCATTAGATCTTAGTTTTCTAGTTTATGCTTAAAAGTTGTCTTAAAATCTACTTCTACTAGCATAATATGTTTTGTTGCTTTTCTGGCTTATTTGCTTGTTCAAATCTACTTATTAAGATTGTTTTTAGCTAACTACTATCTGGTATTTTCATTTTGTGCTTTAAATCTTAAAATTATAAGCCGAATATGAGTTTTTGTGATCTAAGGGGGTGTTTGGGTCAAGCAGTACTAACTCAAGTTAGTACTGCTTGAGGCCATTTGTTCCTTTATTTTCAATTTGAATCTCATTTTCAGATTCAAGATAGAAGGATTTAAGAGCTTAGTTAGTCATAAATTAGCTGCCATTCAAGTTAGTTAGTGTTAGTTAAGTTTTATTAGCTGAACTCAGATCATAAGCTTTTGAACTTATGATTATTTCTAGTGCTAAATTTTAGTGTAATTGTTGTTGTTTTAGTGTTCTATTTGCATAGAAGTCTAGCTCTTTAGCCTGAATCTATTAATTTTGAGGTTTGGTCATTTATAATGTCAAATGCATCAGCAGCATTAAAGGCTATTTAGCCATTTTCTAGCTTTAAATTCAGATAGCTTAAGTAAGATATAGGTCTTAAAATTTGGTTTTCAAGTAGAATTCAGGTCAATCTATTTAGATTAAGGCTTAATTTAGCTTAATTAGTTTTCTAGATAATCTGTTTTTAATCTTCAAGTTTGATATTTGTCATTTTCATAAAAGTTTAAAAAGCCAACAAAAAAGTAGTATGCCTGCATTGCCTTTTTCAAGCAGCTTTTTCTTTAATAATTTGATTTTCAAAATAGTTTTTATATGTTTTTAGCCTTAAAATAAGTTTTTTGTCTTTTCAATTTCAAAAACCAAACTCAGATAAAGCTAAGTATTCTGTCTGTTTTCACAAGCCTGTTTCAATAAGCTCTTGTTTTCCAAACTTTTGTTCAAAAGCATTTTCTTATAGCTAGTAGGCCTTAGTTTAAGTTCCTTTAAGTTGTTTTCTCTTAAGTGTCTTTTAGCTAGCTTAAAATTAAGCTCAAAGTGTCCCTTAGGGTCTGTTTGGTTAGCAGAATTAGTTTAAGAGCTTATTTTGATTTCCAGCTTATGGTTTGTCTTTTTGAGCTTATTCCTGTCCATGTTAGCTTATTAGGTTAGGCTTAAGTTTCTAGTAGTTCATTTGACTTTGTTGGTAGCTTATTTCATTTTGTAGCTTGTAGTGTTTTTACAAAAAGTTCAAAAAGTAAAAAAATAGTAGTTAAGCATTTTCTGTCTTTTAAGCCAACTTTTCAGCTTATTTAGTGAATTTCAATAATAGTTGCTTTTATTAAATTTGTTTCTTTTCAGTTTTTCTACAACTTTGTTTTTAAACTTTTTCAAAAAAAAAAGGCAAGAGGCAGGATTCGAACCTGTGTCCTCTTGCCTCACACACACACGTCCCACTCCACACACATAGTAACCATCATGCTACATTAGCTCATCCGTTAGGATCTTTCCTCATTTAATTTTTATACACATTTGAGCTCTTTTAGTTAATAAGTTGTTTTAGCTTATTTCACAGCTTATTCGATAAGCTGTGTTCCCGAGCTTATTTTTCCTAGATTCCTCTTAGTTCAAGCTACTTTCTATAATTTTTTCAGAATTTTTATAATTAGTTTAGTATTTTTAAACATTTATTTTTATTAAAAAAAAAAAACAAAAAATAAAAGAAAAAAATAATTTTAAAATTCATATAAAAT
Source organism: Tanacetum coccineum (assembly GCA_026074375.1). NCBI lineage: Eukaryota > Viridiplantae > Streptophyta > Magnoliopsida > Asterales > Asteraceae > Tanacetum > Tanacetum coccineum. Next base: position 299,679 of record BQNB010000007.1, on the reverse strand, counting down.
AGAAAAATAATCAAAAAAATATAATTGTTTTTTAGAAAATTTTCTTTTATCATATAGTTTCTAGGAAAATTAGTTTTGCTTCCGTAGGATTAAAATTGCAAAATTTCAATTTTTAAAGAACGGGATTCGTTTCCGTTCACGTTTTTCGTATTTTTAAGCTCAATTCAACTCCGTTTTTGTTCTAGTTTTCTTTAAACTTACTTTTTAGTCAAATAGAGTCTATTAAAAGTGAAAAATTCATTGTAGGTTTAATTTTGGAAAATTAGGGTTTTTAATAGCCATTTAGGATTCCCGTTTTTGCATTTTTAGTTAAGGTTTAATTTCCCGTTATCAAAGTTAGGTTTAATTGTCCTTTAAATTGCTCACTTTTAGAATTTTAGAATCTTCTTCGATCCAATTCAAATCATTGTCCAAATAACAAACGTGGTCTCAATTTCATAAATCTTCGAGGAATACGACCCGGTAATCACTTACCGGTAAATATACGTATTATTATATATAATTGTGAGAATTTTCCTTTCTTCCTTTGTCCTCAAGGGTAGTTTGGAAATTTCATATTATATTTTATTATTACGTGTATAGATTATTACAATCAAAGCAAGAGACCTAGAAGCATCCTTAGAAGGCTATAAATAAAGCTCCTCACTCACAACACACACCATCTCTTTTCCTGTATTTTTTTTAGGTAAGTAGCTAAGTAAATTTAATCTAAAATGTAATTACCCTTTAAAAACTTTTGTATCTGTTTTGAATATCAATAATATCATATTTAGGGTTTTGATATAAAATTTGTTTGTGCTCCTTTTAATTTCAAAAGCTCAATTTTTATTCAAAATGTTGTTTAATAAGCTTGTTACTGTTACATAAGCTTCTTCATAAGCTCTCATTAGCTCTTTGAGTCTCTAAGCTCAAATTGAGCTCATAATAAGCATCTAATCTATTTAAACTCTTAAAATCAGATAAAATACCTTTGCTAAATGGATTTTGAGCTTTTTGGATGATAAGCTAACAATGGAAGAGCTTGTGGGACTTAACTAGCTTATCCTTGTGATAAGCTAGAGCTTGTAGACAGCTCTTTGAGCTCATTTTAGCTTTGTTTAGCTAAGGCCTTTTGTAAGTCTTCTTCTATCCTCACTGTCTTTAATTTCCTAGTTTAGAATTGCTTAATCTGCTTATTTGCTAGCTTATTTTGTGACTAAATTTGTCCATTACTATCTTAATTAGAACATATTTGATCATCTATTTTCAGCTTTTATAGTGTAGATCTTAGTTTTTTCGTATTTTGTCTTATAAATCATTAAAAATCCAAAAATATTTAGCATAGCTTTAATTCTTACATAATAATCTTGTTTGAATGTTCTTAGTTGTTAATTAGCTTATAATTTAGTTTATTAATATCTGGTAATTGAGTATTTTTCATAGAATTTTAATTTCATAAGCTAAAATAAAGTTGAGTATTTTTAAAGGGGTGTTTGGCATAGCAGTACTAACTACAAGTTTGTACTGCTAGTGGCCATTTGGTCCTTGAAATTCATTTTGAATCTAAATTTAAGGATTATAAGAGTAGGATTTAAGGTGTTTGTTAGGATTAATCAAGTTTTTATAGGAATTAATAGTAGTAGTTAGAATCTGTAGTCAATACTCAGATTCATAAGCTCTTTAAGCTTTAACTTGTTTCTAGTCGTTTTTAGCCTAAATTACTCTTACCTGGTTGTTCTAAAGATGTTTAAACAAAGCTTTTAAGTCTGCATTTTATAGTTTTGTGCTTTTGGTCAAGTGCATCAGTAGGTATTAAAAGCCAAAAAAGTCCATTTTCAATCTTAATTTTTAATAAGTAAAATTAGTTTTTAGGTTTTCAAATTTCATGCTCAAGTAGATAGCAGGCCAAATTTAATAAATTAGGGCTTATTTTATCTTTAAAATCAAAATTAGTCATCTATTTTTTATCTGCAGCTTAGGACTTTTCCTTTTTCATAAATTTTCAAAAACCAAAAAAAAATAGAGTAGTCTGCCTGCAACAGCCATTTTCATTTAACTTTTTCTTAGCTTGAATTAGTTTCAAAATGGTTTTCAAAAAGCTGTTTTAAGTAGTATTCCATGTCTACTTTTAAATTTAGCAAAGCTTATTTCCATAAGGTTCAGTTTAAATGCTAATTTTTAAGCCCAAAGTAGGCTCTTCAAGGCTGCATTGACTCAGCATACACTGAGTCAGTTCTGTTAGCTTATTGAGCTAATAAGCTCAATTCCTTTAGCTTATTTGAGTTCTCTGCTTATTCCTTAGGTTCTTAGTTTCAGATTCTTTAAGCTTATTCTGTTTTTCTAGCTTATTTAGCTTATTTTCAATAGTTTAAAGAAGTTTAGTGTTTAAAGTTTTATCATACAGTTTATAGGAAAATTAGTTTTGTTCCAGTAGGGTTAAAATTGCAAAATTTTGATTTTTATAGAACGGGATTCGTTCCCGTTCTCGTTTTTCGTGTTTTTAAGCTCATTTCAATTCCGTTTTTGTTCTAGTTTTCTTTAAACTTACTTTTTAGTCAATTAGAGTCTATTAAAAGAGAAAAATTCATTTTAGGTTTAATTTTGGAAATTTAGGGTTTTTAGGAAACAAATCATCTTTAAACCAATTCAAATCATTGTCCGAACTACAAACGTGGTCTCAATTTCATAAATCGTTGGGGAAATACGACCCAAGAATCATACTTCCCGGTTAATATACATATAATATATATATTTGTGAGAATTTTCCTTTCTTCCTTTGTCCTCAAGGGTAGTTTGGTAATTTTCTATACTTATATATATTATTTTATCTACATCACATATATAAGCTGAATTTTCTTAACCTTATTGCTCTGCTTGAGAGATCGTAGACATTCTCTCATTTGCTCTATTTATATAGCAAGGTCTGATAACGGTTATAAGAATGGAATGGTGAGATATGGAATCAATTTCACTTTGGTCTAAGAATCTACTGTTGGTGCACAACCATAGGCCATCCATCCAATCCAAATATATCATCACCACCAAAGAATTGATCATGTCCACAACTTAACAAACAAGAATAACCACAGAGAGGATGATAATACCAAATGCTTAACTAATAGCAGAGCAAGACACACCACCTCAGGTTAGAAGATTGTCATTTTAGTCTGGACTGACCAGCACGAGAAGAAAGGATGATTCTAACAATAAGTCTGATTTAAATTGATTATACCCTTTAAAAATATGAATATAAATATATAAAACAATATAAGGATAAGAATCAAAAACTCTCAGTTATAGTAATCCCCAACGAGGAATGCAATTGAAAGTCGAGAGGCATTTTGAGAATCGATGCTTGAATAGAACAAGATTATGATTGGTTATCTAAAACTACGGGAAAATTAATGCAAAAACTTAAAAACAATTAAGGTAAGACAAATTTTAACTAAAAACGCAAAACAAGAATCCTAAACGGGACCTAAAAACCCTAAATTATCAAAATTAAGTCTTAAAATGATCTTTTTGGACTTTATAAGTCTTAATTGACTAAAAAGCTAGAACAAAGAGAACTAGACAAAAAATGGAAAAGATTTAAGTTTAAAAACATTAAAAACATGAACGGGATTCAATCCCGTTCTTTAAAAAACCAAATTTTGCAATTTTAACCCTAAGAAAGCAAATCTAATTTTCCTAAGTTCTAAATGTTAAAAGAAAATTTTCTAAAAAAGAATTATATTTTTTTGACTTTTTTATAATTTTTTATGAATTAAAAACGATTTAAATGAAATTAAATGTTTAAAAAATACTAAACTATTTAATAAAAATCTTAAAAAATTACCAAAAGTAGCTTGGACAATGTAGAATCAAATAAATAAGTGGAAAAAAACACTTATCAAATAACTGTTAAATACCTAAAATGTCTATAATCAAACTGGCTAAAACTACTATAAAGAATTGATTTTGCAAACTTAAACTGAAAAAGTCCCAAGGGCGAGTTGGTAGTGCGTGTGGTGTGTAAAAAACGTTTGGTCGAATAGGGGTGAGGTCTCGGGTTTGAGTCCTGCTCACCCTTGACTTCCCCCAATTCCCAAATGTTTTTTACATGCCATTTTTTACAACTTTTTAGAGAAACACTAAATAAGCAATTTTTATAAAAGCACTTTTTCTATAGATAAAAAATAAGCACGAAATAAGCTGGCAAAAGTGACAGAATAAGCTAAACACTACTAAACCATAAAATGCTAACTGTTTAGCTACTTGGGCACAAATAAGCAAACCAAAAAGAGTATTAAGCTAAGACAGGAGCTTAACTACACCTTATAAGCACATTTCAACAAAAATAAGCACTAAATTAAGCTAGAATGACAGAAAACTTAAAAAGCTATAAAACTTAAGGAATTTTAAGCTAAGATGCAAATAAGCTTAAATGAGCTCTAAACTAAAGAGAATAAGCTAAAATGGCTTAATCTAACCTAAAAATCTTAATGGAACCAAAAATAAGCAAATGTAAATAAGCCCAATAGCTTAAATAGTAATGAGTAGCTTATTGGCTAAACCTGATAACAAAACAGCAAGGGGGCACTTTTGAGCTTAAAAATAAGCTCAAAGACAGATCCTTATGGCTTAGTAACTTATAAGCCCTTAAAGCTTATCCAAAAAGCCACAAGAATCAACAATCAAAAAGCAGTTTGAATTTCAAATAAACCCATAAAACGTTTCATGAAAAAGATTTTTCTCAAAGATTTCAACACTTTTCGAGCTTAAAAATAAGCAAACAAACAGATCCTTATGGCTTTAAAACCTCAAAACAGATTAAGCTCTTACCTCAAAGAACAAATAATAAGAATCAAAAGAGAGTTTGAAATTAAGAATAAGCAACAATGATCAAATGAAAAAGCTATTTCTTTTATTTAGGACACTTAGCAATAATTTGACAGTTTTTAGCAAAACACAAAACAAACTTGCAGGCCTAAGGTTTTTTTATGCTAACTTGTTTTAACACTTGCATAAACACATAAACATCAAACTTTTCATAAGATTAAAAAGCATGATCAAATAAGCAAGATAAATAACTCTATAAACTCACTCGATTCAAACAACACTTTCTTAAAACCTTAATTTTGAGTTTTACAACACATTCAAAACCTTTATAACAACTGAATTTATGATGATTTCCAAGTTAAAATAAGGTGACCCAAAAGACGTTAACTCATTTTTGACCCTGTTGACCTTCAAAACCAGTTTAAACGCCAAACAACCCACCTTTAAAAATTAATATTAAACTTTTTAACATATTCAAAACATGTTTTAAAAGCTAAACTTTTAAAAACTAGATGTTAACTAAGACTACTAAGCAATATTAAGCATATATCAACAACACATAAGCACTCAAATAAGCTAAAACGGGATATGCTATATTTAAGCTTATTTAAGACAGATTTAAAGAAAACTTAAACTAATGATTTTAAAACTATAACCTAAGTTAAATAAGTCTCAAACATCCTTAATAAGCATAGATAAGCAGATAAGAATAGGTAAGAAGCACAATAATCAGAAACATTAAATTAGCTTAAAAAGTGAAAATGAATAACTTACAACAACCCTTGCTCAAAACAGGGTAAGTAATCAACTCTACAAGCTCTAGCTTTTCAAAAGACAAGCTAGTGAGGTCTATAAGTTCTTCCCATGCTAGCTTATCATCCAAAGAAGCTGAGGTGTTTTAAGGGGTGGATCTTTTTAGTATTTTTAGATTTTTATGATTAAAATAGAAAATAAAAGAGATTAAAACAGTAAACTAAGGCTTGATTAAAGAAACAAAAAGCTTAGTGAAGCTTTTAGGTAAGATCTATAAGCTGTTTCATAGCTTTTCAAAGCTTAACAGGTTATAATAAATAATCAAATACAGAAAATTAAAACACAAACCTCAAATTTTTCGTTAAAAACTTAAACTTTTACAAGGAATTGAAATACAAAATACTTTTAAAACTTAAATAAAAATTACACTTCAAAAGAGACTAAAAAACATAGAAAAACTACTAGTTCACTACAAGGGTTAAGCCCTCTATTTATAGGCCGGATAGAAGGACCTAGATCCTTGGCTTGGTTTTCTTGTGTGAGAGGAAAAGAAGATTCAATATTGGCCTTCTATTCTCACTTGTGCTTCCATCACAACCCTTGATTGTGTCCACGCAATCATTCCCTAATGTTTGCCTTGGATCGCCAACGTGTCAGGTGCCAAAAACGTCATCCATTGCATCATTTAAGCTTCTAGAATGTGGGTTAAGTGGGTTTAACCTCGAGGTAAGTGTAATAGTAAAAATGAAGGTGGGGCGGGAAATTTGGGATGTGTACCAGTGTTTTTGATTGGCAAGGGAATAGTTGGGGTTATGCAATTTACCCCCTGAAGGTTTATAAGTGTATTGCAATCATAGTCCTTAATGTGTGCAATTTTGGTCCTTGAGGTTTATAAATGGGTTGCACCGTTAGTCCTTAAAGGACTAACGGGGTAAAGTTTGAGGGATTGTGTTTAACGGGAGTGTTATAGAGGGGTGATGTTGGGCTTGGTGTTTGGGCTGGTTATAAAAATAAGTGGACTTGGGCCTTTATTAAGGTTTAAGGGTTTTGGTTTTTAGTGTATAAGTGGGCTGACCCGGGCCCACTAGGCGGTTTAGGCTTTCGGGTTTGGTTTTCGATGCTCTTTCCAAATCCACTTCCCGGGGTTGACTTTGACTTGACTTTGTTGACTTTGACTTTTTGACTTGGCTTTGATTTTGACTTCTCTTTACGCTCTTTCCGTTCTCGTGCTCGGTTTTGTCGTTTTGGCTTCGATTTTTGTCCTTTTCTTGGATATCCATTTCCTGCATAATACAAATGCAAAACATACAAATACAATGTATTTTTGGTACGTTTTTAGTCATTTAAGTCCGGTTTTAGTGGTCAAAGGTATGTGTAATTAAACACATACCAAAATCCCCCATACTAAGATATTGTCGTGTCCTCACGCAATGCTATAAGTAAGCACTTAGAAAACTAAGAATCTCGATCCCCCTCGACTAATTATTTCGAAAAGTAGCTAAGTGTTCATCGAGGGAAATTAAAGAATCAAGAGTTTTAGAAAAGCCTCGTTTTTACCATTTTCAAAGATATACACTTATTACCACTAATATTTTTGTATTTTTCCTATTATTATTATTATTATTATTATTATTATTTTATATTAGCAACTAACTAATTTGACTTTCGTTATTTTTATAACCGTTAGGGATTATAGAACAAGATGCATTTCGATCCGAAAATGCCCCCAAAAAGGATAAATTCATCGTCCCCGACTTTTCACTAGCTCCAAACCAAGCTTAAAACGAAATCACTGTTAAATATCAGTTAAGATGCTAACACTACTCATATTTGCAACTTGTGAACTTTTCACTCCCGACAATTATTATATCTTAGGTGTATGTGCTATTTTGAATTTCAACCATGGATCAACGTTTTGCAAAATTCTATGTTCCACCCGAGATAATGCGTTTTGAGAGGCGAGATCCTACCCAATACTAGCGACTTCGACTCGGCACACATTCCCAACCTGCGCTAAGTGACCAGGCTTTTGACACCCCACAAAGACTAGTATCGGGATTCACGGACCTTAGGTTTCAAAAACTCTTAGGTTTCCCGTATATACATAGCTTATTTTAAAAACTTAAAATAGAATAGTCAAAGTTCAAAAGCATATTTAAATTTAACAAAAAGAGATCTATTTATTAATTCACACTTAATATTAAACATAACATTGATGCAATTGTAACCCTCGACCTTTTAGAAGGTCGTATCATTATTAAACCTTGGTCCTTTAAACAACTGCCACATCGGTATGCGAGCCGACCATGGTCCAGGAGTCTTATTTCGACCTCGGTGATTTCCTTGACCTTTTAGAAGGCTGCAACATCGGTTGTGAGCCGGCAAGATGCAGCAAACTTTTATCAGTCTCATTATTTTATAATCATTACACTAGCCTTTCCTTAGAAGTTATTGTAACATCGTTGTGTGCCGGCAAGATAAAACAAAACTTTATTCAGACCACTTTATATTTAAATTATTTATATATTCTCATCAAATAATTATTTTTATTTATTTTTATTAATTATTTTTTAACGATATAAAAAGAACTCTTTTTGAAAAATTCAAGTATAAATTTGAACTAAGACTAAAATTTTTGCTAGACACTACATAAAAATTGTTGATTTAAGTTTAATCTCCAAAAACAGCACGTATTATTAATCTGGTTAGGAGCTTATGGGAGAAAAGCCACAAATTACATACATGAGCACTAGATTTCCAAATAACCTGTTTAGCATCAACTCATAATCAACTCTATCATTTTTTGTTCTTCTTGAATTTTTGCGAACGCTTAGCCTAAACGTTAAGAACAAAGCTAGAGCTCAACAGCTCGAGCAAGGGTCAAAATTTATTCTCATTCTACCCTACAGGAAAGTCAAAATTGTGACAAAACACTTATTTTATTTTTGAAAATTTTTAAATTTTTAAATTTTTTTGAAATTTTGGTGGTAAAAATAGGATTACGCGAAAACAAAAGCTGCAGGAATAATCAAATCGATAAATCACCCCCCCCCCATACTAGAATTAAACATTGTCATCAATGTTTTAAGAAGGGTCTCTACATAAATCCTAAGCCGTTTATTAAGTATGCTTAAAGATAAACGTTAGTCGATTAGATTAGGATATTGGATTTCCCAAATGAAGCTGAGAATTTGAAGCTCTTGTGATCGAAGGACAAAACCACGAGCACGAGAGGCTTCAAAAATCCGGGACAATCTTGGACAATCACAAAAACAAGCAAACGAGAATGGAAAGAGGCAAGCCTCCTCACAACAAAAAAACACTTATTCATTATTACAAAATATAACTACTGATAAGCATGGGTTGCCTCCCACGAAGCGCTTTTTTAGAGTCACTAAGCTTGACCCAATCCCTAAATTCATTTGCCCTTGAGGAAGGTTTGGAGATCCGGGATAACCAATTTTGGTACGTCCCCTCCAAAGTAGTGCTTAATTCTATGACCGTTCACCTTGAAATTTGGCCCAGAGTTTTGAGATAACTCAACGATGCCATATGGAAAGACATTGGCAATGGTGAATGGTCCAGACCAATAGGATTTTAACTTGCCCGAGAACATCTTCAATCTAAAGTTAAAGAGGAGGACTTGATCACCGACGTTAAAAACGCGGTTTTTGATCTTTGAGTCATGGATCCTCTTTGTTTTCTCTTAGTAGATCAAGGAGATTCTCATAGGCATGATTGAACGAAGATTCATTTAGTTTCATTTGATTTGAACTTTACGGTGATACCACGCCGGCTTATCTCTAGGTCAAAGTTAGCATGCTTCAAGGCCTAATAGGCTTTGTGCTCGAGCTCGATCGGTAGATGACATGCCTTTCCGTACACGAGCTTGTATGGAGTACACCCGATGGGTGTTTTGTAAGCCGTACGGAAGGCCCAAAGTGCATCATCTAATTTATCCGACCAAGAGGCACGGTTCTCGCCCACGGTCCTTTCAAGAATTCGTTTCAAGCCATGATTGGATACCTCAACTTGCCTCCACTTGTTTGTGGTGAACGGTGGAGAGACGGTGAGTGACTCCATATTTAAGCATTGAACCTTTGCAAACGCATATGCAAAATGGGTTCCGCGATCACTTATGATAGCACGAGGGGCACCGAATCGGGCGAAGAGAGATTTAAGAAATTTACAAACAACTCGGGCGTCGTTGATGGGGAGCGCTTTCGCTTCAACCCATTTTGACAAATAGTCGACAGCCACGAGTATGTATTTGTTCCCTCGTGAAGACGGGAACGGCCCCATGAAATCGATGCCCCACACGTCAAAGATTTTGCAAACTTGGATGGAGATTTAAGGCATTTCATCACGTTGCGAAATTTTTCCTTGACGCTGACAAGTGTCACATCGGGTGACCAAGTCATGGGCATCTCGGTAAATCGTGGGCCAATAAAATCCTGAGTCAAAAACTTTTTTGGCGGTGTAGTTGGCACCGTAATGTCCCCTGGTGGGTCCACTATGGCAAGCTGTGAAGATGTCAACAACTTCTTGGCCTGCAACACAACCGCGACCGAACATATTGATCCTGCACATATTTGAACAAATAGGGGTCAACCCAAAAGTAGTGTTTAACATCTTTAAAAAACTTGTTCTTTTGTTGGGACGACATCCCTTTAACAATGAAATTCTCCGCGTGGTAATTTACATAATCGGAAAACCACGGGGTACTTGAGTCACCATGAAAAGTTACCATATTAAGTGTCTCGAGAGGAAACTTTTCATTTATCTCCTTTGGGTCGAGCACATTTTCATACGGATTTTCTTATCAGGAAAGATGATCGATCCACAGAGATTCTCGGCTCCTTTTGTGTCAATTACTTTGAATCTAAAACTCTTGAAGGAAGGAGAACCCACCGAAGCAATCTTCGCCTTGAAATCTTTTTTACAAGTGAGATATTTAGGGCGGAATGATCCTGTAACACAAAATCTTTTGTTCAAGAGTAGGTAAGACCAAGAATTTTTCGAAGGCAAACACACTCTAACATTTTCTTTCTTGCCGCATGGTGTAATGCAAATTCCGCCCCTTCATTGTTTTACTGCATAATATATATCTAAAATGCTTTCATGACGTTGCCTCCAAGACTGCACCTAAATAGATAAAGAAAAAAAATAAAGTGATAAGAAAAAAAAAGGAAACCAAAAATAAAACCTAAAAAGCAAAAAAACGTAAAAAAAAAAAATAAAAGAAGATAAAAAAGAGAAAAAAAAAAGAAAGTAAGAAATAAAAAAATTTATAAATAAAATAAAAGGTATAACATAAATAAAATGAAACCAAAAAGAAAATAGTCAAAAAAAAAGACGATCGAATGAAAAAAAAACGAAAAAAAAATCCGATAAATAAAGATAATAAAAATTGTTAAAAAAAATAAAAGATAACATAAGACAAAGGTACAAAATTATAAAGAGAATTAATAAATAAAAAATAAAAAGAGATAAAAAAAAAATAAAAAAAAAACAAGTTAAAGAACAAGAGAATAATAATAGCTAACGTTCTAAAAAATATAAAATATATAACAAAAAACGTAACATAAGTAAAAACAATGAACAACGAAATATATAAAGAAAACGCAAAATAAAAAACTGCCCTCCTTTTCCACCATCCACCTTCAAAGCCCCCCAGCACTCACCACGCCTACGCACCCCCCCACCTCCCGCCCTCCCCACACCCCCCCCCCCACCCTCCCCCGCACACCCCCACACCATCCTCCCTCACCCACCAGCGACTAGACAACCCCCTAACCAACAACTTACCCCTCCCCACTACACCTCTACCCAACACTCCACGCCCACGTCCCACGCCCACCAATCCCACCCCCCAGCTCCCCCTCCTCCCCTCCCCCTCACCCCCCCACCACTCATACGACTCCTCCCCCCCCACTCCTATCACCCCCCCCAAACCGCGTTCCCACCCCCTACTCCCCCCTCCTACGCAAACACATTACGAAAACCACTCCCACTATCACACACCCCTCCCCACGCCCTCCCCCCCCCCCTCAAACACTCCCTCCCATCCCAAGAGCCCCCACACCAACCCCCTCACTTTCGCCTAAAGCCCGTATTCCCCACCGATGTCCCAACCATCCGCCACAATTAATACCAAGCCCACCCCCCACACCCCACCCAACTTCCATTCCCCTTCGTTCCCCAACCACCACCCCTCCCCACCCCCCCCCATCACACCCTACCTCCCTCTCCCCCAACATCCCTACACCAGCTACAACTCCCCCACAAACACTCAGCCAATCCCCCCCCTACATCCCCCCCCCCCAATGGCCAACACCCCTTCACCGCCCCCCCCACCCAAAAAATTTCACAACCCCCACTCGCATCCATTCCCCCCACCCACCCTTATCTCCCCCACACCCTCCCCCACCCTCCCTACTAATCACCCACCCCCACTCACCCCCACCCCCCACCTGATCTCTCCTCCCACAAGACGAACCTTAGTCCGCCTCCACCCCCTCACCCCACCCCACCACCCCCCCCCTCCCCTCCCACACCGCCACCTTCCCACCGCTTTCACCCTCCCCTCCCTTTCGACAACTCCCCTGCCCGGCAAACCATTGATCTTCATGCTACGCCCTCCCACTCAACCCCCCCTCCCATACCCCCTCCATCGCCGACCTCCCCCATACCCAGACTCCCATCAACCCCTTCCCACCCAGACTTCCAACTTACCGCACCACACACACCTCCACCCACTACACTCCCATGATCACCCCCCACACACCCCTCACCCTGTTCCACGCCCTCCTCCACCCCCCCCGCCCCCCGCCCCCCAAACCACCCATCCAGCTCCCTGTCACAGCACACTACGCCCCCACCCTTACCTTTTAACCCCCCTTCAGCCCCTAATACCACCCACAACACTGCCATCCCCACGCCTCCCCAACTCCTCCCCCCCAAACCGATGCATCTACCGTACTCCCTCCCCCCCGCCACTCCCAACATGCCGTCCCCCCACCTTCTCACAACCACCCACCTCCATCCCCTCATATCCCGAACATCCACCCCTCCTCCCCCCCCCGCCACATCTAACTCCCCCCACCCTCCCCTCCCCCTTCTTATACTATCCCTCACCCCTTGCCCTCCCGACCCACCACCAACCCACACCCACCCTCCCCCCCCCCACCCCCCCCCAACAAGTTCCCTGCTCTGACTTGTACCCACCAATCCCACACCCCCCACCCCCAACCTCCCACACTCCATCAACCCCCAAGCAATTCCCCCTACACACCTACTCGTTACATCTCCCACACCCCTCCTCCATACCCCCACACCACGACCCTCCTCGCCTCTCCTCAATCAATAGTTTCCATCCCCACCCACACTCACCGCTAACCATCCCACTACCCCCCACCGACAACATGCCTCCCCCTCTCCCAGTCCTTCATACTACCCCCCCACCTCCCCAAACCGCCTCCCTTCCAAACCAACACCTCACTCCATCCTCCCAACCCTCCCCCATCGTCCACTACCTCCTAGCAAGTCCCGACCTCCCGAACCAACACTTAACTCATATCTCCCACCTCCCCTCCTCACCTCCCCGAACGACGACTTCTAACCCGCCTCCAACCGACAAGCAACACCATACGCCACCTAACACCCCCCACCTTGGCGCAACCTACTGACCCCCATACCCCCCCCCCAAACACATCTCCCACTCCTACCATCCGCCTCTCTTACCTATCCAGTTGCGTTCGCCGCCCCACTCAATCACGCATCCGACACCAACCCGCACCACCCACCCCCTCCCACCCCGCATACAAAATCCCTCCCCCGAAACCTCCACACCCGCCGAACACTACTCCCTATACCCACCCTCTCACCCCCGTGCACCCCCCCCGCCATTCTTCACCCAACGGTCCCACAGCAACCAGTGTGCCACGCATCAAACCAAAACACGATCACTCCCTCCTCCAACATCCCGACCCCACCAATCCCGACCCATCCACCCCTCCGACTTCACCCCCTACCCCTCAACTCCCCCCACCAAACACATCCCTTCCAACCCCCCAACCACACACAACCTCCGAAAACCCCCCCAAAACCTACTCCCGCAACCCCCCTCCAAACATCAACTCCCCTACCCCACCGCACTTACATCCACCACCCCCCCGCTCCCACACACCCTCCTCACCTCGCAACACCCTACCTCACCACCACTGTACAACCCACCCTCCCACACTACTCAATCTCCCAACCCCAGCCAACCCCTTCCCCAACACCCCCCCAGCCCCCCAACCCCCACCCCCCCCACCCACTCTTACCCCCACACCTCAACTCCCTGCCCCACCTCCATCCAACTGAACCGCCCTCCCCCGCCCCCACCTCCACCAACTCCACCCCATACGTCACCCCCCACCCACCCACTCCCAGACCCCTCCCTCCGTCCCCACCCCCACCCACTACGTCTCCACCCCCAACCTACATCCACCCACTAGACCCCTACCCTTCACACCGCCCCACCAATGCACTGAGCCGGATATCACCCCCCCAATATCTCCCTCCACTCTCACGATACACCCCTCTCCGCACCCAAATCCTCCACCACCCCATCTAACCCGACCCCGAACCCAACCTCCCCACCTTCCCCCCCCCCCCCCCTTTCCTCCCTCCACCCCCACACAACCCCCACCCCCCCCCATAACCAACTCCCCCCATAATCCACCCATCCCCCAACCGCCTTTCAACGACATCTAGCCACACCCCACCTCAGCCCTCGCCACACTAACCCGCATCCCAGGTACTCCTCAGCACTTCCCCCCCCCCAGCCCTCCCCTTCTGCCCTCACCCCCAACTTCACAGCCTGAATCACACGACTCTCCCCACCTATCCACCTCTCCCGCCCAACCCCCACCGCCTCCACCCCCCAATCAACCGCCCCCTCCGTAACCCCCCCTAATGCCTCCCCCTCCCATCTCCCACCACCGTCACCTCCAACAGCCCAATCCCACGCCCTCCTCCCAATTCAACCCCCCCACATCCCTCCCATTCGGCCCACCACCCCCTCCCACATTCCCCATTCCCACAACCCTATTCCCGTCGCGCTCCACCCCACCAACCCACAACTCCGACACCCCCAAAAACGACCAACACCCCTAGCCTTCCCTATCCCACCCCTTTCCCCGCGTCCACACCCCCGACTGCCCCTCAACCGCCCTACCCTACCAAATAACCCAACATAGACCCCCTTCTTCGCCCCCCCAACCGCCCGTGAGCCCCCCTCCCATCCACCACCCCCAACCATATCCCCCCACCCCCCACCCGCCCCACTACCCATCTTCCACCAAAACCCCCCACACCACCACAACCCGCTAACTTTCCCCCTCCTCCCCCCCACACCCGCACTCAACCCCAACAAACTAACCACCGCCCCCCCCTCACCTCTAACCAAAACCCGCACCCCTTCATTTCCCACCCTATGCCAACTTCATACCCCCCAAATCTGCCCCCTCCCCATCGACACCCTACTCTCATATTCTAACCCCAACCTACCCGATATGCATTCTCCCCAACACCAATAACTACCCCTCTCCCCCCTCCCACCCTCCCCGCCTCTGCCACCACCGCCCCAACCCGCATTTTCGCCCCCCCTCTCCCCACACCTCCCCCCTAGTCGCACTCTACCCTCACCCCCCTTCACCCTCAAACCACCCACCTACCCCTTCTACACCCCCCGACCCCGATTCCCGCCCATCCCCACCCACCCCCTTACCATTCCCCCACCCACAACCTCCACCCACCCGACCCCGAACTCGCATCCCCTTACATCCCCAACCCCGCCCAGCCCACCCCCCGCCGCCTCGCCAATCCGCAACACCCCCCTCCCCTCCCCCCCCCCACTTGACGACCCACACCCCCCACAGCACACAACACTCATCCCCTCGAACCCAACTTTCAACCTCTACAACACTCACCGTACCACCATCCGCTACTCCCCCCCACCCCCCCCCTTTCTCGCCTTCCTCACCCTCAGCCACCCCAAATTTTCCGACCCCCCAGCCGCCCCCGCTCCGCTCCCACTCCCCCCACGACCCCGTTGCTCCTCCCCCCCCCCCACCACACTTCACCACCAACACCCCAGTCACCCTTACCCACGTTCCCCAAACCCCACCCCAACCCCCCACCCCGAACGTCCACCCTAAACCACCAGCCTACCTATCACAAACCCATCACTTACTTAACCCACTCCCATGACATCCCCCCTAGCGCCCATACCACCCATCACCCACCCCCCACCTCCACTTCCGACCCCCCACTGGCCATTCCCCCTCCCGACCCCCTAAACCCACCCATATCCACCCATTCACCACCTCACCCGGTGCCTCTCTGAGTCGCAAAAACCCTCCTCCCCCCTCCCCCTCTTTAACCACCCCTCCCGCTCGCACCCCCCCCCCAAACCACCAATTCCTCCTCCACCTTCAACCCATCCATCTCCTACCCCCGCACCCCTTTGCCACCTCCCCCCCCCCCCACCTACCCGCATGCCTCCCATATCAGACCCACTACCCACCAACCATTTCCCCTACCCACTTCATCCCAACCCCCACCCTGTATGTCCCTCCGCCGCCACAACCAGCCAGCAAACTAATCTGCAATCGCTCACCGCCAGAGCACCAGCGCGCAACCCGCCTCAGCACCAACACATCCCACCACCCATCTCCCGCGCACCAAAAGACTGCGCCCCTCACACCAGTACAACTTACCTCCACCCATCCCCCACCCCCTCCCTCCGGTCCCGTCTCATTATCATCCCCTACCTCGCCCCCCAAACTTCGCCTCCACTCTACTGCCTCTTCCCTAAAACCGCCCCCTCATACACTCCCCCCGTCACCCCCTCTCCGACCACACCCACCTCAACCTTCCGCCCACGCAGACCAAGTCACCCGTATGCTTACACCCCAAACTATATCCAACACCCCTCACTACACCCCCCCCCATTAACTCCATCCCTCTCCCCGTCCCCGAACAACACCCCAACACACCTTACCCCTGTGCACCCCTCTCCCGGCTCCTCTAATCACCCTAACTCTTCCCGCTCAATCACCCCCAGCACCCCCCGCCTTACACTCCACCCTCTCTCCCCCACGAATCCACCTCACCCCAGACCCCTCGACATCACCCCTCCCGTCCCCCGCACCACTCTCCCCTCCTCCCTAAGCGCCCACAATACAGCACCACCCCACTGCAATGTCACACACGCCCCCAAATCCACTCTCCCCCTTCTCAAAACCCCCCCATCCTCTCTCCCGCATGCTTTCAAACATCCCCCTTCCCGAGACATCCCATCACCTACCACCACTCCCGAAATCCGCCGCTACACCGCCTGGGATTCACCCCCCTCCCCCCCAAACGCACCCAAACCCAGACCGCACCCTCACAGCCACCTCCCGCCCACGCCCATAGCCCACTTCAGCCCTACTTATCCCCCCCCAGGCACCCCCATCCCCCCTTCTCACCAGCCCCCACACCCCCACCCTCCCCCAGCCCTTACCCCAATAACCAAGACACAACACCCCCACATCCCATAACACTCCTCAACCCACCACTAAATCCCCCCATCCCCGCAGGTGACCTCTTCCCCGCCTCCTGCCCCCCCCGCCGAGACCCCCCCCCCCCGAACCAACCCCACCCCTCCCCATACAGACTCCCTCCCCATGCCCTTACCACTTCACCCAACTCAACACCACTCCACTTAACCCCTCCCCAACACGCCACCCGCCCGTCTCTCCCCACCCCCCCCTGGACCCAACACTCCCCCACACCCCATTCACCTCCAGCCCCTACACAACCCCCGCTACACACCTCGTCCTTACCCTCCCCCCGCCCCCCCATGATTCATGCACACCACCTCTTCTCTGACTTAGTCGCACCATACACTCTATCGCCTCTACCCCCCCTCCCCAGCACCACACGATCTCTCCCCACACTACTCGTCCCATAGCCAAACCACGACACCACACCCAATCGCTCCTCCTCCACACCTCCACGCATCAAGCCAGCACAATCGCGATAACCCACCAAACAGCAGCGCGACAAATCCACCAGCACGAAACCTCCCATCTACTCCCTCCCTCCCGATCTCCACACGCCCCACGCCCCTCGTAACCACCATCCCATAACGTCCCCCTAGTCCCCACCACCCTTCATAGATCTACCACATTTCCACCGCACCCGCCACAGGCCCACCACCCAAGCCCTCTCTCCCGCCCATATCCCACCCCAACGTCACCTTCTCCCCCCCTTCGACGCGTATCCCCCCCAACACTGCCCTGCCAAACCCTCTTCCCGCCCCCGCCCCACCCCCCCCCCACACCATCACAGAATCAACCACCCTAGTCCCTTGACACGCACCTAACGCCCTACCCCCCTAACCACACCCACCCCCCACCAGCATCCACCTCCCACACCGCAGACACCCCTGCCCCCCCACCCCCTCCCCCCTACTCTTCACCCCATACACAAAAACGCTCCTAACCCCCCACTCCTCATCCCCCTCACCTCCCCCCAGCTTTCCCCTACCACCCCACCCCCCCCGACCACGACACAGATCCTACACCACCAGAACCAACAACCAAGGCCCCGCCACCACCCCCAGCCAGCGAACCCCCACTCCATCCATAACGCCCCCCGGCGCCGACCCGCCCACGCCCCTCACCCCCCTAGGCTATCATCACCTCTCTCCATCACTACCTCCCCCCCCCCAGCCTAACCAAACTCCGTCCACCCCATCCAAAGCCCTTTAAAACCACACATCTGCGACCCAGCACCGCCCGCCAATAAGACCCCCCCTCCTCATCACCGATCTCTCCTGCCCTCTCCCGCAGCCCCTATCCCCCCCTCCGTCCCGCACCCCCACGTCTCCCACGCCCTCCCGGCCCGGCACCCCACCATCACCCTCGCAACTCTCTTTATAACCGCCACCCTCCCCATTACCTCACCCCCCTACGCCCCTCCCAACCCCCCCCTTCGCCCCATACTTCCCGGTGCACGCGCACTCCCCCGACGCCATCCCCCAATTCTCCCCTTCAAGATCCTCACATCCCATACCCGTCCCCCATACCCACCCTCGACATCCCTCAACTCCCCTTCGCCCTCACCCAGACCCCTCCATATACTCTCCTACATCAAGTAACACTTCATATACCCCTCCACCGAACCCGACTTCACACACCACGATCTCAACCACTCACCCAACCATCCCCTCCACCCACGACCACTCTCTCGCTCTGCCATACCCCCATCCCCTACCTTCCTGAACGCACCACCCCAGAGCGCTCCTCTCCTGCCATAGGTTCCCCGCGCCCTCCCCCCCCACCTCCGCATCTCTGCCCCTCATTCCCCCCCCCCCCCCCGTAGACCCCGCTCCATCTCCCTTACAGCATGAAGCCCGTCAACACCCCTATCTACCGTCCCCCTACCCTCCCCACACCCCACTGCTTCACGCCCACGCACCCTTCACTCACCAACCCCCCCCCACACACCGGTCATCCTCTTCACCGTCAACGCTCCCCCAGAACACCCGATACCAGTCACCTATTACTCCACCACTCACCTTCCAAACCCATGCTCCCCCCCCCTCTCCATTTAGACCCCCACATCGCCATTACGCCCACTCTTCATCCACCCCCCCCCCTCCCACCCCAACCCCTATTTTTACACTCCTTTCCATCTAACATAGATACCCCCTGCCTATCCCATCCTCACCCCGCGCGCACCCATAAACATTTCCCCCACCCCCAGCCCACCCTCTCGAGCACCATACTACATCCCACGCCTCCCCCAAACCCCCCACACGCCCCTCCACTCTGCGCCACCCCCCTCTCAACCCCCCCCACCCCACACCTACCTATACAGCACCCCCACGCCCAGAAGCTCCCCCCCTCTCCCTCACCCTGCTTCCCCCTCGCCCCACTCTAACCCCCCCCCCCTGCTGTCTGCCACCCACAGTCCCCCCAGACCCCAATCTCCTACCATGTATCCCTCCAACCAACCTCGACACTCCCACCCGCTCTCACCCCAACCCCCCAACGACCTCCCCGAACCCCCACCCCACCCAGCCAGCCACCCAAGATACCCCCCATAGCCCCTCTACTTGACAACTCGCACCTCACGCCGCGTACACACCCAATCCCACTCTAACTTCCCTGGACCCCCTTCCCCCCTCCACACCCCATACGCTGCACCGCCTTCCGCCCCACACCTCGCTACCACCCACCCCGCCCCCCAACATCCCCTCCTCCTCCTTCCGCAGCCATCCATCTACATCCCCCCACTACCACTAAAATGAACATCCCCAACATCCATCCCCCAGCCCAAACCGCTCACAGCGCTCCACCAACATCCGTCTATCCTGCTCACAAACTTCAAAAACGCCCAGCCTACCCCGAAAGGATGTAACCACCCGCACAGCGATTCCACATTTCCAACTCGCCGACCTCCCCTCTACTAATCCGTCACCACCACCCAGTTCCACCCACACGAACAATGCGCGTCGCCACTCCTAACTCTCCAACCAACTCCACTCCACGGCGACCCTCTTTCCCCCCCCCCTCCTCCAAATCATACACACCCCTACCCCGCACCACCCCCAATTCAGCCAACTACTCGCAAGCCCTTCCCAACAAGCATCCGCAAGCTCTGCCCCCCTTCCAACTTCCACCCCGTCTTCCAGATTTCCACTACCCTGCCCCACACCCCCTCCCACACATACGGTGCCCGCACAATTCCCCTTCATAAACTACCACCCCCCTCCCACCATTCACCCCGCCCCTCAGTTTTCCCCCCCTCGAACGAGAGCACCCCGTTTCGTGCCTCAAGCCCACCCGGAGCCATTCACTTACCCATGTCTTGGATCACCCCACCCCCACCTGATCGAGACCCCCCCAGCAGCACCCATCCTCACGACCACCCATGCCGCCCACCTCCCTGTTGACAGCCCAAACCAACCTACCCCACCTTCACCGCATTCAACCGTCTCCCCCGTCCCACCTAACACCCCTCACTCAATATACCACCCCACCACCGCACACTCCCCCTTTTGCTCGCCCCTACCCTCCTCCCACCCCGAGCACACCCCCTCCAGCTCCACACCCCTCCGTCCCCTGACCATTTCCTAGACCTCAGCCCCACGACACTCGACCACCACCCCCCAAACACCTGCGATGGGCACCTCGCCTTTCCCAACCTATTGCCCACACGCCCCCCCCCCCTACCGACCCACATACCCCCACCCCCCCCCACCCTGCCCTCCCCATCCCCCGCGGCCTCGCTCTCCCTGCCCACCCACCCCCCCCGAAAATAATCCAAACTGACCGTCTCTGCCAATGTCCCATGCCCGCGCAACCTCAACCATACCGTCCCCTAAACTCTCGCACCACCCCCACCCCTAACTCTCCCCCCCTACCAATGCTGCCCACATCCCAAGCGTTCGCCCGCCACCATGTCCACCTCCCCTCCCCTATCCTTGACAGACAGTACACCCCATCTCCCCTCCCTGATAAACGTCACTCCCCCCGCTCCTCACTACAGACCCCGAACCTCGCTCCATCCGTCCCTCCTCCCAACCTACCCCCCCCCACCACAAACACCCACACTCAAACCGTTATAACCTGCAACCCAATCCATCTTCCCTCACCTACCGTCTCCGCTCCCAACCACACTCCCCATCAACCCCCCCAAAATCCAGCACCCCTGTCCACCCCCCCCACACTCCCCAGCTCCTTACTCCCCCCATCTCCCGTAACCACCCCCACAGCCTCTCTGCCTCGCAATACCATCCCTCTCTACCCTCCCGCACTATCCCGCCACCCCCCCCTGTCAACCAATCAGCCTCGCCCCCCCCCTGCCATCCACCAATAAACCCGCACGCCCCGACTGCGCCTCCCCCCCCCCAGTAACTCCCCACCACCCCTCAACACACCAGCATCCACCTCTACCCATCCACACCCCTCCCCACCACACCCTCCTTACCAGCCCCACCACAACAACGCACCCGCCCACCCACTCCCCCCCCCTTCGCGCCCCCTCTAACTCCGAAATCCCTATCCCACCAACCCACGCACATCTCCGCCCTCACCGCCTTAATTACTCCTACCTGTTACCCCTCCCCATCCCTACTCCCGTAAAAGACACCGTTCTTTCCACACACCACGAGAAGCACCTCCGGCCCCCCCCGGTTACCACCAACATCGAAACGCAGTCCCTCTATTCATCCACCCCACAGCCCCCAGCACCGCCTCCTCAGGCTCACCCCCGACGACTCCCACTCCCGAGGCCCCACTACCCACTTCCTGATCCTTCTCCTCATATCCACACCATCCCATCCCCCCCCCGCACTCCCCACACCCCCGCCAACCCCATCCAGCTAAAGCATTTGACCGCTCACACCCCCCCAAACCTCCGTCTTGCCCCTCTCAGCCTCAGCCGCCGCAGACCCGCCCTAATACTTTGCGACCCTGTCCATCAACCCCATCCCTCCATCACCACCTGCATCCCGTCCCATCCCAGAGCGTACCCCCACCGCAATCACCCTCCCACCCCTCCTACCCCTCCCACCCGCCAGCCCTTCCCAACACCGCCGCTCCTGCGCCTATTCCTCTTCACCCGGTAGTCCACCCCCATCACGACCACCCCCTAAACCGCAATCCCCATTCCAATTTTACCTCCCCCGATCTATCCATTGTCACCAACTAAAAACCCCGCCCGCTTGTCGCCCCCACACCGAACCCCCCGCACCATGTCCCACCCAAACTTTTTACTTCGACCTTGACCCTGCGACCCCCGTACCAACCCCACCAACAAGCTCGCTGCGGGCTACTTCTTCTCGACCTGCGCTCATCAATCACAGTCACCAACGTCACTCAACCAAACCTACCCAACCTACAGACCTTTACTCAACCCCCCCACCCGCCCCCCAATTTACCGTCCGCCGTCCAAACGTCCCGACCCTCCATGCTCCATTTCGCTTACCCGCCCCATCCTCCAACCCACACTCCCCCCCACCCACACTCCCACTACAGAATACCCCTATCACTTTTCCACTCCTCCGTATTCCCCACTCAGCCATAAATCTATTCCACCCATACCACTTACCTCCCACACCACCCCTTACTTACACCCCCTTCAGCCCCATGCAGCACCCCCTATTGCCCCCGTACTCAATCCCACGTCCCCACCGCTCCCCGTGACCGCTCCACTACGGTGGGCCCACCCGCAAGGCTGCATATCGTACCGAAAAAACAAGACAGACTCACCCCCGCAATCCACCAAACCTTGGCGACGCTTGACAGTACGCCATCCACAACCGCCTCTGCGACCCAAGGACGGCCCAAAAAGGCCCCCACCTTCATCCCCCTTGAGTCGTTGCCTCAATAGGCCTGACGCGAACACTACCTCCCCCCCAAGCCTGAGGTTGGGCAGAGGTCACAACGAGCAATCCCACGCCTTTGGCATTCTCCCCCTTCATCCACGTTAAAGGCACATCTTATGCCCAATGAACCCTTGCTTCCTTTAACCATAAAATGCACTCTTACCAATATTATACCAAAGAAAGGTAGTCCTTCCAAACCACAACCCAGGACACGACAACAAAGAACGCCTCAAACCACAAAAAACCACAACTCACAAACACAAGCATCAAAAACAACAACAACAAACAAAACACAAAACAACAAAAACAAAAAAAAACAAAAACCGCAACAAATTCACACACAAACACCAAAGACAACAAAAAAAAACAAAAACACACAAACCAAACACAAAAAAACACAAAACAAAAGAAAAAACAAAAAAACTCCAAACACAGATCAAAAAACCACAAAATCACAAAAACAAAACACAGGAAAAAAAACAAAAAAAAAACAAAACAAAAAAAACGCACAAAACATAAAAAATCAATCAAAAAAACATCACAACAACAAAAACAAACAAAACACACAAAACACAAAACATAAAAAAAAAACACACACAACAAAAATCAAAACCACAAAAAACAAAAAAAAAGAAAAAATCAAAATAGAAAAAAAACAAAAAAAAAAACCAAAAAAAAAACCACAAACAAAAAAAAAAAAGAAAAATAAAATCACAAAAAACACACAATCAAAAAACAAAGAAGAAAATCAACACAAAAAAAAAACAAAAAACATAAATAAAAAACCCAAACAAAATCAAAACAACAACCAACAAAAAACCAACAGAAAAACAAAAAAACAAACAAAACAAAACAACCTAAAAAAAAAAAAAAAAACAAAAAAAAAACAAAATCAAAATCACAACAACAAAACAAACAAAAAAAAACGAAAAACACCAAAAAAAACAAAAAAAACAACCACATCAAAAACAAAAACGAAAACAATCACAAACGACAAAAAAAAAAAAATCAACAACCCAAAAAAAAACACAAAAAAAAGACAGAACACAAAAACAAAAACAAAAACAAAAAAATCACTCACAACACCACAAAAAAAAAAAAAGCATCAGAAAACACACAACAAAAAAAACCAAACACACAAAAAAAACACACCAAACAAACACAAAAAAACAAAACACAACACACACAAAAAAAACAACAAAAACAAAAACAAAAAACCAAAAAAAAACACATCAAAATCCAAAAACACAACAAACAAACAAAAAAAAAAACAAAAAAAAAAAAAAACAAAAAAAACACACACCTACACAAAACAAAAATAATCACAAAAACACCCAAACAAAAAAATCAATCAACAAACACAACAAAATTCAAAAACAAAAAACAAAACAAAAAAAAACACAAAACAAGCAAACAAAATAAAACAAAATCAAAAAATTCAAAAAAAAAACAAACAAACCAAACACAAAACAAAAAAACATCAAAAAAAAAAAAAATTAACCAAAAAAACACAAATACAAAAAACAAAAACCTCAAAACAATTCAAAAAAAACAAAAAAAAACACAACAAAAACAAACACGAACACAAAAAAAAACAACAAAACACAAACCCAAAAAAAAACAATCACAATACAAAAAACAAAAAAATCACACACAAAACAACAAATCAACAAAACAAATAAACACAAAAAAAAAAAAAAACAAAACAAAAAGAAAACACAAACAAAATCAAAAAAAAAAAACATTAAAAAACCAAACAAACACACACAATACAAAAAAAAAGAGCAACAAACAAACAAATAAAAAACACACACAAAAACAAAAAAACAACATCCCACAAACACCAAAACAACAAAACAACAAAAAAGCACCAAAACAAAAAAAAAAAAACCAAAAACACAAACAAACAAACAAAAAAAACACAAACACAACAAAAAAACAAAACAAATCATCAAAAAAAAAAACACAAAAAAAACAACAAAACAAAAAAAAACAGAACACAAAAAAAAATCATAAACACACAAAACAATCAAAAAACAAAACAAAAAAAACAAAAAAACAAACATAACAACAAAAGAACAAAAAAAAATACGCAAACAAACAACCACAAACAAACAAAAGAACTAGAACAAAATAAAACACTCAGAAACACCAAAAACCATAAACCACCATTCAAAACACACAAAAAAAAACCAAAAACACAACAAACAAAAAAAAAATCCAACACACACAACACAGACAAAAAAAACAAAAAAACCAAACAAAAAGCACACAAACAAACAAAAAACACACAACAAATAAAAAACACAACACAAAAAAAAATCAAAACAACAACCCAAAAAAAAAACGAACAACAAAAAAACAAAAAACAAAAAAATCATAAAAAAAGCACAAACAAAAAAAAATCAAAACAAACAAAAACAAACAGAAAAAAATTCAACGCATCAAAAAAAAAAAAAAACCAACAAAAATCAAACAAAAAACAAAAAAAAAAACACAAAAAAAAAAACAATCTTAAAAAACAACAACACAAAAAAAAAAAACAAACAAAAAAAAAAAATCAAAAAACAAAAACAAAAAAAAAACACAATTCAAAAAAAACAAAAAAAAACAAAAAAAAAACACAAACAACCTCAAAAAAAAAAAAAAAAAAAAAAACAACAACCAAAAATAAAATCACAACAACACAAAAAAAAAACAAAAAAAAAAAACACTCGCAACAAAAAAAAAAACAAAACAAACAAAAAACAACACAAAAAAAAAAAAAAACAAACACCAAAAACAAAAAAACAAAAACAAAAAAAACAACCACATCACAAAACAAACAAAAAACTTCAACCAAACCAAAAACAAACAACCACATAAAACGACAAAAAAACAACCAAATAACGACACGAAACAAACAACAAAAAAACAAATAAACAAAAAAAAAACAAAAAAAAAAACAAAAACAAACAAAAAACAACACACAACACACACAAAACATCAACAACACAAAACAAAAAACAAAAAAAAAAAAAATACAAATAATCAAAAAAAAAAAAAACAAAAACAAAAGAAACACAACAAACACAAAACATCCCCAACACAAACCAATCAACAAAACACAACAAACAAAAATCAAAAACAAAAACACCAAAAACAAAACACCACAAAAAACAAAAACTCAATCACAAAAAACAACAACACAAAATCAAAAAAACAAAAAAAACAGAAAACCCACAACCAAAAAACAAAATCAAAAAAAACAACAAAAAAAACAAAATCACCACAAAATAACAACAAAAAAAAAACACAACAAAAAAAAAATCAAAAAAAATCAACAAAAAACAAAACACAACATAAAGAACCAAAATCAAAAAACCAAAAATCACAAAAAAACAAAACATATCAAACAAAACAAAACAATAAACAACTCAAACACAACACAAAAAAACAAAAAAACAACAACAAAAAATAAAAACCACAAAAACACAGAAACAAAAAAACAAGCCAAACACAACAAAAAACAAAACACAAACACAAATAAAAAAAAAAATCACACAACAAAAAAACAATCAACCAACAAAAACAAAAAAAACAAACCACACAATCAAAAAAAAACACGAAAAAAAAAAAAAAACAACAAAAAACAACAAACCAAAAAACACAGCAAATCAACAAAACTACAAACAGAAAAATCAACTCACAACACGAAAAACAAACAACAAAAAAAAAAAAAACAAAACCAAAAAAAAAAAACACAAAACAAAACACCAACACAAAAACACAACCAAAGGAAAAACAAACCCCCCAATAACCCAAACAACAACTCAAAACACCACTCAAAACAACAGAAAAAGATCAAAAAAGAAAAACACACAACGAAACAACCAGAACCACTAAAAATCAAAAAAAAACAAAAACAAAAAAAAAACAAAAAATCAAACACAAAAAACAAATCAAAACTCAAAAAAACAGACAAAAACAAAAAATCAACACAAGTAAACAAAACACAAACCCAAACACAAAAATCAAAACAAAAAAAAAAACACAAAACAACCAAAAATCACACACAAGACATCAAAGAAAAAAAAAAACAAAAAAACACAAAACCAATCAAAAAAAAAAAATAAATATCTAAATCAAAAAAACGACACAAAAAAAAAACAAAAAAACAAAAAAAAAAAAACAAAACAAAAAAAAAAAATTAACAAAAACCACAAATCAGAAAAAAAAAAAAACAAAAAAAAAAAAAACAAACTCAACCAAAAACCCATCCAAAACAAAAACACAAAAACAAAATATAACACACACAACATCAAAAACCACAACAAACAAAAAAACCAAACAAAAAACCAAACAAAAAAAAAACAATCACAAAACACACAATAACAACAAAATTAAACAAATCAAAAAAATCAACAAAAAGGAAAAACACAAAAAAACAACACAAAAAAACCCAAAGTAAACAAAAAAAACAAAACAAAACACCAAAACAAAACAAAAAACAAAAAATAAACACCAAACCCAAAAGCGACAAAAATCAAAAAAATCAACACTCACAAAAAAAAAAACACAAATACAAAAAAAAAAAAAAAAATCCACAAAAGAAAAAAAGAAAAACAAAAACCAAAAAAAAAAATCAAACACAAAAAAACCACAACCAAAACAAACAACAAAAAAACAAAAAAAACAAAAAAAAAAAAAAAAAAAAAAAACAAAACCAAAAAAAAACACAAAACCAAACAAAACAAAACAACAAAAAAACAAAGCCACAAACAAAAACAATTCACTCACAAAAAAAAAATCAGAAGAAAACAAAAGAAAACACTCAAAAAAAACAAAAACAAAAAAAACAACTCAATCACAAAAAAAAAAATCAAACAAAAACCCCAAGACCAAAAAGACAAAACTACAAAACACAAAAAACACACACACACACAAAACAAAACAACAATCATAAACAAACATAAATCAAAAAAAAATCAAAAACACAAAACAAACAAAAACACAACAACACAAAAACAACCACAAAAAACAAAAAACCACAAAAAACTCAGACACAAAAAAAACAAAAAATCAAAAAAAAAACAAAAATCCAACAAATGCATCAAACATCAAAAAAAACAAAAAAAAAACCACCAATCACAAAAAAAACAAAAAACAACACAACAAAAACAAATCAAAACAACAACAAAAAAAAAACAAAAAAACCCAAAACAAAAAAACAAAAAACAACAAAAACAAACACAAGAAAAAAACCAAAAAAACACAAACTAAAAAACAAAAAAACATCAAACAAAAAAGATCAAAAAAAAATCACAAAAAAAAACAAAAAACACCAACAAAAACAAAAGAAACCAAATCAATCAAACAAAACCAATAAAAAGAGAAACAAAAAAAAAAAAACACACAAAAACACAAAAAAACAACAAAATCAAAACAAAAAAATCACCGCAAAAATCACAAAAAAAAAACAAAAAAAAAAACACCAAAAACAAAAAACCACAAAACAAAATCAAAAAACAAAACAAAAACAAAAACAAAAACAAAAAAACACATCAACAAAAAAACCAAAACAAATCAACAAATAAAAACAAAGAAAAACACAAAAAAACCCAAACAAACGAAACACAAAAACACAAAAACAAAAAAAATAAAAAACAACATCATCAAAACAACAAACCAACAACTCAAAAACAAACAAACAAAAAAACAAAAACAAAACCAAAAAAACAAAACATAAAAAACATTCAACAAAAAAAACCAACAAAAAAAAACAAACAAAAACAAAAAAAACCACGAAAAACAACAGCACACAAAAACTAAATTTCACCAACACAAAAACAACAAAAAACTAAAAAAAAAACCAAACGACACACCAAATAACAAACAAAAACAAAAAACCACCCCCCCCAAAAACCCACCAACACCAGAAAAACAAAACAAAAAAAAAATCATTCACAAAAAAAAAAAACACACAAAACAACAGCAAAACAACAAACAAAAAAAACAAACGTCACAAATCACAAACAAAAAACAAAACAACAAATCAACAAACAAAAACAAAAAAAAAAAAACAAAAAAACAAAAAACAAACAACAAAACACAACAAAAAAACATCAAACACAAACAACCAACCAAAACAGAAAAACAAAAACAACACATCACACCATCCAATCCAAAAAATCTTCACCAATCATAACACACAAGAAAAAACAACTCCAATCACATAAAAAATCACCACGCCCCCAACCAACAAACAACAAACAAAAACAAAACAAAAAATCACCAAAATCACACAAAAACAACCACAAAACAAACAAACCAAAATCAAAAAAAAACAAAAAAAAACCAATAAACTCACACAAAAAAAAATCAAGACAAAAAAAAACAACAAAATAAAAAAACAATTCAAAAAAAAAACAAAAAAACCCCCCCCCAAACCAACAGAACTAACACAAATCACAATAACACCCAAAACAACAAAAAACACCCAAACAAACAACATCAAAACAAAAAAAAAACAAACAAACCAATAAAAAAACAAAAAACACAAAACAAAACAACAAAAAAAAAAAACACCAACAAAAAAACAACATTCAAAAAAATCAAAAAACAAAAACAACAAAAAAAAAAAAAAAAGACAAAAAACATCAAAGACATCAAAAAAAAAAAAACAAACAAAAAAAAAAAACCAAAAAATCACACAAACCACACACGCACACCAAACACAAAAAAAAAACCAAAACAAACATCAAAAAAAACAACAAAAAACAAAAAAAAAACAAATTCAAAAAAAACCACAAAAAAAAAAACAAAAAAAAAAAAAAAAACAAAAAAAAAAAAAAATCAAAACAGAAAAAAAAAACAAAACACAACAATCAAACAACAAAACACACAAACAAACAAAATAAAAACCAAAAAAAAAAAAAAAAAAACAAAAAAAACCAACCAAAAACCACAAACAAACAAAAAATAACAAAAAATAACAAACCAAAAAACACAAAAAAAAAAAACAAAACAAAAAAAAAAAAAACAAAAAAAAAAAACAAAAAAAAAAACCAAACAACAAAAAAAGAAAAAAAAGCCAAAACAAAAACAACACACAAACACAACAAACAATCAAAAACCCACAAAAAACACAACAACACAAAACAACAAACTAAAAAAAAAACAAAACATCACAAAACAAAAAAAAACAAAACAATCACACAACAAACACACAACAAAAAACAACAATCACAAAACAAAAAAAAAAAACAACACACCAAACCAAAACTCAGAAACTCACAAAAAAACAAAAAAAAACAAACCACCACACAAAAAAAATCAAAAAAAAAAAAAACAAAAAACACAAAAAAAAACAAATAATTTCAAAAAGAAAAAACAAAACAAAAATCAACAAACACCGACACAAAAAACACACAAAAGCAAAAAACATAAAAAACCATCAACAAAAAACACACAACAAAAAAAAAAAAAACGAAAAAAAAAAAAAAAACACAAACGAAAAAATAAAACAAACCCAACAAAAAAAATTCAAAAACAGAAACACAAAAAAAAAAAACACAAAAACAACACAAAAACAACAACTATCCACACAAAAAAAACACAACAAAAAAACAAAAAAAACAAACTTCATAACATAAAAACACACAAAAAAAAAACAAACCAGACAAAAACAAAACCAAAAAAAACAAAACAAAACAAAAAAACACCCAAAAACAACAAAACAAAAAAACAAACACAAAAAAAAAAAAAAAGCAGCACAAAACCCAAAAAAACAAACCACACAAAAACAAAAAACAAATCAAAACCAAACAAAGTAAAACAAAAAAACCCAAAAAAAAAAACACACAAAAATCAATAAACAAAACACAAAACCAACAAAAACAAACACAAAAAACAAAAAAAAAACAATCAAACAAACCCAACAAAACATTCTAAAACAAACAACAAAAACACAACAAAAAAACCAAACATTCCACAACAAA
Organism: Tanacetum coccineum; assembly: GCA_026074375.1. Classification (NCBI taxonomy): domain Eukaryota; kingdom Viridiplantae; phylum Streptophyta; class Magnoliopsida; order Asterales; family Asteraceae; genus Tanacetum; species Tanacetum coccineum. The sequence continues at coordinate 268,716 of BQNB010000007.1, read as the reverse complement.
CACAAACAACAAAAACAAACAAAAACAACAAACAAAACAAACAAACAAACAAAAAAAAACAACACAAAAAAAAAACCAAAACATGTCAGAACAAAAATAAAAAACCAAAAACAAAGAACAAAACACACAAAATAAGCAAAAAAAACAAAAAAAAAACAAAACACAAAAAACAAACAAACAAAAAGAAAAAAACACAAAAACGATCAAAAAAAAAACAAACAAAACAAAAAAAAATACTCAACACAAAACAAAACCCAACACAAAAAAAACAACAAAAAAAAAACCAACAATCAAAAAACAAAACAGAAACAACCCAAACAACCCAAAAAAAACAAAAAAATAAATAAAACAAAACTAAAAAACACAAAACAATACAAACCAGAAACAAACAAAACTACAAAGAAAACAAAATAGAAAAAAACAAACCAAAACAACATACCAAACACAAAATACAACCAACAAAATAAACAAACCAAAAACAAATAAAAAAACCCCAAGAAGAAAAAACAAAAAACACACACAAAACCACACACAAAAAAAAAAAAATCCAAACAAACACAAAAACAAAACAAAGAAAAAAACAACAGAAACAGATCAAACAAAACACCATCAAAACAACAATCACCCACAAAAAAAAAAAAACACAACAAAAAAACACAAAACAAAAAAAAAAAAAAAACAAAAAAACACACAGAAACAAAAAAAATCAAAAAACAAAAGACACACAACAATCAACAAAACCAAAAAAAAAACACAAAACCACCAAACAAAAACACAAAAAAAAAAACAAAAACACCAAAACAAAAACAAAAAACACACCACGAAAACCCAATCAAAAAAAAAACAAACAAACAAAAAAACAAAAAAAAAAAAACAAAAAAAGAACATCCAACAAAAACAATCAAAACAAAACAAAACAAAAAACATCAAAACAAAAAAAAAACAACAAAAAACAAAACAAACAAAAACAAAAAATCAAAAACAAAACACAAAAAACAATCAACCCAAAAAAAAACTCAAAAAAAAAAAAAAAAAAAACCCAAACCAAGACAAAAAACAACCAAACAAACAACAAAAAAAAAAAAAAAAGACAAACAAAACAACAAAAAAACACAACACAAAAAAAACAAAAAAAAAAAAAAACCCAATCAAAAAAAATCAAAACAAAAAAAAAACAGGGGACACACAAATATTTTGTTGGGGGGGAAACAACACCACAAACAACTCCATCCCAAACAAATAAAACAACGGAAAATGACAACCCTCCACCCCCCCCCCTCCTCCCCCCCCCCTATACGCGCCACACTATCCCCCCCCCCCCCCCCCCCCCCAAGCCCCACCCCCACCCCCACCAACCCCACCCCCCCCCCCCCCCCCCCCACCCGCCCCCCCCCCCCCACCCCCCCCCCCCGCCCCCTCCCCTCCCCACCCCCCCCCCCACCCCCACCCTCCCGCACCCACGCCCCCCCCCCCCCACACACCCCCCCCCCACACACCACCCACCCCCTCCCCCCCTCACCACCCCCCCACCACCCCCACGACCACTCCACCCCACAAACTCCAAAAACAAACAAAACAACAAAAAACACAAAACAACGCACAAAAAACACACAACAAAAAAAAGAAAAAAAACACAAACATAAAAACAAACAACCACAACCAAAACCCACAACAAAGCAAAACACAAAACACTCAAAAAAAACAAACAAACCAAACAAACAAAAAAACAACAACAAAAAAAATCACAAAACAAAACAACCACAACAACTAACGAAACCAAACCACAAATCGCACTAACAACAAAACTCAACCTACAAACAAAAAAACAAAAAAAAAAAAAAACAAAAACAAAAAACCAAAAAAAACACCAAAAACAAAAAGAAGAACACAACCAAAAACTCAAAAAATCAAACCAAAAAAAAACAAACCACAACCCAAACAACAACAAAACAAACACAAACAAAAAAAAAAAAAGCAAAAATAAAACCAAAAACAAAAAACAAACCAAAAAAAAAACAAAAAAAACAAAAAAACAAAAAAACAAACAAAAAAAAAAACCAACAAAAACAAAAACACAAAAAAACCAAACAACAAACAACAAAACAAACAAAACATCACAACAAAAACAAAAACAAAAAATACACAAAGCACAAAAAACAAAAAATAAAAAAACACCCAAACACAAAATACAACAAAAAAAAAAATCACAAAAAAAAAACATAAAACAGAAATTCAAAAAAAAAACACCACACAAATAAACACAAAAACAACCAAAAACAAAAACAACACCAAACTAACAAAAGCAAAAACAAAAAAACAAAGAAACAAAAAAACTCAAAATCAAAAAAAACAACACAACAAACACACAACTACAAAAAAAACCACACAAAACAAAAAAAACCACAGAAAAAAAACCAAAAAAACAAAAAAAGAACAAAAAAACCAAAAACAATAAAACAAAAACCAAAAAGCAAAAAACAAAAAACAAACAATCACAAACAACCAACACAAAAAAACACAATAAACACAAATCCAAACAACAACCAATCAAAAAACAACGGCAAAAAAAAACCAAAAAAACAAAAAAATTCAAACAACACCACACAACAAACACACAAAACAAACAAAAAAAAAAAACATTCAAAAAAAAACACAAAACAACAAAAACTTCAAAAAAAAAAAAAAAAAACCAAAAAACAAAACCAAAAAAACAAAACAAATCAAACACACAAAAACAACAAAAAAAACAAAAAACACAAACAAACCATCACAAAAAAAAACAAAAACAATCAACCCAACAAAACAAAATCAAATAACTTCAAAAAAAAAAAAAAAAAAAAAAAACACCACATCACCAAAAAAAAAACAAAAAACGCCAAAAAAAACAAACAAACCAAACAAACCAAACAAAAAGAAACAACACACCAAAAACAACACAACAGAAAAACACACAAAAACAAAAAAACCACATCAAAAACGAACAAAAATAAACCAAAATAACAACAACCAAAAACACAAAAAATCCAAAAACAAAAAAAACAAAAAACCAACAAAAAAAAAAAACAAAAAAAATCAAAAAAACAACAACAAAAAAACAATTCCAAAAAACAAAAAACAAAAAAAAGCAGACACAAAACCACAAACAATCACACTAAACAACAAAACAATCAAAACAAAACACAAAAAAACAAAAACACAAAAACCAATAGAGATAAAAAACAACAACAAAAAATCAGTTTAGGGAGTCAAAGTAATGCAAACAATAAGACTAGGAAATAAGTGTCAACTAATAAAGTTTTAGAGTTGTTACACTTAGATTTGACTGGTTCATCTTCCATTTAAAGTTATCGAGGTAACTTCTACACTTTAATGATTGTAGATGACTATTCAAATTACACTTGGGTAATGTTTGTAGAGTCTAAGGAAGATGTCTTACAAAATTTCCTACATGATTGTTCTATTGTTTTAATTGTAACAAATTATCATAGTGAATTTGATAAATTGCACTTTAGAAGCTTTTGTGTACAGCATGGAGTGTCTTATAACTTGTCGGGCCCGTTCACTTCTTAATCGAATGAGGTTGTTGAAAGAACATATCGCAACTTAAGAAAGATGAGTCGTGCTATGTTAGATGAGCAATCTATTCCAAAAACGTTTTGGTGTCATGCTTTAGATACGAAAACATACATATTTAATAGGGTTTATATTAGAAAATTTATTAATAAAACACCCTACGAAATCCTTAGAAATAGGAAGCCGTCATTAGAGTACTTTAGGGTCTTTGGTTTTAAAGTATTTATACTTAACACTAAAGTACATCTCACCAAGTTTGACCCAAAGTCGTACGAAGGCATGTTTTTAGGATACTCTCAAACTAGTAAAGCATACATAGTGCTTAACAAGGAAACAATGAGGATTGAGGAATCTCTCAATGTTACCTTTGATGAGAGCTTGCCCGAGCCCAAGTCATCTCCTTCGGTAGAAGATGATAGGATCGATGAACCTAAAGTTCAAGATCTTAATGGGTCGCCGTCGTTATCCTAAAAGTCTAAAAGAAGCTAGAGGTCACCCAATAAAACAAGTAATTGGTAAATTGAATGAGAGAAAACTTAGGTCTAAGACTGAGCAAGCTTAGGAATTTTGTATGACTTTTCCTAAAATCCAAATTGCACGAGTCTAGTTGAGGTTGTTTATGGTTGATATGCACCATAGGATATTGATATAAGAATGTGAGGGGTCAAAAATAAGAATAGAAGTCTAGAGGTCGTTTGCATACCTTTTAGAGATAATTATGCTCTTAGAACTTATGTGGTTATGTGCTAAGTGCTAGGACTTATGTGAAAGGCATGGATGTTAAGAAACATTATTGTTTTAACAAGATGAAGGTTGGATGTCAATTCATTATTCAAACTATGATTGACTTTATCTCGGATTCTACATGTCAAACCTATGTGATATGAACAAGAAATTTGATCTATATCTACTTAATATTGTAATAACCATCGCCTCACATATTTATATGAGTGAAATCGACTTATGCACAACATTGCATGATATATTTCTCATGATAGTCATGATGGATTAAATAGACAAATTCATTGATGAAATCACTTTGGATCACGAATCATCCTTGTGTTGAAGATGTGGCATTTCTGTCAACTTGTTCATTTTATATGTTGATTGCATGCTATGTGTATTAGGTTAGAAAAGAAAAGAAAACATCTTTATGCAAGCATACATATACTCACAATTGTAAAAGAGAATTGTCTTGGATTTGAATTTCGGTTGAGTATGCATTAAGGACTAAAATAACACATTTTATAAACATGATTAATTAGTTATCTCATCCGTGAAACTATGATATAAAATTTACCATCCACTATGTAATTATTCTCCCTCCGTCCCTAAAATTCGAGTACGTTTCTGTTTTGGGAATAATTTATCTATTGTCCCAATTTAATTGTCCACTACTAAATATTAGATTAGGAGATTGTTTTGTATCATGTTTATCCATTTTTCCCTTATCTTGAAATTATTAATTACAAAATTTATAAGACAGACTTTGAATTGAATTAGCTAAGGGTAAAACTGTCAATTCTGCTAAAAGAGTTTTTTTTAAGATTAGAACTGGAATGCGGTAATAAATGCCATTTGTCTATAATACTGTGTATTTTTGTCGGGGGAGACTATAATTTTTGGACGGGAGGGGAGTAGTATTATCTATGTTGTAACTATACATCGATTCTTGTAAGTCCAAGATATTATATCTTAGAAATCATTGCTATTGTATAGTGGATTAAGTGTGTACCAATATGTGTAAAAATACCAAGAAGATTAGAGTATGCACATTGTTGTAGGCTTGATTACTTGGACCAACTATCCTAGATCTAAGTTTTTCCTTGTAACGGTCAATACAAAAATAATGTGTATCATAACTTAAAAATCCAATATTGGTGATTAAGGAATCTCTGCACAATCACAATATCTACAATTAATAAGTTTATGGCATGGGAAATCTTTAGTGCACGCATGTATACTTGTAGGAGCTAGCTTGTGTAACTAAATCATCCATGCTCTAGTAATAAATCTCAACATAGTAAAACAAAATCACTAAATTAAAAAAGAACATGATCATACTTTTAACTAAGGGACTTCAATCAGGTTAGGACACCAATGCTTGGTTATCATAACTATAAAGACCTTCACAGCTATCACTAATTTTTTCTTTGATACATATCATCTACTACGCAACCCCAAAGAGTCAAAGTAACATGGCCAAAGGAGTTTATTTGTCACCTTTAGTAGACCCTTATTTCTCACAAAATCTACTATCTATAAAAAGCCCATGCATCACTAGCTCATTGAGAATTTACATACACATACACTAATAAATAATTATCTGCTTAAATTAAAAGTTACAGACAATACCTCATATAAGTTCAACACAACGAACTTGAGTGAATTTAGGAGACTCATCATACCACGGACGAACTACGAGAGAAGAACTAATGTATCAGAGGAAGAAACATCAGCCCTTGGGAAACAAAATGAGTAGTAGTGATATAATGAATTTGTTGGGCATTCCTAAAAATTGTGCATTGTTGAGATTCCATTGGAGGAAAAGATATCTCGTAAGCTTGAAGAGCCTATCTGTAGCGCTCATGTTGACGAGTGCGTATGTTGTCAAGTGCAACATATGACGGAAGAAAGTATGTATGCTCTTCGCAAGGAAATGCGTGAGATACATACACTCATTAACAACGACCTTAAGGTTTTAACCGCGGTTTGTTGAGGACATTGCTAGAGTCTTTCTTCAAGACACTAATGAAGAATGAATTGAGAAAGACAAGAAAACTAGTAATTGCTCCTTTAAATAATTCAAGCATTGCAAGAATAATAATAGTATAGATTTCGAGGTTGCTTGTACTAGCTAGATGATGTGGTTAATTGATGTTGGTGTGGAATGTATTTATCGTGACAATAAAACGCTTGCATATTTCTTGTTTATTTTGCTTTGCTAACAAATGAGATGATTACGATAAAAATTATTCCGCATGCTCATCAAAAAGTGATTAGAGTATGAATAAACTATATATATAGTAGGTTAAAATAGTATAAATGCAAACAATGTACAAAGGGTCTTAATAATCCGGAATTGTACACACCCAGTTTCCAAGATTCCAAATGGTAAAAGCAACCATGTTGGACTTCCACATGTGTATTTGTCTTGTTGCTTATGTTATTTTGTGTTTGCTTATTGCTAGTTGTAGCCAAGAACACTTTCGAAGGAAATGCTCTTGACCCATGGATCCCTGTCTTGGAACAAGGGGGAGCAACGATCTAGGAGGAGCATGTATAATGGTATTTATTCTTCTCTTCTACAAAGATATCAACCCTCCATTAGAGACCAAGATCCCACCTTTTTGATTTGACAAAAGGGGGAGAAGGAAAGCAATGCTTTAAAGCTTATCGAATCAGAAAAAGCAAGAACTTACGAAAGCAAAGAGCGATAGCATACATGAAGCTATGTAAGACTCATATGTGAAGGAATTATTCAAGCTTCACCAATTTACATGCTCAAGTCAGACCAGAAAACTTCTCATAGACGGGTTTCATCTTCGCTCTGTTTGTAATTTTATTGCTTTCCAAAATATTATTTGTCATTATAAAAAAATGGGAAGATTGTTGGTGCAACATTGACTAGGATCTCCTTTATGTTTCAATGATGACAAATAAACATTCGTAAAATGTAAAATCACAAACGATAGCCAAAATTCATAAAACCGGACATCTACGTCTAGCGCTCTGGGCACACGTCTAGCGCTCTGGGCACGCGTCAGCGCATGGCCAGGCGATACACGGAGTTCGTTTTTATGGATTTTACAATTGTCGGCTTTCATCTCTATCCCGAACTAATGTGCACAAATTCAATAAATTTTATGTACATTGAATAATTGAACATTGGGACACTCTAATGAGGTTTAGACTTTAGAGGAGGAGCAAAAATCATAAATCAATCTTGTTTTTTCCATAAAACGCCAACTCAAATCTTTTATCAAACGTCTTTAGCCAAGGCCGAAACATATTTCTAAACCTAGTATGATCATGTTTTCAACATACCAACAAATGAAAGTATTCATTTGACCCAAATCTTGATTTACAATGATCTTAATCATGTAACGGGCATTACTCTCATTTCGGTCAAACCAAGTCAAAGGCCACTTTGCGTAAATGCATCCTTTCTCGTTATGGGATATGCTTTACCTATGATGCAAAGCACTTATCTTTTTTGCATCAAAATGATTAATGATCAATATCATACATTGCTGGACTTTACATTTGATTCCTAAGTCCATGTAACGGGTTTGACTCCCTTATTGGTCAAACTAAGTGAAAGGTCACTTTGCGTAAACACATCCTATCCAGCTATGGGATATGCTTTACTTATGATGCATGATCTGAGCTTGTTGGCAGTTCTAGATTTTGGTGGTGCATTTAGCACTTTGGGGTGTAGCTTGGTGTTATTGTCATTGAATGGTCATAATTGTTGTTTAAGTTGTATTTAAAAGTTAATTATACTTTGAACTTTTCTTACTTCCGTACATATAAATGTTTTACAAACTCACATGTATTCCTCACATGTACAAGTCCTCACCTCCTCTACACACTCCTATAACCTATTCTTCCTAATCACTTGTTTAACCTTCTTACCCAACAAGTGATTTATTTCTTTCACACATTCAAAAACCCCCCCAAAAAATCCTTTTTTCCTAAACCACCCCATAATCACATTATGCCCATCTTTTTCTTTATTGGCAATGTGATTATAACCCAATTCAATCTTTAGATCCTCTTATACATATCATCTTCATACTTAGCTTTCCTAAACACTCTTTAAACAAAATAAATTCTTTACAATAACCCCTTCACCAAATAAACCCCAAATATTATCCTCTATAATATTCCCTTACACAATGTACTTATCGTGTACTTATTGTACCTTTGTGTCTCCTACATTCTCAACTAAAATCTTCTATATCGCTTTCACAAAACATTTTCTTACACATAGCCACTATTTCACCTTCTTGACCTAATGAATTCAAATTTCCAACACACCACACACAACAACAATTACTTCTTCATACTCTACCTGTGTCAAGGCATGTCACCATCAACTTCCCACATCATTACTTCTCACCACCATATTCGGATGTTATATTCTCTTACTAACACAATAACAAGCACACTTTGATCTATACCCTTGATCAAATCTATCTCATCAATCCAAAATTCCCTATTTCGTATATTGTCTTCAATCTCCTTGGAATTGATGGCCTCATCTTCAAACTAACACATCCGTTTTTCAACCACCAATCCACTGCTCTTCTACTTACATAAAAAAAACAACTTTCTTATTCACCATTTGGAATCTTGTACACTTAAACAAGTGTAATCTTCCAAAACATCCTCATTGCTACATTTCATTAACAAGCTATGAGCTCCTTTCCATCATATAATGTAACTTCAGGAAAACTCTCTCACAACTCATCTCTGTTTACTCCATCATGGGTGTTAATGAATGTGAATTAAATTTCAAATTCCTTTTCCCCATTGGAGGGAAAAATTTGTTGATGAATTTCGAAACAAGATCATCCCATGTTAGAATCGATCGAGGGGGTTCTTTCTCAAGCCAAATCCGGGCGGCCCCCTCGAGGGAAAATGGGAAAAGCATAAGCTTTACCGACGTACTCGGGACGTTCGGGAACTTCATCGTAGAAGTGATCTTGTTGAAATAACGGATGTGAGCATGAGGGTCTTCTTTGTCATGTCCAAAGAATTGCTTGTTTTGAACGAGGGTAAGCAAACCGTGCTTAAGCTCAAAGTTGTCCGCGGTGATTTCGGGCACAACGATGGCATCCTCGTAACCCTCGGTGGGTGCTTCGAGCAATTGAGCCATAGTACGATTATCGTCCATCGTAACTACGGGAGGAGCTGGATTTTCAATTGGTTCTTCAAGATTAAATGGTTCAACAAAAGCCGGTGGGGCTTGTTGTTGTTGACGGTTAAGATTACGGGATTGAGAACGAGTGCGCATGCACTAAAATATAAAAAGAAAATTTACACTAATTTTTTTTGGTTCTTTTTGGTTTATCAACAATGAATTCACAATTTATTTTAATAACGGACAACGAAATAAGACAACTTAAACCTAATAATCAACAAGCTTCTCGGTAACTCTTCGAAAAGAAAAACGCACAAAGGAGCGGAGGAATAGGAAAGCGCGAAGCTATTAAAAACCTTTTTCCTTTAGGGTCGTAGTTCCTAGGAACAACCCGCCTTATACCCCTCTTTGAGTTTGTTTATCTTTTAAAAGGTGAACCGTACCTCGCAAGTGACACAAAAGGTAAGTTTTTGATTCTTTGGTTCGGGAACTTATTGATGGATAATACTTCAGTTGAAAGTATTATATGTTGGTGTTCTTTTACCAACTTGTGATTTTTATTGATAATTAAAGACAATGTTTTTATCTTTTTTTTAGCACAAATTGTCAAACTTTGAAACGACAAACGCTTACACTCCTCCCCGGCAGCGGCGCCAAAAATTGATTAGTAGGTTAATCAACCCTTAATAAATATATATAAATAAATATATAATACTTATAAATATATAATAAGGATAATTATCAAGAAAATCAATGAAACCGGAAGTAGTATAGAATATTCCCGGGTCGTTTATCCCCCGCGAGGAGTGAATTGGAAAGTCGAAAGTTGGATTGACATTTTAAGCTTGAATGGAACAAGATTTGGATTGGATTTCTAAATCTATGGTAAAAATAAAGCAATCTACACTAAAAATGAGAAAGGCACACAAATTTTAACTAAGAATGTAAACGGGAATCTAAAAACGTAACCTAAAAACCCTAATTTTTCAAAAATTAACCTAAAATGATTTTTTTACTTTTAATAGACTCTAATTAACTAAAAAGTAAGATTAAAGAAAACTAGAACGAAAACGGAGTTGATTTGAGCTTTAAAACACAAAAAACGTGAACGGGAACGAATCCCGTTCTTTAAAAAATGAAATTTTGCAAAAACAACCCTACGAGAGCAAATCTATTTTTCCTAGGTGCAATATGACAAAAGAAAATTTTCTAAAAAAGAATTATATTTTTTTGATTTTTATTTAATTTTTAATAATTAAAAAACAGTTTTAAAGAAAATAAATGAAAAAAATAGTAAACAAAATGGGAAAAATCCCAAAAAATACAGAAAAGTAGTTTAAAGTGTACTGGGTTTAGGAAAAATAAAAGCTAGAAAAGTGGGCTTATAAATAAGCCGAAATAAGCTGAAACAGCTTATGGGCTTAATGGGCTAAATAGCCCTTATATAATAAATTTTGCAAATCACTACCGGATGAGCTATTGTAGCATACCGGTAGTGAGTGTTATAAATGTTGGTTGATTGGGGTTGAGGTCCCAAGTTCGAGCCCTGCTCACTTGGGGCTTCCCCTAATCCCAACGTTTTTGTTTTTCATTTTTTTACAACTTTTTAGATAAGCTGAAAATAAGCAACTTTAAAAAAGACAAAAAATTTTATAACTAACAAATAAGCACGAAATAAGCTGAAAAAGGTGGCAGTTTTAACTTTTTATACTAACACCTAAGTTAAGCTAACTGTTGGCTATTTAAATACTAATAAGCTAATGAAAGTGAAAGATAAGCTAAAACCAATAAGCCTCTAAACCTAATAAGCAAAATGAAGACACAAATAAGCACAAAGGAATAAGCAATTAACCCAGTTATAGCTAAGAAAAAGGACAAAGATGCTTTTTTACTCTAAGGTTAAAATAAGCTAACTGTTGCTAGTCCTATGGCTAAATAAGCTAGGGTCTAAACTAAATAAGCAACCACAGAAGGCTAAACTACTTAAATAGCAAAAGGCATAAAAATAAGCTACTAGGAACAGACAGAGAAGCCAAAATAAGCAAAATAAGCTAAGGGGCCTAAGCTGCATACAAACAGTCAAAAGGGCCTCTTTGGGCTTAATTTTTAAGCTATTAGAGGGGCCTAGGGTCTTAATGGCTTATAGGAGCTTAAAGGGTGTCCTAGGGGCTTCCTAAAAATGCAAAAACAAAATAATTTGAAAAGCAAATAAGCTGGAAAAAGGCTAAGGAAAAGAGGCTGTTTGCACCAGGGCAATTTTTTTGGCTTTAAAAGAGCTTAATGCAGGCTTATAAATAAGCAAACAAATAAGCTCAAAATTAAAATGCTAGTGTAAACAGATGGAGTGTGGCTCCTAATGAGCTTGTGCACACATTTTCATAAGCTACAAACAACTTTTACTATCTGGTAATCTAAAGTAAAAAAATGGCTTTTTGAAACTAAAAATTTTACTTGATACTTTTGACAGAATCTAACAAAAATAAGCTAGGAAGAGCTTTATCAACCTTAATCCCGTTCTTTGAAATCTTGTGGCCAAGGACAATGCCCTCCTTTACCAAGAAATGACTTTTCTCCCAATTTAGACAAAGGTTGGTGTCTTCGCACCTTTGAAGCATATTGTCTAAACGAGAGAGGCAATTTTCAAAAGAATTCCCAAAGACCGAAAAGTCATCCATAAAGACTTCCATTGTCTTTTCGACCATGTCATGAAAGATAGCCAACATACACCTTTGGAACGTGCCTGGTGCATTGCATAAGCCGAATAGCATGCGACGATAGGCGAACTTTCCGTAAGGACACATGAATGTTGTCTTTTCTTGATCTTTAGGATCGATGGGAATTTGAAAGTAACCCGAGAAACCATTGAGAAAACAATAGTAATCGTTTTCTACTAATCTCTCGAGCATTTGATCCATAAAGGGAAGTGGAAAATGGTCTTTACAGGTGGCTTCATTTAACTTACTGTAGTCAATGCATACACGCCACCCTGTAACAAATCGAGTCAGGATCAATTCAATATCATCATTTGCGACAACGGTAAAACCACCCTTTTTTGGTATGCAATGTACGGGGCTTACCCAAAGACTATCCGAGATCAGGTAAATTAATCCAGCATCAAGAAGATTTTCAACATCCTTTTTGATGACATCGTGGATCTTTGGATTCACCCGTCTTTGGTGTTGGACCTCTGGTTTGTAGTCATCTTCCATAAGAATCTTGTGAGTACAAAATTCCGGGTTAATACCCTTTATGTCGGAGAGTTTCCAAGTGATGGCTCGCTTGCATGACTTCAGAACCTTTAAGAGAGCGGCTTTCTCCTCGATACTCAATTCTTTAGCAATTATGACGAGCAACTTGTCGTCACCCTCCAAAAATGCGTATTCGAGATGAGGAGGTAAGTCCTTGAGTTCGACCTCGGGAGGTCTATCAATTGAATATTTAGCTTCACAAACTTTAAGTTCTTTTCGAATTTCTGGCAAATAATTTCCTTGGTTGGGAGGGGGTGGTAAAGGATCCTATAGAATATTATATCAGAATAAGAATATCCCCCTCTAAGGTCATAAAAAGTCATCGAACTTCCGGTGAATTGGATCAATCTTCAAGAGCGAGGAAGCATCGCTAAAATCGAGAAGGATAAAGTCACAAACCCCGAAAGGGAGTGAGATCGGAGAATAGTAAAACGATCGGGACATAGTAATGGAGTGGATTGCCACTCCGCCGATCCCATCGAAAAAACCACACGGAAGTTCTTGAAAGAATACCCTCACAAGCATTTCAATGACATCGATTCGTTCAGCTGTCATATCATCTATTTAGCCGCGTCTCTCGATGTTTTATAAAGATTGAATGTTACGGCTTCTTTTCCCACACTAAGTGTTATTGTATCTTCATTGTAAACAATCATCAAGGCACGACAGTCATTAAGAAGTATCACCCTAGAATAGTGGAACATCGGGGATCGGCAATCAAAGTCTACGACTAATGAAGTCCTGCCAGGAAAATGGAATCTTCACACATCTCAGTCTATAGGCAGGGCGTACACAGACACACACTCTTTCGATAGTTCGAGAAGGCCGAGTGCACAGCAGATGAGATCAGACATGTGATACTGAGGAGCTGACGATGGTGGGATTATGACAGCCTAGCTACTACTATTGGATACGTGCAATGAGGAGGACTTACACAAGTACTGCGGTCACTTTAGGCGGATACATCGTACAATATAGTTACGAGACATGTTCCCACTCGAAAGCGATGGGTGCACAGCATCTTCGAACACGCGTGATACTACACGTCTATGCATACTCGGCTGGGGAGACTCACGCAGTGACTAGTATACATCTTGCAATCTATGGTTAGCTGCGCAGAGGCACAAATCTACGATACTTGAGTGCAGATGACTGGGGAGCATATTGGGTCGTCACGGGTGGTCTCGCGCGCGTGTCTACTCTACCTCTATTCTCAACAAGAGAGTACTCGGAGTAGTTATCATATCAGTCCCGGACGGGGGGCGGAGCAATGCTCTCTATCTATCTCTCTCTCATATATCCTCAGTGCGCGCGAAAGAGTAAACTTAACTTTTCTTTGTTTCTATTCAAGGCTTTAAGAGTCGAGGCAAATTTAGGCATAAGAATCAAAGCATCCGTTAAGCTAATTTCGAAACTCAAATCTTTAAAGATTTTGTAGAATTTCTCAATTTGGTCGTTAGCTTTTTCACGACGCCTTTCATCGTTACGCCTTAAAGGATACGGAATTATTGGTTTCAAGTTAGGCACAAGAGCAACAACGGGCTCAGAATGAGGTTGATTTTGGACAACCGGAGGTTGGACATCTTTGGTACTTCCATTATTATTAGGAAGCATCGTGTCCTTTGTGACCTCGGTTTCACGCTCCACTACTTTAGGAGAAGAAGTAGTAGTAGGAATCGTAGGTCCCTGATAAGCAACACTGCTTCGGGTAATACCCTTCAAGTCTTCCTTCAGGTTAGTAACGGTGTTACTCGGGAGAGAACCCGTACCTGAAGATGAAGCGGTATTGGCATTCACAAATTTGGAAAGCATGTCCGTTAAATTGGTCAATTGATTTTGAAATTTTTGATTTTGGTCTTGCATGTTATCCTCATAAAACCCATACAATTGGCTTTTGATGTAGCTTTCAAGAATCCGGTCTTTGGTCACACCCTGAGTTTTTAAGTAGCCAGGAGCTGGTAAGGTTGAACTTGGTAAGGGTCGGGGAGGTTGATTTACCAAGGTACGATAAATTTTCCTTGGTTTTAAATTATTTCCCCCTGTTTTTGGTTGTAACGGTTTTGATTATTTCCTTGATCGTTTTGATTGTTTTGAACCGGAGGAAAACCGGGAGGTCGAATTTGATTAGCAATCGGGGCTCGATAACTGGTATTTCCTTGGTTGTAGTTAGTTGCGGCGGCTTGAGAGACGTACTCTTGAATATTGTCATGATAAACGTTGCCATTGGTGGAGGGACAATTTCGGTACGAATGAGCACCACCACAAGTAACACAACTTTCCTCCACCACTTTCACGGGAGTGAGAGCTTGAGATTTCTTGTCAAGAAGTAAAGCTTTCACGCAATCCTTTCAATTCGGCAACATCGGGAGAAATACACCGGGGTAGAAGTGCTCGAAACTCACTTTCGCAACAACCGTTTGTTTACGGGAATTTTTTAACGAACTTTGGATTTGATTTCAATGATCTTAGCAATCACAAGGGCATTTTTATCCAAAAAGTTACCACCCGCGGCGGAATTTAACGAATCTTGATCATATTGAGTTCAAGGCAATTGTAAATGATAACGAGTTGATGCAATTCCACAAAATCCATGATGTGACAAGCCCTAATAAGAACGGTTGAATCGGTCTTGCCTCATAAAACTCTCATCAAATATTTGTTTGAGAATCTCGTGATTTCATTTCGAAGATTGTTGTTTTGGAAGGAGGGAAGAAATGTTGATGAAATTTCGAAACAAATCACCCATGTTAGAATCGATCGGAGGGGGTTCTTTCTCAAGCCAAATCCGGAGCCCCCCTCGAGGGAAAATGGGAAAAGCATAAGCTTTACCGACGTACTCGGGACTTTCGGGAACTTCATCGTAGAAGTGATCTTGTTGAAATAACGGATGTGAGCATGAGGGTCTTCTTTGTCATGTCCAAATAATACTTGTTTTGAAACAGGTAAGCAAACCGGGCAAAGCTCAAAGTTTTGTACCGCGAGATGACTCCGGGAAACTACGACGGCATCCCTCGGTACCCCACGGTGGGTGCTTCGAGCAATTGAGCCATAGTACGATTATCGTCCATCGTAACTACGGGAGGAGCTGGATTTTCAATTGGTTCTTCAAGATTAAATGGTTCGACAAAAGCCAGTGGGGCTTGTTGTTGTTGACGGTTACGATTACGGGATTGAGAACGAGTGCGCATGCACTAAAATAAAAAGAAAATTTACACTAATTTTTTTTGGTTCTTTTTGGTTTATAAAAAATGAATTCACAATTTATTTTAATAACGGACAACGAAATAAGACAACTTAAACCTAATAATCAACAAGCTTCTCGGTAACTCTTCAAAAAGAAAAACGCACAAAGGAGCGGAGGAATAGGAAAGCGCGAAGCTATTAAAAACCTTTTTTCCTTTAGGGTCGTAGTTCCTAGGAACAACCCGCCTTATACCCCTCTTTGAGTTTGTTTATCTTTTAAAGGTGAACCGTACCTCGCAAGTGACACAAAAGATAAGTTTTTGATTCTTTGGTTCGGGAACTTATTGATGGATAATACTTCAGTTGAAAGTATTATATGTTGGTGTTCTTTGACCAACTTGTGATTTTTTATTAAATTTAATTGACAATGTTTTTATCTTTTTGGTTCTTTTTTTTAGATTTTTATAATAATAAAAAGTAAATATTCACAAACGGAAATGAGAACTTCACAAGGAAGGGTCTTCAAGCACAAATAATCCAAACACAACGAAACGACAAACGCTTTCACTCCCCTCCGGCAACGGCGCCAAAAATTGATTAGGCTTTGATTCAACCCTTTTATAAATATATAAATAAAAATAAATATTAATATATAAAAAGGATCAAAATCAAGAAAATCAATGAAACCGGAAGTAGTATAGAATATTCCCGGGTCGTTTATCCATAACGAAGAGTGAATTGGAAAGTCGAGAGTTGAATTGACTTTTAATGATTGAATAGAACAAGATTTGGATTGGATTTCTAAATCTACGGGAAAAATAAAGCAATGTACACTAAAAATGAGAAAGGCACACAAATTTTAACTAAAAATGTAAACGGGAATCTAAAAACGTAACCTAAAAACTCTAATTTTTCAAAAATTAACCTAAAACGATTTTTTTCAATTTTAATAGATCCCTAGTTCACTAAAAAGTAATATTAAAGAAAACTAAACGAAAACAGAGTTAAATTACTATAAAATACGAAAAACGTGAACGGAAAACGAACCCTTCTTTAAAAAATGAAATTTTGCAAAAATGACCCTACGAAAGTTTTTCTATTTTTCCTAAGTGTAATATGACAAAAGAAAATTTTCTAAAAAAGAATTATATTTTTTTGATTTTTATTTAATTTTTAATAATTAAAAAACAGTTTTAAAGAGATAAGATAAAAAAAATAGTAAAAAACCAAAAACAAAAAAAAATGGGAAAAATCCCAAAAAATACAGAAAAGTAGTTTAAAGTGTACTGGATTTAGAAAAAAATAAAAGCTAGAAAAGTGGGCTTATAAATAAGTCGAAATAAGCTGAAACAGCTTATGGGCTTAATGGGCTTAATAGCCCTTATATAATAAATTTTGCAAATCACTACCGGATGAGCTATTGTAGCATACCGGTAGTGAGTGTGTTATAAAACGTTGGTTGATTGGGTTTGAGGTCCCAGGTTCGAGCCCTGCTCACTTGGGGCTTCCCCTAATCCCAACGTTTTTGTTTCTCATTTTTTTTACAACTTTTGTTTCTCATTGTTTCTCATTTTTTTCAAAAAAGACAAAAAAATTTATAACTAACAAATAAGCATGAAATAAGCTAAAAAGGTGGCAGTTTCTAATGTACACTAAGACTAAGAAAGTGCTTAATTGTTAAGCTAACTAGGGGCAAAATAAGTTGAGGAAAGGTCAAATGAGCAAACACAAAAGCTAAGCTTAATCTAATAAGCAAGCTAACAAGAAATAAGCACAAAGGGACAGGCAGAAAAGCAACAATAAGCAACAAAGGCAGACTTAACTTTTTTACTAAATCCTAATCTTAAGCTAAACTTATTGGGCTTAAGGGCAAAAATAGTTAAGGAAATAGGAAATAAGCAAACACTGGGGCTGCCTAAACCTAATAAGCCAGTGCAACAAGAAATAAGCTAAATAAAACAGACAGAAAAAACAAAATAAGCTATAAGCTAAACCTATATACCAAACAGTCAAAAAGGCCTCTTAGAGCTTAATTTTTAAGTTGTTAGAAGGGCCTAGGGGACTCAAGGCTTATAGGGCTTATAGAATGGCTTATTGGGTTCCTAGAAATGCAAAAAAATCAAAGGCTTAAATGCAAATAAGTAGTTAAATAGGGCTAAATAAGGAGACATTTTTCACCAGGGGAATTTTACAAAGAAAAAGGGACAATAAGCTAGCTTAAAAATAAGTTATAAAATAAGCTTAAAACTCAAAAACAAGTTAAAACAGATTGAGACAAGCTCCTAATGAGCTTGTGCTCAAAAATTGAAATGCTAAAAACAATTTTTAAGGTTTGATAAAAGGAAAATGAAAAAGGGACTTTTTAAACTACAAGACACTTTAACAAAAACTTGCAAATTTAAATAACACAACGGTAAACTTGACAGAGACTTAACTAAAGCATTATACACCTTAAAAGAGAACTATAACACACACAAAAATGATCTAAAGACTTAAGCAGATAAGCACCTTAAGAAACTGATTTGAGCTAAAGTTTCTAAGACCTCACTTGCAAAACTTGAAAACAATGTTTAAAACTTAAGATCTTGGAAAAACAGTTTCAAAATACTTTAAAAATGCTTGTTAAAGCTAACTAGGTGACCCATTGGTTTTAAAACTCAAAATGATCCATTTTTGACCACTATCCCAAACACCCCTTTAAGTTTTAAAGGTCCTTTTTAAAACTGATTAAAGGTGATTTAAGGTTTGGTTGTTGAAAATAGATGAACACATAAACATAAAAGGCATAAATAAGCAAATCTCATCAGAAAATAAGCACTTTAAAGCACTAAATAAACAAAGTGGATGTAAGCAGTTTATAACTAAATAAGGCAGTTTAAAGCTAAAAACTTAAACTAAGAGCTAAAAAACTATAAGACAAGCATAAAAAGCATTAAACCAAAATAAATAAGTAGTAATAAGCTAAAATAAGCAGACAATAAGCAATGCTACAGTAAAAATGCAGGAAAATGGAAAAATGAAGACTTACACAACCCTTGCTCAAAACAGGGTAAAATAAGCAATCTACAAGCTCTAGCTTGTTAAAAAGACAAGCTAGTAGGTCTATAAGCTCTTCCCAGTCTAGCTTATCATCCAAAGTTAGCTGGGGAATTTTTTTTTTGGGGTGGATTTCTTTTTGTGTTTTCTTAACTATTTATATTTCTAAGTTATTTTTTTAAAGCAGGTTATAAAAGGCTTTAGTGAAAGCTTATAAGAGCCTAAAGTGAGCTTTTTAAAACATAAAATGGACTTAAAACTTGAAAAAACAGAATTTTGAACCAAACTTTAAATTTCATTAATCTTAAAATATTACAAAGTAAAATTACAATAAAACTGAATTAAAACTAAGGAAAACTAAAAATTATATTACGTTAAAAGCTAGATGCCCTCTTTGGCTTACAATGGACCCTATTATATATAAACGACTAATGTCTTCTCTTTGTGCTTCTTTGCTGAGAGGTTGAGGACTTGTGTTTGTTGTGTGAGTAAGATGCCACAATCAAGCTTAGCCCTCCATCTTGTATGGGTGTTTTGCAAAAATGGTCCCTTGTAGTGCAAAGTTAAAAGGGAATTGTCAGGAATGGTCCCTCAGGGTTATAAGTGTGATTACACAGTTAGTCCTTTTGTGGTATAACTTTAGGGGTTTGGCAGAAATGGTCCCCTAAAGTTATATATGGTATAATTACAACTTTAGGCATTGTAGCATTTATCCTTGTTATACAACATTAGGATTTGGCAAATTTGGTCCCTAAAGTTGTATTTTCTTTGACTTGATGACTTTTTGGCTTTGACTTTGTCGGGGTTGACTTTGACTTTGATTTTTTTGGCTGTGGCTTCGATTTGATTTAAGCTTTTCCACGCTTTTCCATTCCGTGCTTGGTTTTGTCCGTTTTTGCTTGATTTTTCATCTTTTTGTCGGATATCCGTTTCCTGCACAATATAAGTGAAAACATACAAATAAAATATATTTTTGGTACGTTTTTGGTCATTTAAGTCCGGTTTTAATGGAAAACGGTATGTGTAATTAAGCACATACCAATCATGCACAAATTTTTTAAAATTTTTGCTATTTTCACATAAATCACATATTTTTGGTGGAAAAACGGGTTACTAAAACTACTTGATTCCGGGCTGATTTATCCAATCTCAGACAGTTCATGGGTTAGCCCTATTCATGTTGTGCCAAAGAAAGGAGGAATGACTATAGTTTTGAATGATAATAATGAATTAATCCCTTATCGAACAGTCACAGGATGGCGAGTGTGCATCGATTATCGAAAACTTAATGATGCGACTCGAAAGGATCATTTCCTTCTTCCCTTTATAGATCAAATGTTAGAGCGTTTATGTGGGAATGAATATTATTGTTTACTTGATGGTTTTTCAGGATTCTTCCAAATTCCAATCGCACCCAAAGATCAAGAAAAGACTACATTCACTTGTCCTTATGAGACTTTTGCTTACTGACGAATGCCGTTTGGATTATGCAACGCACCTGCTACTTTTCAAAGATGTATGACGGTAATTTTTCATGACATGGTGGAAGACTTTGTGGAAGTATTCATGGACGATTTCTCGGTGTTCGGTAACTCTTTTATTGTTGTCTAGCTAATTTAGATAGAATGCTTGCTAGATGTGAAGAAACCAACCTTGTGTTGAATTGGAAAAAGTGTCATTTTATGGTAAAAGAAGGGATTGTTTTAGGACATAAAATTTCTAGAAATGGAATTAAGATTGATAGAGCCAAGATCGATGTGATAGCTAAATTACCATACCCAACAAATGTAAAAGTGAAAGAAGCAAAGTTTGATTTTTCTGATGATTGCAAAAAGGCATTTAACATTTTGAAAGAAAAACTAACCACTGCACCTATCATAATATCTCCCGATTGGAACGTGCCTTTTGAATTAATGTGTGATGCTAGTGACTTCACTGTTGGGGCTGTTTTAGGACAACGAATAGATGGGAAATTTAAACCAATCTATTATGCCAGCAAAACCCTAAATAATGCCCAAGAACATTATACCACCACTAAAAAAGAACTTCTTGTAGTTGTTTTCTCGTTTAATAAGTTTCATCCATATCTTATCTTATCAAAAACTATAGTCTACACTGATCATTCTGCTTTGAAGTATTTGTTCAGCAAACAGGATGCCAAACCGAGGCTTATAAGGTGCGTTCTACTTCTTCAAGGGTTTGACATCGAGATTAAGGATAAAAAAAGTGGCAGAGAACTTGGCTGTGGATCATTTATCAAGACTTGAGAACCCAAACTTGGGAACATTCACGGAAGAGGAAATCGCTAACGAATTTCCTGACAAACATCTTATGATATTAAAAACCGAGCTAAATGGTGACGAACCGTGGTATGCAGATTATGTTAATTATATTGTTGGAAAGATTGTGCCTCCAAATTGGACACCCGAAAAAAGAAGAAGATTTTTCTCTCAAGTAAAGAACTATTTTTGGGATGAACCATATACGTTCAAGCTATGTCCGGACAATGTAGTGAGGAGATGCGTTTCTAGAAACAAAATTCTTGAAATATTGACACATTGCCATTCTAGACCAACTGGAGGTCATCACAGTGCATCGATTACTGGAAGGAAAGTCTATGAATCATGATTCTTTTGGCCTAGAATTTTTAAAGATGCTAAAGATTACGTGATCAGATAAGATGCATGTCAAAGATCAAGAAACATATCATCAAGGAGCGAGATGCCTCATAACAATATTCAGGTATGTGATGTGTTTGACGTATGGGGGATAGACATTATGGGACCATTTCCTAACTCAAAGGGCAATAAATATATATTAGTAGCAGTATATTACGTATCAAAATGGGTAGAAGCTCAAGCACTCCCTACGAACGATGCTCGCATTGTGATTAGATTTTTAAGAAGGCTGTTTGCAAGATTCGGAGTTCCTAAAGCTTTAATTAGTGACTGAGGGATATATTTTTGTAATTCTCAATTAGAAAAAGCCTTGCAGAAATACGGAGTAACTCATAAATTATCTACTCCATATCACCCTCAAACCAACGGACAAACTGAAGTGACCAATAGAGCTATAAAACGCATTTTGGAAAGATCGGTTGGATATAACCTAAAGAATTGGTCCGAAAAGCTTGACGATGCATTGTGGGTATTTAGAACCGCCTACAAAACACCTACCGGATGCACCCCCTTTAGATTGGTTTATGGAAAAGCTTGTCACTTGCCCGTTGAGATTGAACATAAAGCATATTGGGCACTAAAACAATGTAATATGGATCTCACAGCTGTATCAAAAAACTGTTTCATGGAACTTAATGAATTGATGGAATTAAGAGATAAAGCATACGAGAACATCTGGATCTACAAAGAGTAAACTAAAAGATGGCATGACTCTAGGCTTCGAGGGGATAAAAATTTCAAAGTAGGAGACAAGGTTTTGCTATTTAACTCTAGATTTAAGATGCATCCGGGTAAGCACAAATCAAAGTGGTACGGCCTAAATGTGGTAAAGATTGTATATCCGTATGGAACCGTGGAGATCACCGATAAAAACGGAATCAATTTTAAGGTCAATGGACAAAGATTAAAAAAGTATCACGATGGACATATTGATGCGGAAGATAAAGAAGTAGTCGAATCCGATGAAGATACGACGTGAAAAGAAGCTAAAGAACAAGTCTAACTTAAAGACTTTCTGTAAACAAAAGTGCTTCCCGGGAGACAACCCAAATTGTAATTTAATTTTATCGAGTCTGTCTTCCCAGATATCAATACGGCGTATCCGCTCCATACCATATGGCGTATTGATTGTCTAGACGTTATTAGTATTTATTTTATGCACTTTAAACATTATTGTCAGTTTTGTCCATACGACGTATTCATGCACATGATACGGCGTATTCGGCAGACTGACCCGTATTTAGATACTTTTTACAGGTCTCTATACGACGTATTCCAGTTTATGGATACGGCGTATTAGTCTCCTGTACAGTTTATTTAGTTTATTTGAATTAACCGTAGGTACCAAGATAGGAATGCATAGTTTCCTATATTTTATACAAGACCTCGTGAAAGGAAATCAACGAATATTGGTGGAGAATTTACGAATCTGGAAATCTTGAAGTGTTAGAGTCTTGAAAACTTAAGACGGTTGTTCAACACGAATTCTTGCTCAATAAATCTACATGGAGAATCACTACCGAGAAAATATCAGGAGAGTTTCTCATTATAATTCTTTTTAAAATCCTGTTTTAATGTTTTATTCATACAACGAGGACGTTGTATAATTCAAGTGAGGGGATGGGAATTAAAATGTATACTTGTCCTATTTTTCACATTACATAACCTGCACACAATAACCCTTATTAGATATTGTGAGGATTTAGCCTTATCTGTTTCTAACTGTTTATCTAAAATTCCACAAGATATGAGTGTGCTGGTGATGTTGTAGACTTTAGAACTTGGCTTGGTATATCTATTCGAGATCATAGTGATGAGTACTATGGATTTAGATGGAGTAACTTGTTTAAATTGGTAAATTTTTAGGATTACACCCAAAAAGCCTATTCATGTTGTTTAATTAACTAATTACGATGGTTAGTTAACCCCCGTATAAACCCTTTGTTTACTCTCATTATAAGAGTAAGATACAGAATGAAACCCTTAATTAAAGTATTTATGAAAATACCCTCAACAACATTAACATTCACCAGCAGTTGTAAGTTATGCTTGGCAGCATTAACTTTCAACAGCAGTAGTAAGTTTATGCCTAGCAGCATTAACTTTTACCAGCAGTATTAAGTTTATGCCTAGCAGCATTAACTTTCAACCAGCAGTAGTAAGTTATTCCTAGCAGCATTAACTTTGAGTCACCAGCATTAACTCTAATTCCATTTCAAACATATCCATCATTCTTATTTCCTCTCTTTTTGTTTTTACCTCACTTAATTCTCTCAATTCTTTTTAGCTCACCCAAACACTCTGTTTGTTTTTATATTACACATCTCTCTTTCTGTTTTTTTACCTCACTTAATTCTATCAATTATTTTACTCACCAAATCACTCTGTCTGTTTTTATTTCACACAACTCTCTTTCTGTTTTTCAACTCACCACTTGTTGATAAGGATTGTTATTTATATAATAGATCTTAGAGAATATTCTAAGTTTTTGTAATATATTGTAAATCGACTAGGACTCCTTGGTGTATAAAAGGAGGTCCTAGGGCATAGAGTTTAGTATCAAAAATTATACCAAAAACAAGTCATTCATAAAGTTGTTCATAGCTTCAAGGTTTTGTAACCCTAATACTAGTTAGAGTATTCTTATTAATATATTGAAGCTTTTGTTTGTTAATATGTGTGTTCATTAGAATTACTGTTTCATTGAAGAATTCTTCTTATATTAAAGATTAGATTCCGCATAATCTTTAGTATTATCAATCAAAGTTTCTACTATAGTTGTGTTGGATTTATCTTGCATACTACACCATTATGATGGGAATCCTAATAAACATCAATTGGAAGTTTATCTCCATCAACGATGCAAAGTATTACTGCAGGTATTGAGAAGAGATTTGAGGGAATGCTGTACTAAAACCAATTGGCTTGGTAGGTTGATGATGATCTATGTATGAAGTTTTTGCGGATTTCGAGCCCTTTAGATCCCATTTAAGGATCTTTGAATTCCTTAGTTGTGTAATGTTTAGTTATGCACGATAAATCCACCAAATATTAGTAGAAACTTTGTTTGATTTAGCTAAGATATGCGGCATCTAATCTTTAATATAAGAAGGAATTCTTCAAGAAACGTAATTAATAATGAATCACCAGATTAACAAAACAAAGAAGCTTCAATATATTATATGAATATTAACTAGTATTAGGTTACAAACCTTGAAGCTATGAACAAACCTCTTGACTGACTGTTTTGTCTATTTTTGTACCAAACGCTTTTTCGCCATAGGACCCTTTTTTTCAAACACCAGGAGTCCTAGTCGATTTACAATATATTACAAAAACTTAGAATATTCTCTAAGATCTATTCTATAAATAACAATCCTTATCAACTAAGTAATCTTGATCATCAATCAATCTTTATTCTTTCTCTGATAAGTCATTGATCTTTTCTCTGTCAGCATAAACTCTTCCAGCAGTTGTAATCTTTCAGCAGTAGTAACTTATACCAGCAACATTACCTTTCAACACCAACAGTAGTAACATTTATACCAGCGGCATTCACTGTGTACAAGCAGTACTAACTAGCAGTACTAACTTATACTAGCAGTAGTAACACATACTAGCAGTAGTAACTAGCAGTACTAACTACTTAGCATATTTTTCATTAAGTTTACTAACAACACTAATTTATGCTTAGCAGTAACTCTAAGATCATCAAAAAGTCTTTTAATCCCAACAATCCTTCCCTAAACTTGATATTTATCTTCAAAATCATCAAGTTTCTTCATTAAAAGCTTCATCAATCACCAGGAGGATGCTTCTAAACACTTCATTGATTCTTGAGTTGCTTTGTGATGAGCTTAAGAAGCTGATAACACATTTCATTCCAATGATCAGCTTACAGCTTCTTATTCAGCATATTTGTGATTGTAGCATGTGTAAGGGGATATCTCTTCTCTACCAACATAAAGACATGCAGACTTTGAAACCTCACAAAGTGTACTCCACAGGAATCAAATAGCTTCCAAACCAACACTTTGTTTCCTTGTAGATTCCTCCACACTAGATCTTCTACATGATGTTCAAACATTGTCTTTAGATCACCTCATAGCACTCTTTCATAGCCCTCTTCTGGTCTTGTATACCCATGCTTAGCTTTAACTAATTTCTATAGAGTTTCCAAATCTTCCCTGTCAAAGCTTCTAAGCATCTGAATAAAGTGTGAGTACCTCTTTAAACTTCCATCAGCTCTTATAATTTGATAGTTGCTGATCTTTCCTTCTTTAATGATCTTGTAGTCAACAATGCTTGGAGGCTTAGTAGCTAAAGGTATATCATCAACTGCTACTTCCTCTTCATCAGGAATAATTTTCATGAGCTCTTTCATCTTAGCTGCTTCCTGATCATCATCCACCTTCTGTTTCTTTGCCTTCTCTTGTTCTAGCTCATCTCCTGCTCTTTTTAAACTGCTTTCTTCTCTTGTCTCATTGCCTTCTGCTTTTACTTTACTATGTATCCATATCAACAAATGTGTTTACCCTTTTTCATTGCTTTATCAAATAACTCTTGAACATTGGCAAAGGACTTAGTCTTCAAGTCTTTGGGCTTCCATCCTGCCATGTTTTTCAGATAGGTACACATTATACTCCTTTGTTGAGCTTTTGTGGGTGGTCTATTTCTCCTTTCTTCTGCTCTCTTAGCTGCAAAGTGCTTCCTCCTTTTCTCCAAGAGTTGTTGAAACAGTTTAGACTTTTCTTCAATTGTCAACTCTTCTTGTTCCTCTGCTTGCAGCCTTTGAGCTAATTCATAGTCAGTCTCAACCTTATCCTGAATATCATTCCATTGTGCAATTAAGGCAGCATTGGCTTCTTCTTTTTCTCTTGCAATCCTCTCTTCCTCATCAAATTGAGCTTGTAGCCTTATAGCTTCTTGTTCATCAAAGAGGACTTGATCTTTCTTCTTCATCTTCAAAGGTTCTTCAACCATTATACCTTTACCCTTGTCCTTTGAAGGAATTGTTGTTGTTGTTGTTATTGATTCACTTGGCTCTTGCATAACAACCCCTTTTGTCTTGGGTCTTGCACTCTTCAACTCTGCCAGTGTTTGAGCCAAAGTAAGTTCAACATTAGTTATTGTAGCAGCAGTTGGACTGGCAGTACTAACTTCAACATTAGCAGTAGTAACTACTTCACCAGCAGTAGTAACTGGATCAGCAGTACTAACTTCCTTTTCAGCCATATCCTGTCCTGCAAACACTTCTTCATCATTAAGAACACCTGTGTCAAACATCAGATCATCATCATGCCTCCCCTGAGTTTCATCAACCAATGTAATCTCTACATCTACATCAATATCATCAATTTTCCTCCCCTGTTTGGACACATCCTCCTGATCACCCAAACTAGCTTCATCAGAGGAAACTAATCTTGCAGATCTACCAACCTTGTATAATCTTTTAAGCTTGTGAGTTGTTGACCCTCTTTTCTTCTCTAACTTCTTGACTCTCTTCTTTAAACTTGTAATCTCCTAAGCTTGAGCAGTCTTTGTGTTCTCCAGGTCAAGCACTCTTTGTTGCAATTTGGTATAAAAATCCATCAATTCCTTAAGTTGCATACTAGGCTCCTCAGTGACAGCCTCATCTGCTATATTTGTAGGATCACTAGGAACACTAGAATGAGGAATCTCAATGTCCTTTCTCTTTAACCTCCTTGATTTTTATTTCCTATGGGGTTGAGATGATGATGGTTGAGTAATGATGGGTGTGTGTTGTGGATCAGTTGGCATTGTTGAACCTTCACCCATTTCTTCTTAAGCTTGAACCACCATTTTTGGAAATAATGGTGTTATTCTTCCACAAAAGTCTTTTCCTTGTCTTCTCATGTTAGCAAAAATCTTCTTTGTATGAGAGGGTGTAACATAAATTCTCTTGTGACTTGACATCCCCTCCATTTGCTTATTCAAAAACACTTGCACAAATCTTGGATACATTAAGAATTTTCCAGACACATTCTCCAAGTTCTTCACCATATTTTCAAAAATATACTTGGAAAAGTTAAACTTTTGGTTTGTAGCTAAACAGATAATTGCAGAAGCCATATTGCTACTAAATTCATTCCATGCAGTAGTCTTAGCACTTAGGCATTGCAACACAGTATGAATAAGGAATTTCCGTTGAGGAGAAAAGAAAGCCTTATAGAATGTAAGCTTCTGAGAAAGTTTTTCATACCCCATTCTTGTAAGTTCTTCAAAAATGGTAGCATTAGGCAAGCAATCCATACCTTCCTCATCATATAGTTGAAGGTCACGTCTAATAGATGCTTCGGTAACAATTATCTTCTTCCCATCCACTAGGGCTTGTAATTGCACTTCTCTATTGACAGTTTCACCTTGACAGTAGTCCAAAATTATTTAATGCACGAAGTATATATAGTGGGATTAACGGTTAAAGCATACTTTATGGTGTGTGCGTTTAGAAAATCAACAATTTGTTCAAACCCATTACTTTCAGTGGGTTTAGCCGGGTTTAGCCAAAACGCGACTAAATTCTGAATATCAGCAAACTATAGGGTCTTTATTGTGTTGGGTTTTGATGATTAATGATGAAATTGAGTTATGGTTTGTGATTAGAGAGTATATGAAAGTATGAAATCGATCAAATGAGTGAATGAAACCCTTAATCAAAGTATTTATGAAAATACCCTCAACAGCATTAACATTCACCAGCAGTTGTAAGTTATGCTTAGCAGCATTAACTTTCAACAGCAGTAGTAAGTTTATGCCTAGCAGCATTAACTTTGAGTCACCAGCATTAACTCCAATTCCATTTCAAACATATCCATCATTCTTATTTCCTCTCTTTTTGTTTTTACCTTACTTAATTCTCTTAATTCTTTTACTCACCAAATTACTCTGTCTGTTTTTATTTCACACAACTCTCTTTCTGTTTTTCAACTCACCACTTGTTGATAAGGATTGTTATTTATAGAGTAGATCTTAGAGAATATTCTAAGTTTTTGTAATATATTGTAAATCGACTAGGACTCCTTGGTGTATAAAAGGAGGTCCTAGGGCATAGAGTTTAGTATCAAAAATTATACCAAAAAAAAGTCATTCATAGAGTTGTTCATAGCTTCAAGGTTTTGTAACCCTAATACTAGTTAGAGTATTCGTATTAATATATTGAAGCTTTTGTTTGTTAATATGTGTGTTCATTAGAATTACTGTTTCATTGAAGAATTCTTCTTATATTAAAGATTAGATTCCGCATAATCTTTAGTATTATCAATCAAAGTTTCTACTATAGTTGTGTTGGATTTATCTTGCATAACTAAACCTTTATTGATGGGAATCCCTAATAAACATCAATTAAAGTTTAACTCCATCAAAGATGCAAAGTCATTACTGCAGGCTATTGAGAAGAGATTTGGAGGGAATGCTGCTACTAAAAACAAATTGGCTTTTGTAAGGTTTCTTGATGATCTATGGTATGAAGTTTATGCGGAATTGAGCCCATTTAGATCCCACTTTAATGGATCTTGAATTCCTTAGCTTGTGTAAGGTTTAGTTATGCAAGATAAATCCAACACAACTATAGTAGAAACTTTGTTTGATAATACTAAAGATTATGTAGAATCTAATCTTTAATATAAGAAGAATTCTTCAATGAAACATTAATTCTAATGAACACACAGATTAACAAACAAAAGCTTCAATATATTAGTACGAATACTCTAACTAGTATTAGGGTTATAAAACCTTGAAGCTATGAACAACTCTATGAATGAATTGTTTTTGGTATAATTTTTGATACCAAACTCTATGCCCTAGGACCTCCTTTTATACACCAAGGAGTCCTAGTCAATTTACAATATATTACAAAAACTTAGAATATTCTCTAAGATCTATTCTATAAATAACAATCCTTATCAACTAAGTAATCTTAATCATCAATCAATCCTTATTCTTTCTCTGATAAGTCATTGATCTTTTCTCTGTCAGCATAAACTCTTCTAGCAGTTGTAATCTTTCAGCAGTAGTAACTTATACCAGCAGCATTAACTTTCAACACCAACAGTAGTAAGTTTTATACCAGCAGCATTAACTGTGTACAAGCAGTATTAACAACTTCGAAAGTTTTCTTTAATCTTCATCAACAATACTAAGTTATACTAGCAGTAGTAACATACACTAGCAGTAGTAACTTACACTAGCAGTAGTAACTAACAGTACTAACTACTTAGCATATTTTTCATTAAGATTACTAACAACACTAATTTATGCTTAGCAGCAGTAACTCTAAGATCATCAAGAAGTCTTTTAATCCCAACAAAAATCAACGATGTAAAGTTTTTTATAAAGTGGTAGATATCGCCACTTGTCTTGTAAAAGTATGTAAAGCATAGGATGATTGAGAAGTTGGCCGTTACGAGAACGCCAATTTAGGTTGTTGTTTTTGATCTATGATCAAGACGTCTGTAAATAGTTGTGTCTTTATCATGGTAACGATCGGGAAAAGTGTATAGCAACTTGTATCTTAGTCTTAATCTATTTGCTTCGTAATTTTTAACAACAATTTATTCCCCTTTCCTAATCATTAACCATGGGTTTTATACGAACGAGGATGTGTACGAGCATGCATGCCTATTCCGTCGTTACGACCATGTATGCATGTCTTAGCTGTCTTGTTGGTTTATTACTATTGGTGAAAGTTAGAAGATCCCTACCATATATCATTCTTTATCCTAATCCTTGGTTAAACTCGAATGAGGATGTGATCGAACACACATGTCTATTCCATCGTTACGGCCATGTATGTGTGCTTCAGCTGCCTTGTTGGTGTGGTACTTTTGGTGAAACATTGTAGAATGATCAACCCTAAGCCTTATTATAAAAACCCATATTTACCCTTATAAACTTGTTACTCCTTGGCTCTAGTGGTGGAGATGTGTATCCTTGCCAAGCTTATGATAGAATACTCGTCACGACTGAGCAATTGAGCGAATTAGTTACATGTTACCAAATAGATTAGTTGGATGATGTGAGTGTTTTCATCTTCCTATTTCGTGAGGTGTTTGGTTGTGTACTTGTAATAGATCAAATAAATGCTTAACGGAAAAATCCTTAGGGATACATTTTTATAAACTTCTAAAGGCTACTTGAGAACAAGTAGGATTCAAGTGGGGGATATTTGATGACATCAAATAACGTCACTTTTATAGCATCATTTATCCTATGTAATTAACCCATATTGTATAATTATTGCAAAGAATTGTTACTTAATCGTTTGTATTTGAGAATTGCAGTAATAATGGAGTACTTGGTGAAAGTTAACGAAAAGGCACACATTCTGGAGCTTAAATGAAGAAATATGAAGATTACTGATTCTGACATACCAATACGCCGTATCCATCAAGGAAGATACGGTGTATATGTGCCTACACTTCACTGAAGACCACGAAGGAATAAGATTCAATACGCCGTATCCAGAAATATCCTATACGCCGTATTCAAGTTATAGAATGTGAAGATTCTGAAAGATATCAAATGTGGTCCCTACTCCAAGAAACCCTCGATACGCCGTATCCAAGTCTCTGGATACGCCGTAACGACCAGATTCTAGACCTTATAAATAGAAAACACAAAAACGAGTTTTAAGTGTGCTAAATCATATTCTCGATACCTAAACCATAATAGTCGATTTTCAGAGGAGAAAAAGAGCAGAAGATGTCGAGCAACGTTATCAGTTCCATAGGAGACAATGTGTAATTCCATATACTGTTGTAATCGTTTAGTTTTTGGTATCATTCGTTAACTCAGTTAGTTTACCTTAGCTAAATAATTGCTTTTGTATTAATTATGATGTTTGAAGGCTAATACCTTAGGGTATTAGCCATTATTATGAAGATCTGAATGTTTGGTTT
The DNA here is from genome assembly GCA_026074375.1 of Tanacetum coccineum. Classification (NCBI taxonomy): domain Eukaryota; kingdom Viridiplantae; phylum Streptophyta; class Magnoliopsida; order Asterales; family Asteraceae; genus Tanacetum; species Tanacetum coccineum. The sequence goes on along the minus strand of BQNB010000007.1, from coordinate 237,212 downwards.
TGTTTATCTCTATTGCTTAATTTATCGTTGAATGCTTGCACACAAACTGACTGGTGTATATATATACCCAAATTGCTATGATATATATATATATATATATATATATATATATATATATATATATATATATATATATATATATATATTATTTATATGGTCACTGGTGTAGTAACATTGCCAATACCTATGAGATTCAAACAAAAATATAGTGAGTTTGATTAACTATCCGGCCTAACAAAACGGGATTGTCAATCCCGATAGATCTATCCACAATATTCGCGTTCACTCGTAAGTGATTAATGGTTCATGATATGGAAATAATGGCACTGGAAGCTACTTAGGCAATAATATATCTGGATAGCATACAGAAGACACTTGCATTCATGGTTTATACGGGTTTATAAAGTATTCAAAAGATTGAAAATGGTGAGGTTCATGAATCATTAAGTCTTTGAAAAGGTAACACATGTTTTAAGCATTATCTGAACAAACGTTGGTAGTAAAAGAGTTTGTAAATAAGCATGTATCCCCCTCGCGGGTTTATAAAACCTGTAAATAAGTAAAGGCGAGGTTATGAACTTCACAATATCAGTTTTAAGTACTTGTGTATATAAAAAAACAATTGAGCATGTATCCCCCTCACGGGTTTATAAAGCATGTAAATAGTAAAAAAGGAGGTAAGAACTTCACTGTTAAGTGGTTGTAATAAATATTTTAAAAATGTAAAGCTGACGACTTCTATTCAACAATCTTAACAGGACGAGGTTGATATAGTCATAATTATAGTAAACAACCATGTCACACACACCTGAGTAAATATGTCACGTTTTAGGAAGATTGTACTCTAGAACATTTTTTTTGGGGGGTTTTTTTTTTTTTTTTTTATAGGGGTTTTATTTATAGTTATGAGTTTGTTTGATTGGAGAGTTTGAAAATTATTTGTATCACGTTCAGGCATAGTAAGTCAGAGGTCATTCAATATAAAGTTTGAGGAGCTAGGGCACTTTAAACGTCTAACCCAAACAACTCAGTCAAGAAGTTAATACTAAGATGAAATCCCTTATATGAAGCTTCATTAGCATTGCGATAAGATTTCGGTTCAGTATTTCTTAAAGCACATGATGATGAAGTTTATAAGGGTTATAACATTAATCGGTTTAAGGTTTTGTTAATAACTGGAAAATGATAAGTGCGTCAAGCGTTAATTAAAGTTATGTTTTGTAAGGTTTTGAATACATTTTTATACTTTTTCAAAATGTTACATTTTAGACCCTTAAGAATGAAAATGGCAAAATATACCCTTGGAGTTTTTCACCTTTTACAAGTTTGGTCCTTCTAGTTTAAAAGGTATACAAAGTAAACCTTGTATTTTGGAAAGTGACATAATAGACCCCTATAGTTATAACTTTGAATAAATGACATTTTCAGCCCTTTTAGTTATAAGTTTTAGAAAGTTACGATATTACTCTTGCTGGATTAATATTCACATAAACAAGTCTGATGGCCTGCTAGCTTATTTTAACATTCCAAATGATAGTTTTTCTGGGTTATAGTTATTAGATTAAGCTAAAAATGAGGTTTAACGTAATGAAAGTTCTAAATAACGATTCGTTTAAAGCCAGAAATCAAAACGGTCGATTAGGGTTTTATTAAAACGAAATACGCTGTAGGTTTTTAATTCAAATTCCTTCAAGACTTGATAAAGTGATTATAATATCATTATTTAAGCTTATTAGAATAGCTTATAACTTCAGTTTATCATTTTAGCTTATAGATTTAAGAAAAACATGAAATTAGGGTTTTGTGAGTTCGTTTTGGATCAAAAAGGTAAAACACATATGTTTTTGAGTTCAAAGCTTTTAAAAATAGTTTAAGGCATGAATAATAATGACATTAAAGGGGTGCAAAAAACGAATGTGAGCTTTTGGAAACCTGGTTTGAGCTTATAGCTTGGAAATGGGTCGAAATGGGGACTTTTAGCTTCGTATGCCTAGCACATAAACTTGGGGTTCTTTTCTTGGTTTCGTTGCTTCACTTATGGTCTGCGGACATTATATTGACCTTCTAATTCTTACTTTGGAAGTTTTTAGAACTCCATTTGTGTGTAAGAGAGAATTTCTGTCTTTATGATTTTTCTCTAGTATCTACATTTGTCGTAAGCAAGATTATCGTTGAAGAGTATTAGTTAAATATGGAGTAGTAAGGTTCTTGGTAGACCTTAGTACGCCCTTAAATGTGTTTGTGTGGTTTTGGTTAAATTTATTTTATGAATACACTCGAATAGTCCGAGCAATTCTTCAAAAACGTTGAGCTTTGTAACAACTTATAACTTGGTTTCTAAGACTGTTCTTTTTGATAGTTACGAGGTCGGGTTGTAAATGACGTTTTTACAACAACTTAAGGGTTTTGATGAGTTTTCTTGATGACGAGTGAGGTTATGGTAAGTAGGATGCTTCTTTTCATTTGAGGTTGTTTGTTGCTATTGAACCCTTATGGGGGTGGGGGGGGTAAGCAAAGTCATTAGCAGTTGGATTCGGATTGTGGAAGTTGGATAAGATTAAGGTTGACAAGACTCTTTGTTTTGTCAAGGAACCGTTGATGTTGTGGACCGAGAGGTCATGAGTAAAAGTATAGTATGATAGCATTAGTGAAAGTTCGTTGGGATTCGAAGCGTGGTCCTGAGCTTACTGGGAAGCAAGGATCAAATTGAGGTCCAGAGGAGTTTAAAGGTAGGGGAATGTTATGGTTGATAAATTGTTGGCAATTCAAGTGTAAACTTTGATGTTAACATGGGTCATAGGAGGACTACTTGAAGATAAAGTATCCTCGATAATTGTTTGGTAGTGTAGAGTTAAACCTTTTAGTTAAATCTCGGACGGATTTCACTAAAGGAGGGGGTACTGGGACAAACCATGACTTGGAGCAGGTTAGTCAAACCGTTAGTGTGGACTTAGGTGCCTGTTGTATGTATGGTTTATGGTTTTGATGTCGTTTAGTGTGTTTATGTGTGTTTTAGATGTGTTGGTTAATCAATCTATTGAGTGTGATCACTCTCCATGAGAATGGAAATGGTTAAATGAATGTTGGTTGAGTTCATTTCGTTCACTTTTGAGTGACGAGGAAATTATTATTGAGATTTGAGCGTTTTCGTGGTTAAATGTGTAAGTATTATTAGTATACGTATTTTTTGTGTTAGTTCACTTTAAGATAAGTTTAGGTTTTAGAGGTTAAGTTATGAGAAATGAGTTATTTGATAGAGAAATTTATTTTAATCACTTATAGTGTGATCAAATGGAATTGATTGGTATTTTGAGTAGAAATTGGATTGGATTTAATATGTGGATTCTAGGTGATGGATTAAAATATGAGAAGTGTGTTTTGTCATTTGTGAAATAAATGAGTTTGTTAAAATATGTGAGTGTTTGAAAGAACCTTTCTATTTTAGAAAGTGAACTTGGAAATGAAAAGTTATTTTTAGAATGTAGTTTTCAAGCAAAATGGTTTAACAAATTATCTTAGGTTTTTATAAAACTTAAGGTATAAATATAATTAATTAGTTAATAAAAGAAAATAAAAATAAAAATTGGCATGAAACTTAAAATCCGAATTTTATAAAAAAAAACTAGTTTGAGTCCTAATCTAATACCTAGTTATAGTTAATCTAAAACACTTCTAGGTAGCCTATAAATACAAAACAAAAATCCCTAACCCCCCATATGTGAAATCGGCAAAACCAAAGGAGAAAAAGAAGAAGAAAAAATTTAGGGTTCTTTTTTAGGTATATTTTCTAATTTATGTTCAATTCTAATTAACAAGTTTTCGAATTCTTGTTAATATTCTAAATTAATAACAAATGTTAATAATTAATATGATGGATTTTGGGTTCATTGTAAGATTGTAAATTTAGGGTTTTTATCTTTTAAAATCGTTTTTATATTGTTAATGAAGTTAATCATGTGTAATTAGGGTTTTAGGGTTAGTAAATTCGGAGTTAAATTGTTGGCAGTTTAGAAGGGTCATCTTGCGAGAGTCATAACTTGATCATCCGAATAGCTTTTAATGATTTTCAAAAGCCTAAAATTATCTACAGAGAGTCTACTTTCAAACCCCATAGGTTTCATGAATTAAAAGTGAGTGGAAGGTATTTAAATAATTCAAACAAGATTCGTTGTCAAGGCTGAGTTTTTATGTCAGATTTAGGTTCAAATGTGAGAAGTAAAAAAACTCTAATTTAAAATTGAATTAGCTTATCACTTCTACAGGTAGTAATTATTATATGTATTTTAAAGTACCCAAAGGAAATTAATTTAATCGAAAAGTTAAGTATGATTTTAAGCCTAAATATTTAGTGCGCCTCAGAATCGAATTGGGACTGTTTTGAAGTTTGATTTTCTTAGGAGTACTTGTGTATGTAATTGGCTTTTGGGAGTCACAAGGTAGTTAATATACTCATTAATGAACATAGGTGATTTTTGGTTTGAATTATGGAGGTCATTAAGTCAGGGTTTTGAATGCGATAAGTCACGTCAAAATTTTGCAGTTTGGTACGAATTGTGATTAACTAGTTGGATGAAACTTGTTAAGAAGTGGTATAAAGTTGGGTATGGTGTCAAGGTGACCCATGGGGTTAATAAAACATCTTAGACATCCATCATATGAATGTTACATGTACATTAAGCTTTCGGCTTAGTAGCTGTAAGGAGGTATTTTTTTGCTTGATTTGTGTTTAGTTATTTATGTGAAGCCTGTGGAAGTTTTTGAGAGTAACCAAAGGTGAGTTTCATAGTCCCACTTTAAACTGTTTTTACATTGGATGGAATGCTGCTTAAATGTTTTTGAATTGCTGTGATTATGTGGTTTTGCTTTCATGTGGACATCTTATGTGATTGATATATGACTTATTTGTTACTTGTTGAAATGATGGTTTATTGCATGTTCTATATGACATGTCAAGTGTTATAATTTGGGATTGGGGCGGAGTACGCCTACTCAATCATAGTGAATTAGATCGGAGGGGGTACGCCTACCAGTGTTAGTTGGTCCAGGCTAAGTCTATGCTCCAGCTGGTAGACTTTTAGGGTGCGTAAGTGACATTAGGGATCTGGGGGTAACGTTCCTACCAGTTGTTGTAAAATGGGGATCGGGAGGTAAACGTTCCTACCCACGTTGTTGTAATGGATCGAGGTAACGGACTCCTACTTAGTATGTGGAGAGATGTTAAGCCTTAAG
>BQNB010000007.1:91047-221766 GCA_026074375.1 Tanacetum coccineum | reverse complement strand
AGCTTGCGCGTTCCCTTGCCTTAAGTTATTCTGCGATGTTTGGCGTGAGTTATCCTTATGATTGCTCTTACCACTAATATTCCCACTTTGAAAGCTCTCCCACTTTCGCTTCTTTCCTTCCAAAATTCTTTCATCTCTAGCTTGCGATTTCTATTCCATTAACATACGAGCCATACGTACGGCTTCGTTCAGGTTAGCAGGCTTAGACGAAGTGACTTCACCCTTGATGTTATCAGACAATCCTCGGATGTAAGCATCAACCTTCACGCTTTTAGACTTAACCATTCTTGGGCACATCAAAGCTAACTCATTGAACCTCTGAGTATAAGCAACAATGTTATACTCCTTGACCTTCAGGTTCCACAGTTCGTGCTCCATTCTTTGAAGTTCTTCTATAAGACAAAACTCTGTAGTCATCAATTGCTTCATTTTAGTCCAAGGAATTTGGTTCACAGTCTCCAAACCCATGGTTGCAACCTTAGCATTCCACCAAGTCAAAGCAGGTTCTTTCAGTGTTGCAGCAGCAAACTTAACCTTCTTGCCCTTTGCACATTCACTTATTCCAAAAACACTCTTAGTTTTCTCGAACCATCTTTGTAATTCGACAGCTCCCTCAGTACCATGAAAAACAGTATGATTGTACTTCATAAGCCCAGCAAAAGTGCACTCACGAACAGCAGGTAAGACATCTTGACCCCTAACTGGTCCAGATCCTCTAGCATCATTTCCAGCATTCACATGTCTAGCTCGCTTAGCAGCAATAGCAACATTGACACTTTCCTTGATCATTTGACGAATGGCAGCTTGAGTCAAAGGTGTAGACTTTGGAGGCATGATTCTGTCACGTCACACAAAAAACAATCTGATAAGCATTCATAACATCATATACTCATAACATCGTACAATGACAAATCAATCACAGTCACACAACATCAAGTAGTAATCAAAAGATAGTCATTCATTTTTCATCACAAAAGAGTTAATACATAGTTGCATTGTTTCATGAAATGATACAAATCGTTACAACTAATAGCATTAATTCTACTAACTGAGGATTCAGTTTAGTGATTACACAATAAAGATACCACAATTGAAACCAAACTAATAAGAATCACAAGAAGATCCTCGCGGCTCAGATGTTGGACTCTTCTCATCTTCAATCGGAACATCGATAGCTTCATTTGGTCTTTCTTCAAACATAAATCCTCTATGAATCATCTCTTGATAGAACTCATGAGTTTGAACTCTAGTCCAATAGAGATCTCTCTCGACTTGTTTGTTCTACATACAAAGGAATGTGTTGCTAAACCTTGCTTCTTCAAGTTCCTTCTTCAATTTCTTACTCTCAGCTTTGTCTTCAGCATTATTGAGCTTTTCAACCAGCTTTTCCATTGCAGTCGTTCCTTGCTCCACACTAGAACGCACTTCATTACCCAAATCTAAAATCAACTTACCATAATACTCATCTGTTGCTTTTCCTTTCTTCTCGACCAATGTATGCGCCGTCTCGCGACCACACAGTCGTCTTAAAAAAGAAGCCATCCGACCAAAAAGAGAGTTAATGTCCCTCCTCATAAGACCAGGTAATAGACCATCACTGTCCTCTCAAAGGAAAAGGGCGGTAGACGACTCACCTACCTCATGGACACTAGCAGGAACAGTCTCATCCTCGGACTCAATCGTGTTCTCAACCTTGATCACATCCTCAGGTTCTGACTTTGAAGCAGGTGGCAGAGGGATAAGATGATCCACCTCTTCATAAGGATATGCCAACTCTGGCTCATTCTCATATTCCTCGATGTCGTCTTCTATATCATCTTCTTCTTCTTGGGTTCTTCTTCCTCAAATTCTTCCTCTTTTGGGTCCTCGTCTTCATCTACTAAGACAGGCTCGAGAACAACAGGAACATCAACGTGTTGATTCAGCTCAACAACGGGTACATCATCCACATGATCGGGAGGAATTACGTTCACCATGATAATCTAGAAAATATCATATAATACTTACTTAATAGCGTATCACTTCTTATTCTTATTGGAACACTATTACCCAAAATAACAGTTTACATAAATGAGCAACAAATAAAAATTCACAATTCGTGACATTCTCGTTTAGTATATACCTTAATTATATTCCAAACATATATAATAATAATAATCATTATATGATCACATGCCATTCTATGCATACAGCACATGCATAAATGTACCAATACATAACAATTTATGCATCCAACACATGCACAAATATACCTATACATAACAATTTATACATACAACACATACGTAAATATACCTTTTCTTTCTATATGTAACCAATGGCAACGAGGAGTCTTGGCGTGCGTGTAGAAGCGTTATAGTTTAGGTTTTCAAAAAGACTCGACCTAGTTCTCTATAACCTTAGGCTCTTGATACCACTCTGTAACACCCCCATCCAAAGGACATTGGATTGCGCAGCGGAATTAGCAATTGGGTGTTACTAAATAGCACCATTTACTAAGATAATAGAAAATGACCCAAATGAGACGTTTAACAAACATGTGTTCCATTATTAATCAGAGTAAAACGCGTTCAGGTCCCCACAAAATCGCAACCACAACCATTACAACATTTGAAAAACTATTGTTTCAAAATAAAGACATTGTTTTAGAACAACTTAAGACATTGTTTTTGAAAGACAAGGAACACACAAGTAGTCTTTCACCAAATCCATCACACGCATGACACCTCCACGCCATCGTTGCCTTCATCCTTGGTTACCTGGGATAAAACATGTTTAAAACGTCAACAACAATGTTGAGTGAAATTCATAGAGTTTAAAATAATCAATAAGTAATAATCTTTGAACACATAATTAGTTCTTGGGTAAACAAAGCAACGAATGCAATGTATAGCAACTTCTTTTCTTTCACGCAATAGGCTCATGACACCGAACGTTAACAATACATATGCCATTTGATATGTTAATGAGCCCCAAAACAAGGTATTATTGTCATATACCTATTACTTCTAAATACAAAATGTCTGTTTGATAGGGTGTTCTCAAGGATTCATACCCTGGACAGGGTTGTCAAACCTAATAGAGCTATTTAATGCATTAGCGTTCACCTCACAAGGCGATAATGGTTCATGAAATAAGGGACTTCGACAATAGCTACTTATGCGGAAACAATCTCATATTTGGGTCCAGCATACCATAAATCATATGTGTTCGATTTTATAAAACAAACATGTATCCCCCTCGCGGGTTTATAAAGCAATCAAAAGATTTAAATGCGAGGCTATGAACTCACCTTAAGAAAAAGATCCAATTCAATCAAATCAACAAGCGCAAATAGCTTCACGTCTTAACCGCGACCTATATAATACATATATAGCGGTATGTGACTAAAAGTAAAATAATTCATATAATACATACTTGCATCTATATATATCACTATTACGTACATATAGTCATATACTATAATCTCCAAGTGTGACGCAAAATATTTCACTTTGACGCACTAACAATATCATGACACTTTTCCACAAAGTTTCCATTTTTAGAAAGTTACCAAAAGTAAGGATAATATAATCTGAACTTCATAATTCGTTATCAATTAACTAACATTACAAACCCTTTGCTCATTATAGACTATATTCAAAAGTATACGCAAGTTTGACTTTCAAAAGTCAAACTTCATAGTTAATTTTTACCCCAAAAATAACCAAACTTGACTCGGCCGTAAAACGTTCATTATTATAGGAGCTTCTCGTGCGAATCCACTAGCGAAACTTAGTAAAGGGCGAACACTATCACTTGACATTATGAAAAATAATTTTCAACAATTTCTCGACTCGCTAGGGTAAGTCAAAACTTTCTGGTCAAACCATGGGTCAACCCAAAACCATCAAAACGGACGTTTTTGACAAAATTCCGACTATCAAATCTCCATGCTTAGATATCTTATTTAAGCATACCAAAACCAACAAAATTTGGTTAATAACCAAATACACTTTCAATAATTTCCGCACTTGAATCTTATAGCAATAACCATATATATTTTATATATTTATATAAAAAAAGATAAATAAAATTTTATCCTAATATAAAAAAACACTTTTTATGCTTGAATATATTTTTTTAAAAATATCTTTGTATTTTTTATAAATAATTCGGGTTATTCGGGTCAACCCGAAAACGAACTGAATTCAAATTCGATTTTCGAGTTGACCCAAAAAAGAATTTAACCGAACTAACCAAACCAAACAAACCGAATAACCCGATAACCGAACCGATCAACACCCCTAATTTGATTTTTAGTTTAAGGTATGTTGGGCAACAAGCATTTAAAAGCGACAAGCAACAAGTGGTAAACGGTTTGGTTGAAAAGCTTGTTTGGCAACAAAGCAACATGAGTTAACATATTATGGAGCCGCTTCAATTTGAAATGCTTGTTGAACAATTTGGGGAACAATTTCAAGAACCTGCTGTTCATAGGTTCAAAATTAATTTCGATTTTCCTAAGAGGGTGTCTCAGGATCAGTTAATTGAGTTAGAAAGATATGTCTCCCGTGACGAAATTCGATTGGCTGTTTGGAATTGTGGTAACAATAAATCTCCGGGTCCGGACGGTTTCACCTTTGAATTCTTTAAGAAATATTGGGATCTTATCGGGACGGATTTTTGTGACGCGGTGGAATTCTTTTTTTCGAATGGTTTTTTTCCTAAGGGGTGCAATTCGTCTTTCATTGCTCTAATTCCTAAGGTTGTTGATGCTAAATTTGTTAAGGATTTCCGACCTATTAGTTTGATAGGTTGTGTGTATAAAGTAGTTACGAAGATTCTTGCTAACAGATTGGCTTTGGTCATCTCGGATCTAGTTTCAGATACACAATCAGCCTTCATAGCTGGGAGACAAATCTTGGATGGTCCCTTCATCCTTGATGAAATTTTAAAATGGTGTAAAAGGAAGAAAAATAAAGCTATGTTTTTCAAAGTCGATTTTGCAAAAGCTTACGATTCGGTCCGATAGGATTACTTAATTGATGTTCTTGAGGCTTTTGGATTTGGGTCTACTTGGTGTAATTGGATTCGTGGGACCTTTAGTAGTGCTAAAGCCTCTATCTTGGTGAACGGGAGTCCCTCCAAAGAGTTCTCTATACATCGTGGTCTCAAACAAGGAGATCCATTAGCTCCCTATTTATTTATTTTAGTGATGGAATCGTTACACCTTTCTTTTCTCCGTGTGGTTAATGAGGGTTTGTTTAAAGGTATTCAATTGTCGGAATCGGTCTCTATCTCCCATCTTTTCTACGCGGATGATGCAATGTTTATTGGAGAGTGGTCGGAAGGTAATTTAGCGAATATCCTTAAAATTCTGAAATGTTTCTATTTAGCTTCAGGTTTGCAAATCAACATTCACAAAAGTCAAGTTCTTGGAGTAGGAGTCCCCCGTTATGTTGTTGATCATGCGGCTTCGACTATTGGATGTTCCGTTATGAATAATCAATTTAGATATCTTGGAGTGAAGGTGGGAGAGTCCATGTCTCGTCATAAAGCTTGGGATGATATTATTCATAAGCTTACTTCTCGGCTCTCTAACTGGAAAGCAAAGACCTTATCAATTGGAGGTCGCTTAACTCTATTGAAATCGGTTCTTGGTGCTTCTCCGATTTACTCCATGTCTATTTATAAAGTTCCTAAAGGAGTATTGAAGATTATGGAGGCTATTCGTAATCGTTTCTTCAATGGAGCTGATATTTCAGATAGGAAAATTACTTGGGCTGCCTGGGATAAGATTTTAGCTTCCAAGAAAAATGGAGGATTAGGCGTTTCAAGTTTTTTTGCTTTAAATCGAGCCCTTCTTCTTAAATGGGTTTGGCGATTTATTTCTCAAGATGGATCTCTTTGGTTTCGGGTTATTCGAGCTTTATATGGTGACAGTATTAATTCTCATTCGATTCATGTTACGTCCAATTGGAGTTCCATCTTAAGAGAACTTCATGTGTTGAAAGACAAAGGTTTTGATTTTTGGTCTCATTGCAAAAGGCGTATTGGGAATGGTTCTGATACTCGTTTTTGGTTTGATTGTTGGATTGGAGAGACTTCGTTTCATACTTTATTTCCGCGTTTGGTTGCCTTGGAAGAGGAAAAAAATATTTCTGTGGCTTTGAAACTTAACTCGTCGTTGGATCAGTCCTTTCGAAGATGTGTTCGTGATGGTATTGAGTCTCAGCAGATGACGGAGCTAAAGTCTATGCTAAACATGGTTTCCCTTTCTAATTCGCGGGATCGTTGGCGTTTTGATTTGACAGGTGATGGAGAGTTCCGTGTTAAAGAGGTACGTAATTTCATTGACGATTTGTTCCTTCCTTCTTTTGATGCTACGAGATGGGTGAAGTGTATTCCCATTAAGATTAATATCTTTGTTTGGAGGGCACGCCGAGATTGTTTACCTACAAGGGTTAATTTAGCTCGTAGAGGGGTTTATATTGAGTCTAACTCTTGCCCGACATGTCGTACTTGTGAGGAGGATATTCATCACTCTTTATTTCAATGTGACTTGGCACAGTCTGTGTTACATCGAATCTGTAGATGGTGGGATTTTCCCCCGAACTCTTGGACGTCTTTCATGGAGTGGCAAAGCTGGTTTAGTTCTGTCCGTCTCGCTTCCAAGGTTAAGATTTTGTTAGAAGGAGTTTTCTACGTTGCTTGGTGGGCCATTTGGTCTTTTAGGAATCGGCTCATTTTTCAGAAAAGTAAACCAAGGCGATCGACTCTTTTTGATGACATTGTGTTTCATGCTTATACTTGGTGCTCAAATCGTTGTAATAGGAGTTTTTCTTGGGAGAATTGGTTAAAAAATCCCCATCTAATTTCTTTGTAATCTCCTTCTAGCATCTTGCTAGTTTTTAATAAAATTCGCCGTTCAAAAAAAAAGGATTAATAATATGTAAATAGATTTAATTGCATGTCGGAGAGTTGTCCGGAAAGTGGTGGTGTTTGTGGTGGCCGGTTCGAAGAGAGCAAGAGAGGAAGAGAGTGAAAATTTTTGTAAAGTGTTTATAAGTGTGTGTTAGGTTCTATTTATAGAAAACAAGTTTAGAAATTTGGCAATTTTAGTCCCTCGTTCTCACTAGTCCTTCAAGGTTAATTATCTTAGCTCGGGTTAATTATAAATGTGTTAGGTTCTACTTTTTTTCTCCCAGCTTTGCCTATAGATGGAAATTTTTATCAAACCTTATATAGCATAAACGACTATAATTAATTACGTAGCACAAATAATTATCTTAGCTCGGGATAAATGTTGACCTGAAACTAGGGTTGTTACATGCACTACCTGAAACAAGGGATAAACAATCAGTAGGATGGGCTTGGGAGAAAAAAAACATAGATATACGGAAATCGAATGCGAAAAACCAGTTATGTTACTATATCAGACAATTAATATGCTGTATTAAATGGATTTGAATACGCCATATTAATCAGTTAAATGAATATGCTATATTAGACAGAAAGTTAGATACGCCGTATCCAATGGAAATGGATACGCCATATCAGGTTATCGACCAAAACAGTGTATTAGAAAACAATTAAATCACAAAAACAATTAAACTAAGCAAATATACATGAAAATAATACACAACTAATCCTAAGGGTTAGACTAATCTAATGTTAAAAACCAAAATATCAAATAAAAATCAAGATTAAATTTTCACTCCCCGGCAGCGGCGCCAAAAACTTAATGTGTCGTTGTGAGGTGTGTGATTTATGATTTCAACTTTTAAATTTATATTTTGCCGACTTTACCAAAAACAACACTTTAACATGCAGTGTACCCGGTCAGATGGGAGTTTCGTGGTAAGTAGGGTGTCGATCACTAAGAGCGAGAAACAATCTTTCAATTTATTAATATTTTGGTTATCTAAACTAAGTTAATTATATTCTATGTTAAACCTATGATAAACCTATGTTAATCTTAAATCTAACAGATAAGGGGGTTTTTAGCCTGAGAGATTGGCACGGGTTTTGTGGTGACTAAAATCAACTTAAGACACTAAAACTCACGTAAGCAAATTAACAGAAGATAAAAGAGCGGTCTAGCCAAATATAAGAAAATTGTATTAACCATTATTAATCCAATCAGAACGTTGGTTTATTTATTTAGTGCAATAATTACTTATCTCGGGGCGACATATCATTCTTAAGACTTAGGCGGTACTTCTTCCTAACACCTAGATCGAAGAATTCTGTCACAATTAAATGTATCCGCATAAAGCATCCTTATTTGCTGATTATAATCTATCTTAGGGATTAAAGCAATGGTGATCATGTTAAACCCTAGCTCGTAGAGACTTTACCCACTTACTGCTTAAAGGCAATTCATACACTAGTAGTCTACTAACCAAGTCTTTACCAATTTATTAAGAACGTACTTGTTGATCCCAAGGGTCAACTGCCGGTCTAACTAAGCTCACAATCTATGTGCAAAGATAGGTTATTATTTGTGATCCTATTTGGAGAGCCATCTCAGCATCTAGATTACTTGGTCCGTATCACTAGATCCAGTTGAATTATAGGTCGCATACAAAAGCATGCAAACAAGTATAAACTAATAAACATAAACAAGCAATCAACGATAAATTAAACAATCGAGATAAACAAACCAAACATTCAGATCTTCATAATAATGGCTAATACCCGAAGGTATTAGCCTTCAAACATCATAATCAATACAAAAGTAATAATTTAGCCAAGGTAAACTAACCAAGTTAACGAATGATACCAAAAACTGACCGATTACAAGAGATAGGAGATTACAAGTTGTTTCTTATGGAATTAATTACGTTGCAAGACCTCTTCTGCTTTTCTTTTCTTCTGAAAATTGACTTTGATGGTTTAGGTATCAAAAATATGATTTAGCACACTCAAAACTCATTTTTGAGTTTTGAGTTTTCTATTTATAAGGTCTGGAATATGGTCGATACGATGTATTGACTGAGGTCAATACGGCGTATTGGGGGGTTTCTTGGAGTAGGGACCACGTTCGATATCTTCCAAGATATTTTATTTCTATAGCTTGAATACGGCGTATTGGTCTTCCCTGGATACGGCATATTGATCTTGTTTCCTTTGTGGTCTTTTGTGAAGTGCAGGCACAGATATGCCGTATCTTCCTTGATGGATACGGCGTATTGGATGTCAGAACAGTAATCTTCAAATATCTTCGTTTAAGCTCCAGAATGCATGCCTTTTGCTAATCTTCACCAAGTACTCCATAATTACTGTAATTCTCAAATATAAACGATTAAGTAACAATTCTTTGCAATAATTATACAAAATGGGTTATTTACATGGGATAAGTGATGCTATAAAAGTAACGTTATTTGATGTCATCAATATGTTTTGAGACTTCTCCCACTCATCTATTTTTCTTTCCATGTTTTTAAATATAGTTTAACAATTCTTTTCATCTTGCTTCATTTTTATAATTATATCGTGAATATTATTCTTGACAAACATATTCGAAACTCTTTGACCATCCAAGAATTTGGTGATTAATTTTTCGAAATCAGTTTTAGATTGATCGTCTCTGTCAAAAAGTTTACCATGAATAGTTCTCATGCTATGGATATATCTTTTGAAATGTTGAAGATCATTTTTCACATTATTATTTAATTCTGTGAGTGATTTTTCTGAATCATTATTTGATTTAGGTTGTTTATAATGATATTGGTAAGAAAATGAATCATTAGAATTTTGGTTTCGATAACCTCCAGATTGGATGGAATTTACTTCATGACGTTCACACATCAGCGTGTCATCGTTCATGTAGTTTTTAGAAGTGTGGTTTTCTCTAAGGTCATAATATTTGTTACGCATATCTTGTAGTTCTTCTTTTAAGCTTGTACATTGAGAATCGATTTTTATAGTTAGAGCTTCCAATTTTTCCATTAATCAAGAATTATCATTATTACTATTACCTCCATCGGCGAAAGCAACAGATTTTTGATGATGTTCGGTTTGAGATTTAGTGGCCCAATCAAGTTTGAAAAGGACTTTGTCATCAAGAAATTGAAAAGCTTGATTCGGACTTTTGTAGAGGAAGATTCCTCTAGCAGTTCCGTCCAGTATTTATTGAGTGGATTCGTCTAGACCATGATAAAATATTTGAATAATAGCTCCTTTGGTCAGACCATGCCCATGGCATTTTCAAAGCATGTTCTTTAGTGGTAACCAGGCTTCGGTTATACTTTCACATACGCTTTGAGAGAAATTTCTTATTTCAAGTAAAAGACGGTTGAATAATGAAGGTGGAAAGAATTTGTTTATAAAAGATCTTCTCATTTGATCCCACGATGTTATAGACTCTTCATAAAGTTCGTTAAACCAGGTTTTAGCTTTATCGCACAAGGATAGTGGAAACATCAAAAGCTTGACAACTTCACTTTGAGTTTCACCATATTTGAACATGTCGCAGATTGCGAGAAATTCACACACCGGCTCGCAGATAACCATCGAATTTATTTTCCTGAATCATTTTTAAGTAGGTATTATTGATAACAAAGTTGTCATCAACATCGATTTGAACAATTGCAGAATTAGGAGTCGTTGCTACAGTCTTAGCACTTACCCACATAGGACGATCATCAGGATCAAGAATTATTTATTTGGTTTCGACATCCTCTTCAGTTATATTTATGATGACAAAGACATTAACGATATGATGTTGTGTTGAAGATTTGAGAGATTCGATCTTGACGAATTCTTTTCGGATAGTTTAAATCTTACAAGTGTTTGTTATTAAATTTTTATTCAATTTATACATTAGATTTACAAGTTGTTTTCCCCGGGATTGTGGGTTTATACATACGTTAAGCATTTTACAAAAAATATTTATATATTATATAATTGAGGCTAGTAGAATAATATTCAAAATAAAATAAATTATTTATATTTATATTTTTACCTTTTTACATATTAGATATATTTTAATTGTATTATATATATAGAAAATAAGGATAAATGGATAAAAGATTATTTTTGGAGAACTATTTTGATTCAGAAGGATAAGTTTGGCACACTTGAGTATAAGTGCGTTGGCTTTCTAGAAAATTGAATGAACTCAGCGTACTCAAGAAAAAGTGCGCCGATTTTTCTGGAACATTTATGTTTTTCATTTTTTTACGTTTATTAAAGCAACTAAAACAATTGACAGGAAGTGTGGCGGTTTTTAGGTTAAAACTGGCGTACTACGGGTTTTCGAGGCAAAATTTTCAAGTGAAACAAGGGAAGTGCGTCGCACTTCAACAGAAGTGTGACGTACTTGCAGACACAGAAAGCAAAATTCAGGCAATTAAACACGTTTAAAGGAAACAAATAGCACCAAAATCAAGCAAACAAACTGATAATAACATAAAACAATTCCCGGGCAATGACGCCAAAAACTTGATGTGTGTTTTGCAAGCTTTAAATTTATAATACTAGAAATACCGATTTTTACTAAAAACACAACACTCGGGCAAGTATACCCTTTCGTTTATAGTATAGTTTTAGGTAAGTCCAGGTCGTCCCAAGAGAATTGAAGTTTTCATAGTTTGTAATTAAGGTGCTAAGGTCAATATGATTGTTACGGATCAAATTAACCACAATGTGTATATAACGAATATCGTAAAGAAAGCAATAAAAGGATGATTCAAGCAAAGAATTAAAGCATGTTTGTTTAGGAAATGATCACTAATACAATGATATGTTTTGGATAGTGTTTACAAGTTTAGAAAACAAAGATATCATAAGTTACAAATCCTTTCAGCCTTTCTAAGTAACTAGAGATTGTATCGATTAATAACAACAAATCTTTTCAACATTTATAAGTTATTATAACCAATATAATAAGTGGAATGATAGAACACATATATAAAGAACCCTTTCGGCCTATATTTAGATATAAAATATGTTTTACCAATTCAATAAACAAGTATCCAAACACTACATGTCAAAGATCTCATATGGCCTAAACAAACACAAGATGACTACTCCATGATCAAAAAAGTAACAAAACACATAACATTCATCATGAATTCAGTAAAGATCATATTTAAAGGATAAAAAAATATGTATACCAACTTCAAAAGCAAATGTTTGATGATTTCGTAAGTTTTCCCAATGAAAACTATATTATATTCAAAGTAAACCCGGAAACTATAAACAATTCTGTCACAATAGCTTATAGCTTCGAATTACACTTCACTACTACTTTCTTGGATGGATTCAAAAATAGGAATATTGATGAACTACAAGCAAGTTTAACCAAATTCCCCAAGAACACTTCTCCTAACTTTGATTCTACTAGTTATGAGGATTGTAGATGATTATGTGTACTAGAAAAGGATGAATGAAGTCTGAGAATGATGGTTGGTTTCTAGAAATTAATTGTGGAGAGTGGTGGTAGTCAATTGTGGTGATGGTGGTTTGAAGGTGTGTTTGGATCCTTGGTTTGTCAAGCCAAGATTACCAATTTCTCCCTCTCTAAGTTGTTGTAGAGTTTAGAATGAATTGTGTGTGTTTACCCTAGAGTTCTAGGGGTATTTATAGGCTTTAAAAATACTTAGGGACCAAGTTGGGGTAAATGTAGTCAAATTTGAGGCATTCACGAATTTATTGCATCAGACTAAAAGTGCGGCGCACATTTATATTTGTGCGTTGTACTTGGGATTTCTTGAAAAGTGCGCCTCAAAATTTTGGAAGTGCGGTGTACTTGGTGTTATTTCAGCTTTTGGGCCAAAACCAAAGTTGTAGAGAATTGTTTCCTAGTCGCGTGGCCGTGAGAATCGCGTCAATCCGAGTTCGTATGCTCAAGTTATGGCAAAAACAGTAGACAAGTGTCAGGAGATCTTTATCTTGAGTTATTTCTTTGTTTAATCTTCAAATCTTCGTCTCAAGAACCTATAATAGCAAATATACTCGATTAAGTATCAAAAGTTCTTATTATTAACAAAAAAAATACACATAAAAGCACAGATAATGCATATAGAAATATGTATAATTTGAGCATTATCAGTCCGAAAGCCATAAGTTCACAAGAAGGCAAAGATTACAAGATGACGAAAAGAGATTATATCTGGTTGATGATCTTAAGAAGGTCAAGATCACATATAAGTCAAGCTATAGGAACAAGCTCAAGCCTACAGTCAAAAGATCACTACACATTTCACAAGATAAAGATAAAGACAAAGACAAAGATACAAGACTACGAGCAAAGATTGAAGACATTCTTAGAATGCTGAGGTTAGGTTTTTATAAATTGGAGTGACCTCCCTTAGGGGGAGATTGTTAGAAATATAAAAAAGTCTCGGTCACTACCAATATTATTAAGTAGCTCGTAGTATAATATTTGGAACTTATCTAAGCTAATCGGGTCAACATAAGATGCCCCTTATGTTGACCACGTCTCATGTAAGGGTATAAATACCCTCTCCATGCCTTGGAGAGGGTGGTTGGTTCATTTTGATAATACATTCTTTTTCTCTCTCTCTAAGTGTTCTAACCTCTTTTTTCTCTCTCTAGATTTCTTCACTTCTTTTCATAGATTGTTGTATGTTTGATATCCTACAGAGGCTAGAAAACAATGGGAGGAAAAAGAGAGATAATATGGTAACATGCTTTGACAAAAACCTAGAATTAGGTGGGATGTAGAAGGTGATGAAAATTCAAAAAAATTGCGTTCATACGTAAGGAGGAGGAACAAAAAATGTAACTTAAGAGGGCTTATGGTTGACGGGGTGTGGTGTGAGGATCCTAAAGTAATAAAAGGGAAGATGGCTAGCCATTACAAAAGTTTGTTCTCTTAGAGGGTAGTGACGCGTCTGATTTTTTGTTGTAACAAAATTGAGAAAAATTCGATGGAAGAGGCTGGAATGTTGAAAAAGACATTCAACGAAAAGGAAGTGTAGGAAGCAATTTGGAGGTGGGGGGACAAAGCCCAGGCCTGACGGTTTTAATTTCAAGTTTATTAGAAAAACATGGGAGTTCCTTAAGCCAGAATTATTAAGCGCGGTCGTGTGGTTCTTGGAAAGTATGGAGATCTCGAGGGGATGTAATGGTTCATTCGCCACCATTATTCCTAAGGTGGTGGATCCAATAGGGCTTTGGGATTTTTGTCATGTTAGCCGTATTGGTTGCAATTACAAAATTAAAAAATGTTAGTTAAAAGAATTAAGCGAGTGGTGGAGAATGTGATTGGTGAAGTGAAAAATGCGTTTATCAAGGGTAGATATATTATTGATGGGGTCCTTATAGCTAATTGGACAATGGAGTATTTGAAGAAAAAGAAAGAAAATGGTCTTATTTTCAAAGTGGACTTTAAGAAGGCGTATGATAATATTAATTAGGGATTTTTATTAGACATAATGAGAAGAATGAGGTTCTGAGAAAAATGGTGTAAATGGGTAGAGACATGTCTTAGGTCGACTTCTACCTCCATTTTGGTAAACGATGTTGGATTTGGTTATCCCTATAACCCTAATATTATACAAATATTCGATGAGCTACGTAGAGGATAGTAAACACATATAGCAATTATAATTAACGTGATACATAAAAGAATAAACCTACCTTTTAGCAATTCAAGCTAAAATATCTCTTCGAGTATACGCACATGTGTAAATCATGCGAATTGCAATACAGGTGCTTTTTATTGTTTTTTTGTGTTTTATAAAATAGGCCATTTGCACATGCTATTTGCTGCCCAAGATAGAGGTTTCAGGACCTGATTTCACTATCATATAAAGAATTTCGATAGAATTAAAGAAGCTAAAGTTCTGAAATTGGAGAGAAACTCGATAATTCTCAATGTTCAATACATATGCGTGTTTTGACACGTTAGGAACTATTATACAAAGGATTGTAGGCCCTCAAAAATAGATACTAAAGTATCAGATGTTTTCATATGCAGGTCTAGTTGCATTTCATCTTCAAGCAAATATTTCTTCTAAACCCATAGCTTACTAAATCAGCATGTAGGATTCAGGGCCCATTTGACCAAGAGGCGTGATCGTGCCAACACAAAATTAAGGTTAAATGGGTATGATATATAGAAAGTAGGTATTTAACATAGTGAATGCCATACATAGATAACGAACCTTCAAAATCCAGATTTTCATGAAAATAGTTCACTGCACTCAATAAAGGTTATAAAGAATTCATACTCAAAATTGCACAGGCCTGATTTGTTTGCATAAATATTGTTGCGGAAGGCGTGTCAAGTGTCAAGTCTGATGTTGCCTGCTAGATGATAACAAGTGTAAAGAAGGCTGAAATGGGTGCTTTTGGGGGCTGAAACATGATTCTAAGACATCGTTTTTGCTTTTGCCACGACTTAGAGGTGAAAGAAGGTAATATGTTATTTATGTCTTTGCTTTATGTTCATGGCTATTAATAGATGTTTTTAAAAAATTAGCACTACATCATATAATTCGTGTTTATCCCCAGATCTCACATGACCCCTGTTACCATCCCTAAAAATAGCCACCTCTAATTTTATGCTTAATTCCTTTTAGGCCTAAAATCTAAAAGCTAATAAAAGGTAACGTAAATTAAAAAAGCCGTCCACGTGGTTTGGTCGAATGGCATGTACAATCTTCATAGCTTTGTAAATGTCGCACAAGCAGTAGTGACATTGAGTCATTTTGTTGTACATATCATCTATGGCGTGACTACGACACACTTTCAAAGTTTCATTTGTTTCGATATTTGGAACGATAATTGCATTTTAAAATTCACAATAACTACAATTACTTTTAATATTATACTCAACTAAACCTGTAACTTTGCCAAACCACAAATACAGTTTCTACATTTTTTTCCAAAATGTATTAGCCAAGGCTATTATAAGCATCATGTATTGGGTTACTTTTATGAAGCATTAACTATGACATATCGACTGTGACATCAATAATTGTTGTTATATTATAACCAACAACATAAAATATTCTCAATCGACGGATTTGAAATTATGCAGGAAAGTTGTTACAAAATTTCTAAACGATATCAAGTAAGGCCATTCAGAATAGCTATAATGGCGCTTTATAACAATGTCATTCACATATAGAAAAACATAGTAGCTACTAATTGTCTCTACTTATGTGTTATGGTATTATCATTTTGAAGTGATATTTAATTTTGATTAGATGTTAGTTCAACTTGAAGCTCAACCCGACAGGTTTCTTCTGCAATGAATTGCAGGTTTGGGAACTTTTAATATATTAATTGAATATGTGTTATGGTATTTTCATTTTAAAGGTTGCATATTCAATGTTTGATTGGGATGTTGTGTTCAACTTGAAGCTCAACCTGACAGGTTTTCAGAATAGATGATTGCAGGTTTGGGAACTTTTCTTATATTAGCTGAAATTGGTGTGCCAAGAAGAAAGGAAGCACTGCTGATGAATTACGCCATTTGCTGATGCGTATTGCCACTGAATAGGTTGTTGTAATGTTTATCATATCATGATGCATCAACTTACAATATCATTGTTGTATTAAAAAAATAGGTATACATGTAAGTGGGTTAGCTTCTATTATATGACCACTAAATAGATGTTCAATTGCGTTTTGCTGATGCGTATAACCACTGAATAGGTTGCTATAATGAATTGCAGGTACAGTAGTTTATAGCTTTGGGGCCGTGCTATAGAATATCCAAACACTTTACAGCAAAAGCGTTTGGTACCGACTTTAGTGCTACAAATTTCAACAGCATATAGGTGGGTGTTTGGCTTCACCATTCTAGATCAGACACCAAAATTTCCTTATAAATGCATTTTCAGTATGTTGGACGAAATGTCAGGCCACGGATTGTACACGTAATGATGCTACTGCTAGCATTGAAGTGAGTCAGAACTTTGAAAACTCATAGAATCAACGGCAGTCCCAAAGTTTTGCGGAATTCATTAGGTGTTTCTTTACTGGTATTTTTCGCAACTTCGTTTTAATTTTTCTTTTCCCGCTTAATGTTGTTTGAGCGAAAAATACATTCATCGTCAAATACACAAATGTAATACACTACCCACTTATTATGGTACCAAATCTAAAGTTGGGTACTATAATGATAATCTCTAAATCAACATAAAGTAGTAGTACATGAAAAACAAACTAATAAGCTGGTAGGGTCATTTTGTGAACATGTTTAAGACTAAAAAGTAGAAATCTTGAAAGTGATCCCATATTTTCTTCAAATGAATATCGGTTCACACTACACCACTCACCGTGTGTGAATTGCATTATTGAACTGAATGGTTCAATCACTTTTTACTGTCTGTTTGTATGTCATATATTTGTTAGCCACTGTGAAGTACCAATTTACTTTATGTGAAATGGTCATCCCCCTTCGATGTAACATAGTGTTTATACATGTAGGAATGTGAATTCTTTTGAACTCAGTTTACTAGACTGTTTATAGAATATGTAATGTATAATAAATGGAACTTTGTTACAATACCTATAATTTCTTTTTTATATGTGTGACACACATATTGTGAAAGCTTATAAACAATAAACGGAAACTAGGAACTTGATTTCTTATGCTTTTTCTAAAAGTCAGTATCACCTTTCTATAAGTGAGTAACATACGTATTCATATTAAGATTTCATCTTGCTTTTCTATAACAATCTTTAGAGTTTGACTTATTTAAGTTAAGTTTAGGAATAATTGGCATTACTCATGTTCTACTTGATACTATGTATCACCATTATCTGTAATCTTGATGACTTAGGATAAAGTGATAAAGAATCATACACTTTAGGGAGAAAAGTAACATATTTCAGATTAGCTTTCTAGGCATACATGATATGAAGGTTTCAACAAAAAGTCCAAACATCAAGAATATGTCATAACATACTAAAGTTCTTAAATGGGAAGAAATAGTGATACTAAGAAAGATAACATAAACTTAAAATTCATCTTTATGAGTAGCAACACAAAGAAAAGATAGCGTTCAAAGTATTTTGTGAGTACAGAACTATACTTCTAAATTGCAGCCTTATTTATGGAAATACATTTAAGAGGATAAATATAAGATATAGTTTTGCCCTCCAAAGGATTTTAGACAACTTTGTTGTATCTAATAACAGGTGCAGGTTCCAAAAAAAGTACACATCGGGCGGGTTGGGTGATGGGTCTAATAGATTTGCTTCGGTTGACCCACAACATGTAATTGTCCAGCTTTTAACTTTTTGCATATTTTTAACCCGTTAAATGTGGCTGGGCAAACTATATTGTTACAAAAATAGTGTAAATTTTTGAATAAATGATCGAGGATTTTGTATGCATTAGGTTTACTCACCCTTTTGACACTATTTCATTTAGCTAAAACTTTCTATTTGACCCATCTAAGATATAAATGATACAATAATGCTACAAAACAAAAACTTACCTTCTTGAGCTTTAGGAAAACTAAAGCTTGGGAAATTGTTATAGTTGAGGAGTTGATCTAAAGGGCGTGATCTCTGCTTAAAGATATCAACTAATACCGTAAGTCGGAACTTCGCTTCAATACCATGACTAGCGACTCTCATTTCTTAACAATTAAGACTGGACTCGTCCATGACTTTTAAAAGAAAGGGTACACCGCCCATACATGTTGCGATGCAAACATAGCCAGCAATAGCATGGTATAATGCAATTCTTACTTGGGACTACACAGGAGACAAACCAGTGAAAGGCCCAATGATTTGACCGCTCAAAAAATGGCTGAAGCGAAAGACTTTACCTTTAATAAGGCGGTACGGCTAAGGATTACATGGTTGACATAGCGGCGGCCACAGATGGTACGTGATTAGTCTTGCTTCTCGAGTGTTTTTTTCTTAGCTTTAATGTCTCATTTCTAAAGCTGTGGCGTAGCCTGAAGATCTTATAGAAATGCCTAATGCATTTGCTATAATGGGTAGAAACCATTTTGCAAGAACCTTGTTATAGAATTTAACAAGCAGTTGGTGGGGATGCCGACCATGATTCTACCAGTAAAGGCGGCAACAGGGAGCTGAGGAGTGAATACACGAGTTACATGTTCATGGTGTAATTGATCGTATGTCTGTTGGACCCCACTCACCTGGATTTGGTATAAAGATCAATTGTTTGTATAGTATACTAGGAAGTAATCAACATGTAATTGTTGTATTATATTTGGTTTTCTTACACAAAATAGTTTCAAGTACAAATCACAATACACATCTTTTTTTTGTTTTTAGCTTCTCCCTAATAAAATAAACCATTGCCATTCGTTCTGTATAAATAACAATATTTAAGAGTGCACGCGATTTAAGTATTTGCCACATGTTAAGAACATAAAAAATACATCAGCTATTGTTAACATAGTTTTCTTAAGGTAAGTAAATGCAGTTTCATGAGTCTTTTTGACCGAACACACAATGTATTTGTAACGAGTTGGTTAAACAATAGTCTTTTAAAGCTGCTCGATAAGGGAAATTGTCACCCTTAACGAACACCTGCGCTCCGTAGCGGAGCGCGGGTTACATTACTCGTTCCTTGTTAATCCATAGAATTCATAAGAGGAAGAATCAAAGTCATAATGGGTGAAACTTACACCAAGTTCACCCTTAATCTCCATTTCACGTAATTACCACCACGTTGGACAAATTGGCTGCGTAATCCTTGATCCCAGAAGTGTAGTGACAGTACCTATGGGTTTTGGTTATTGGTTTATTGTTAGAATCATTGGTTTGATTCTTGGTTTTGGTTATTAGCCGCGTGTTTGGTTAATCGGACGTGTTGTCCCTTTATTCTCTCATTACGGATACTTGGTACTTTCCTATTTATATTATTGATGAAATATTCTGAGTTTACTCTTTATAATATATTTGTCATGATGTTGAATATGGAATAATCATTTTATGTTTGTTTGGGCGTATCATGATCTTTGATATGTAGTGTTTGGATATGTGTTTATTGATTTGGTAGAACATATTTGATATAAGAACATAGGCCTAAAGGGTTCTTTTATATATGTGTTCTATCATTTCATCTAATATATTGGTTATAATAAAGTCTAAAGGTCGTAAGGATTCATTGTTATTAATTGATATAATCACTAGTTACACTTATAGGCTAACAGGATTTGTAACTTGTGTTGTCTTGATTTCTAAACTTATAAACACTATCCTAAACCAATCATTGTCTTATTGATCAGTGCCTAAACAAACATACCTTAATTATTTGCTTGAATCGTCTCTTAATCGGTTTCTTTACAATATTCGATATATGTACGTTTTGGTTAATTTGATAAGTGACAATTATTTTAGCCTTAGCAACTTAATTACAAACTATGAAAACTACAATTATCTTGGGACGACCTGGAATTACCTAAGCTATATTACATATGAAAGGATATACTTGCTCGTGTTGTATTTTTAGTCAAAATCGGTATTTCTAGTTATTATAAATTTAAAGCTTGTAAAACACACATCAATCATCTTGGATACTTCTTGACTGGAACACTTCTCAACCAACATACTCATACTTTGACATCACTTGAAGGCTGACAATCTTCCTCAACATAGACCTTGTGACTTGATCTACTTGAAGTCATGTATTTGATGTTCCTTGAGGAAGTTCTTGTTTATCAGAGCTTGCGGAAGTGTATCTTTGAAATTTAGAGCTGTCTTTAAGTCTTGATTGATGCCTTTGAATTGATCCTTGAACTTTGAGTATGAGCATGTGGCCTTGACTGCGACTCAGCTAGAAAATGGTAGTTACGCCATCGGCTAGTCCCGCATGTTTAAGTTAGTGATAAATAACTTATGTGGATGAATATGTCTTTGTCATTTCGTCCATTTTAGGTTGCGATAACCATCGGTTCCCCATTTTACAATATAAATATTATTCCTGTGATCAGGTAGATTTAAAGAATCTCCTTGACAGGGTTTCCAGCTCAAAGTGTTGGATTCTCCTACACATAAGCATCAAATTCAGTGTACTTGCTAGTTCTCATTATTGAAACGTCTCAAAGCCGACAACACGATAAGAGTGAATCTGTTTGTTACTATCTACTGATTGAGTCGTCAATACGTGTTCAGTCTTCCCATGCCCAGATGCCCTTTTGAGGCTGCCACAATGAACATGAGATCGACCTCATAGAAAATTGAAGTTCCTAAAAGTCTAAAGAAAACTTATTTGAAAATTAGTCAACATGTTAATAGGTAAAGAGTTTTTAAACACATCGAAAGTTTTATATTTTCAAAAAACATCCGTCAATTCTCATTAATTCACACAGATTATATATATATATTATATATATATATATAGATATATATTTATATTTATATATATATTTTATATATATATAGATTATTGGTCCTGTGTTGAACTCTTGTACAACTTGTGTTCTTGATGATGAACAACAAGTGTACATGAAATTGTGTCCTAATAAGATTTATTGATTGATCTCATTGGCTCTAGACTCTATAAGTGCACTTTTGTTATTTGGTGATCGGAGGCTAGAGCGGACTGCCACCTTTTCTATATCTACGATCTCAGAATGAGAAAGTCGATAGAAGCGTGTTGTACTCTGTGAGAAATGAAACAAACTTCTTTTGAGAAAAGCCTGAGTAGTTGGGAGGGTTTTGCATTGCATCAATGGGTCCATGATGACTTGTCTTCAATATCAGAATCATCATTGTGATTACCGATAAAATATGCATTGACCTGGTTTTTGCCTAAAGTTGTATGGAGGGCTGCTTTCTTTACACCCTTTATCCTTACAATTATTTTTCATTCTTCAACCCTTCAATCTCATTCTCACTTTACTCCTTTTTTCAATCATACCTAAGGAATTCTACTCTATCTATTGGAGTGTCCCTGGGTAGATCCTTCCGGTTCTGGCTAGATCATGAAACAGAATACCTATCCTTAACCGCCTTATATCTCCTTGATACCCATCAGTTGGTCGGTCATTGGGTATTACCATCCTAGCCATAAACCATTTGAAGAATCAGTCAACGTGTTTGAGAAATTATTTGTTACACATTGAAAGTTTTCAGATTCACCAAAAATCCTCCTACACATACGCACCATGTTATGAAAGAGTTTTGCACATGTGAGGAAGGGAACACACTTATATTCAAAATATCATATCCGAGTTAAGCAGTATTGATTACATTTTATTCACTATTCTGCCCCTCAAAAATTTCATATGTGGTTGTAATTTTTGATTTAACAAGTGAATTAAAATACAAGTTAATGTACGTTGATCCACTTGTAGAATGAACGAGCATGGGAAAACAATGTTGCATGCAAAATGAACCAGTTGCAGATAATTTTGAAATGTATGCTACCCCTCAAAAATATATTATTGTCACACCCCACCAAGGCGAAACCGTGAGGTGTAATATATTAATAAACATCACACAATGTGATAGATAAAACACCATACATGAATTTAGAATAAAGAAAGTTATCCGAATTTCACCATTACAAAATACAAGTTTAAAAGTACAAAAGTCAGCATGGTTGTTTTTTTTTCGAACATGGATCACCCAAAAGACAATAACTTGGAAGAAAATAGACATCTTGAACGAGTTCAAATGCAATCATACTAAGTTTCCACCTTAGGAATGTCACCTGAAAAGCAGAATAAAAACGGTGAACTATCGAAATAGTTGGTGAGCTCAAAAAATTATGTACACAAAATATAGTTTTAGAAAAGAGTAGATGTCTGATAATAGTTTGTCAACTCAATGGCAAGTTATCAAAAACTGTTGTCCAAACCAAAATCAATTTCCAAACAAGTTGAGAGTCCAAAACAAATCAAGTTTTTAAAACAGTTCTCGTTACATAAAGTAACGTAATACAAAATCAATTCAACATATATGTATGTTATAGTGTTCATGCGAGGCACTACTTAAACGTATTCAGCCTAACCGTTCCAAACATCCAATCAAGTTTTAGTTGTATAGTGTGGCACAAACACTTAGTACTATGCACCCTTGTGCGGGGAGTGAGGAGGGGCTAATCTCCTAATAGCGCTATCCATAAGTACTAACGTCTCAATCCCGTTGAGGGGGAAAGTGAGTTAAAAGTAGTGGCGGGTTCCAAGCATACAACAACATACATATTAAGTTCAAGGTTCCAAGTTCAACACGCTTCCAAATTTCAACAAATTCAAATCAAGTCCAAAGTTCAACACGTTTCCAAAGTTCAGCAAGTTCAAATCAGAGTTCCATATGTTCAAAAACAAGTTTAATTTCAAATATGCTTAAAGATTAATTACTTAAAAGTAATTGCATAACAAACGACACATCATGCTTTCCACCCCAAAACATTTAAAATCATGTAAAAAGGGGAATGTGAGAAACTCACCGTAGATAGGAGTATCGATCGAGAAAATCAACAAAGGAAGAAGAATGCCACAACTCAACCGCGACCTAAATCAAGTGGTCCTGCGTAAAAGAAAATGATAGTTTTATACTAAATGCATAATTTTGCAAAGTATCAAATATATATATATAGATATATATATAAATTATATATTATATATATATATATATATTAATATATATAGATATATATGAATATAGTATATATATATAATATATATACTATATATATATTATAGTATATATAGTATTCACCGACATACATGTAATCTTATACTGTAGAATCCATGTGCGCGCCAAACTTACTTACTTATACCCACTAAGTGTTACGCCTAAAGATTTATTCGATTTCAACCCATTCCGACTAATATGAAGTTTTAATGAAAATTACCTATTTTGATCTGTTTTAAAAGATTATGATTTTTTGACACGACCTACGAGTGTTTGTCTACTTATTAGTTTCCGTTTAGTTTTTGTTAAGGTATTTTACGCCTAACCATTTTCTCTAACACTAATTGACCCTTTCTAAAAATTTCGCCATCTTTAACTTTTTAAAATATAAGTTTTTCCTAAGTTTGACTCGTCAAAAACGACCCGTCGTAAAGCACTTTTAAACTTAACTAGCGTCGCGAAAAAGTAAAAGAACATACTGAGCA
The DNA here is from genome assembly GCA_026074375.1 of Tanacetum coccineum. NCBI lineage: Eukaryota > Viridiplantae > Streptophyta > Magnoliopsida > Asterales > Asteraceae > Tanacetum > Tanacetum coccineum. Next base: position 197,740 of record BQNB010000007.1, on the reverse strand, counting down.
ACTTTTTAGTTTTATCGGAGACCCGAAACTCGACAGAAAATGACGAAAATACCCTTTTCTCAGGTCTGATGTGACTAAAAAAAGGAAAACGCAAAACTTATTTTAAGCTTTTTGACCCGCTAAATTACGTTTTCACGACTCGGACTCTAAAGCTTTTTGAAGCGAAACGACGTTTCGGACAACATTTTAGTTTTAGCCGAGACCCGAAACCCAACAAAAAATGACCAAAATACCCCTACAAGTTTCAGCAGAAACTTACATTTAAAAAAACGCAGATTTACTTTTAAGTTTTAGACCCGTCATTAAGCATTTTTGACTTAGTTAGCCTCACGAAAAAGTAAAACGGCCTTCCGAACAATTTTCATGTTTCGGCTGAAGGCCGAAACGGACCATGAGATGATGAAAATGCCCATTTTCGAATCTGACAACAACCACCATTTTCAAATTAATGCAGAATTTTGGCGAAACATTTTCTAGACTTCTTTTGACCATAAAAACTTCGTTTTTGAGAGCTACGGGTCGTGCCTTATGTTGAAACGAATCTTGGAACGTCCTCTATCATAATTTATAGACCAATTTCAGTTTTGACACTTTTGACTCACCCAAACTCGACTCGTAAATTTTCTGCATCAAATGACCCATTTCAAAACACATCCAAACGCAATTTTCTCACCACAACAACTTCACAAATACTCCTAGCTAACCTATCTCCTTCCACTAACACCTCAAACTAACAATCTACCTCAAAACGCGACATGCAACACAATCTATGGATTCACAACACAAGATCTAACACATGCACAAAGATATATTTAAATCAATGTAAAAAGAGTAATATAATACTTACAATCACTAGGAATGCAAGAGAAACCAAAACAATATAACCCTCCTTGGGTTTGATTCTTGGCCGAACACCACAACACCCAAATCAAAGACCAAAAACTTGATTTTGTTACTCCAATTCTTGTCTACACACTTAAAATCAAACCCTTGTAACTCTAATTACACCCAATTAGATCAAAACCCTTGAAAATCAAAAGTCAATAAAATCAAGAACTTGAGAAACTTGATGCATAGTGGTTTAATCTTGCTAGGGAATGGTTAGGGTTTAGTTTAGGATTGATTTAGGATGAAAAGGAAGTGGTTTGGAGAATTTTAAAGATGATTGTGTGGGTTTTGTGTTCCTGCTCATCGAACAGTAAAGGGAAGAGGGAAAGAGTCGTTGGTTTCTCTCTTTCTTTTTTAATGTATCTATGTGTGTTTTTTTTATAAAAGGGAGTTGGATTATACTAGGACTTATATAGGGAAAACCAATATTTAGAAATTTCCATATTTATAAAAAAAAGTAAAAGGGACGATGGTTTGTGTTTATGACCGGCCCATCCCTTATGTGGGTTGGGATTGGTTGGGTTATTATTATTTTTTTACTTATATTACATGGTTCTTGGGCTCAATTGTTAAGTTAACTTATTATTAATTGTAAAAACATGATTTTTGACGTGGTTTTGGCTAAACGCGGATAAAAGTAGAAAAAGTACTACAATAAAATAATTTAGCTCTCGAAGCTAAAATATAGAATTGTTGATTTCTCAATCGATAAAACGGATAAATATCCAACGCATGACTCGCGAATAATTAAAACGGCGATTTTAATAAAACCGGCTAAAATAATAAATTAAATTCTATAAAATTAGAAAATAGAATTTAAAGCTCGGGATAAATAACGACGTGAAACACGGGTTGCACATAGACAAGCGTTAAAAGCTAAGAGTGATACGACCACATAAAAGTGACTCCATAAATAATCAAGAGAGTCATTATCATACGTTTTCTTTCGGTTAGTGACCTCAAAATTAACGGATGTCACAGTTTTCCCCTGTTAAAGGGAATTTCGTCCTGAAGTTTCAGTTGCTCGTCCTAAGCCGTAGCGCTCGTGAATAGTTGTGGATACTTGCGCTTCATCTCGTCTTCTCGTTCCCAAGTAAATTCTGGTCCTCGTTGAGAATTCCAACAAACTTTTACAATAGGAATTCATCTCTTTTTAAGCTTCTTGACCTCACAGTCCATGATTTTCATAGGTTCTTCAACAAAATGTAGTTTGTCGTCGATCTTAACTTCTTCTAGCGGTACGTGCAGTTTACGTCGGCTAGGCATTTCTTCAGGTTCGACACGTGAAACGTGTCATGGATGCCTACAAGTTCTTGCGGTAGACACAATCGATAAGCAACAAGACCCACTTGCTCGACAACCTCGAACGGTCCTACGTATCTCAGTGAAAGCTTGGTTCCCTTGCCAAAACATACTACGCCTTTCCAAGGCGATACTTTGAGTAGTACTTTATCACCGACACTGAACTCTAACGTTTTTTTTTGTTGATTGTCGGCGTAGCTCTTCTGGCGATCTCGTACGGCTTTTAATCTTTCCTTGATTTGCACAATCTTACCAGTAGACTCCTAGACAATCTTCAATCCAATTAGCTTGATTTCTCCTACTTCTGCCCAAGCTATGGGCGTTCAATACTTCCTTCCATACAATGGTTGGTATGTGCTTAATTACACATACCTTTTACCTATAAAAAACTGAGCCTAAATGACCAAAAACGGACATAAAATGCCAAAAATATGTGTGTTTTGCTATTTATGATGTGCAAGTAACGGATATTCACTAAAGGACAAAAACAAAGCCAAAACTGACAAAACCGAGCACGAAAATGGAAAGAGCGTGAAAAGTCAAAATCAATGTAAAAAAAGTCAAAGTCAACAAGTCAAAGTCAAACCCAAAGTCAACAAGTCAAAGATCAAAGCCGAGGACATAAGCAATCTTAAATGGGCTAACCCGTACCCGAGTTAATGGGTCGGGTCAGCCTAATATGCTTATTCATTAACATTAAAAGCTCAAAATCCAACTTGGCCCAATACCCTTCTTATATTAAATCCTGGCCCGAATCCTCATGTTAAATAACAAAGGCCCAAACTGCCAAACTAGGCCCATTACACAATTTAACTATTGTTAGCCCAACAGACCTTTTACCTCTGCATAGTTAGTCCTTAAGGACTAACACAGTTAGTCCTTAGGACTAACACCATTGGTCCCTATAACCTTAAACTCCTTGCACCCATCATCCTTTTTCCCTAACCCCGTCACAAAATCAAACCTACAGTATCTTTCCCGCCCAAACTTCACACACCTTTCTCACCTCTGTCTACCCTCCAACTACCCAATAAACCTCTCTTAACTTATTCTCCACAACCCAACAAACCTAGTTTAACCTTTTCTTCAAGGTTAGGACGAACCCACGTTGGCAATCCTAAAGAGTTTGATTGGACAGGGCAAAATCAAGGGCCAAGATTGAATTAAAGAAGCAAAAGATGGAATTGAGGGCTAAGATTGAGGCTTGGATTGCACTCACACAAGAAACACACCTCAAATGGCCAAGAACTCCTCAAACGGCTATAAAAGAAAGTGTGTTTTCACACAGTGAGGGGTGTAGTTTTTTATAGTTTTAAGATTTAAATAAAATAGCTTATTTAATGTATTTTTTAGCTTATTGAACTTTTTAATAAAGTCTTGTAACTCTTTTTATGAATTAATGAAATTTAAGGTTTTTAAGTTATAAAAATTCTGAGTTTTTAATTTCCTGTTCCATTGTTGTTGAAAATACTTTATAAGCTATCTTAAGCTCTTATTTGAGCTTTTATATAATCTGTTTTCATTAAGCAAATTAAACTGTTAAGGATTATTCCAGTCTAATTGTTCCTTCAGGATTATTCCAGTCTAATTGTTCATTAGTAGCTTTGAAGACTTATTCCAAGTGATAGTTCAATTCAGCTACACTCTTGCACGTACCTTTTATGAGATCATGGGTAGGACCGGTTAGCAGTTCTTGAGTCAAATGATCAATCTTGAGTCTGTTTATCATGAAAGCAGAGAAATCGATGGGAGTAGCCATAAACTTATCAAAAGAGGATTGAGTGCCTGCAGCTTGTGCTAAGTTAGTTATCCAATGTTGAGGAGGTAAATCAGAAACAGTCTTTGTTAGGTGCCATTCACGATCAGGAGTTGGAGAGGTTGGAGGGTGTCATTGACGTTCATCCTATACCTCTCTAGTAGGAATGACATCATCATCACCTGTAATGAACTCTAGATGTGTAGTCTCATTCAAGTTGGTAGGTTGAGATCTGGAGGCACCTTTCGAAGAACTTGTTGTCCTGTTCTCCTTATGAGTTGGTTCTTTAGATGACTCGGCTTCCTTGCCAGATCTCCGTCTCTTGGTCCCTCAGTTTGATCCAGCGAAGGGTTCTTCATCTTTATCTTTATCTTCCCTTGTTCTTGGAATAATGAGAACATCACCATAAGAGGAAAGGAGGTCCTTGTCTGTGTTATAGGCTTCAACCAATGCGTTGTAAAGATTTTTCTGAACATCTGATCTGTCAATTGATTTATTCTCCTCCATTTTATCCATTAGAATCCTTTTTAATTCAAGTTCTGAGAGTGAGGAAGCAATTCTGTAAGATGTCTGAGGTTGATTGGTGGAACGAATCAACACTTCAGCTCCCAGAGATTCAGTAACATACTTCTCAACTTTGGACTTGATCTTCGATGTTTGAGTTTTGACTTGATCCTTGATAATTTTCTGCATGTTGGAATCAAGTGAGTTGAGGAATTCTTGATTTTCTGCTTGAGCTTCTTCTCTGAGCTTGTTTGATTTGAGCTGAATAGCCACATCTACTGCTTCCTTCATCTTAGAACCAAGGTATTCATTAACTATGCCCGGAATAGATGAAATGGCTTCAGCGAAAGGATTTGATTGTTTAAGCTTAGAGAGATCAGATTCCAACGCGGTTACTCTTTGATTAAAGCCGAATACAGATGCAAAGTTAGGGATTGGAAGCGGTGTTGTGGAGGGATTAGTTGTTGTGGTGGTGGTAACAGGTGTTTGTTGACTTGATTGAATGACAGGAAAAAGAGGTGGAGGGATTGTTGTAGTGGTAGCTGGAGTCTCTGTGGCTACAGAAATAGGTACATTGACTAAAGTAGTTGATTTTGTATGAGGAGTCAGGATAGAGTCAATACCTTCATCTGTAGTAGGAGAGATGAACTTTGAAACCAGATCTGACACGGATGAACTTTGCTGTTGGACAACGGGAGTAGCAGCCGTAAGAGTCACATGGGCGTCTTTCGTGTCTTATGTAGTGTCAGCTTTAGTCATGTCAACATCACCTCCTTCCAGATTGACATTCGTCATGTCTCCTTCTTTGTCTTCTTCACCATCTTTAACCCTGTCATCATCTTTTTATTTCTCACTTTCATCAGATGTTTGATAATTTGATGGTGTGCGTACCAACTGATCAGATATCTCTTCCTCATCTTCATCATCTTCTTCTTGTTCTTCTTCGTCATTGTTTTCTTCTTGATCATCAGTTGAGAAGGTGGACAACTTTGGATGAGTAATGTTGTCACCATCATCATCTGATTCTGTTGCATCATCATCATCATGTGCATCTGAATCTTTGTTAGCATCATCATCTTCATCATCATCATCACCGTCACTAAAGGTCCAAGACTCTTCCTCACTATTAGAATGATGTTTGGGTACATCGGGAACCTCTGGTTTGTCACCAGCTCCTTCATCTGTACCTGTCTTCTCGTGTACTTGCTCATCAGGAACCTTTGACAGGATGTCAACTCCATCACCTGAGCCACTTGCTTGTGAGTTGAGTGTTTGAATTTGACTTCTCTTGGTAGCTATCTTTAGTTGTTCAGTTTCAGTCAAAGCAATCTCGGAGAGAGTCTCTAAACCTGTAGCAGGTTGCTTCTGCTTTCCTGAGCCAGTCATCTTACCAGTTTGTTTGACTCTTTTGTCTTTGGGGTCTGTGGGAGGCTTCTCCTTAGGTGTTGTATCAGAATCAGCTTTCTTCTTATGAACACTTGCTTTTGTTTTTGGAGGTACTTCTCCTGAAGCGATAGCATAGTACTCTTTGTAGGACTCAGAGTTTCGGATGTCCTCGTTTGTCAATTCCTTAGGCAAGATTGCACCGTACAACTGTGTATCCTCATGCCTGGAGATAACATTGATTGTGGTGAACATGGGGTCATCCCTGGCATAGTGCCAATTAATCTTGTTCCTCCGTGGAATTGATGGATCTTTTGACATGAAGAAGTTGACAATAAGCTTGGTGAAGCGTGGGTAGTACATCACATTAACCTTCTTCGTATTCTTATTCTCTACTTGATAAGTAAAGTCCTCCCACAGAAGAAAGGCATAGTCAACATTCTTTTTATGGTACATGCCCCAAATGATTTGAGCTTGAGATAAACGAAGACTGTCATAGGAGCTTTTACCACTGAGACACTTGTTGATAACCGCAGCAAATGATCTCCAGGGTTGATGTAGCTTGTTGACATTGACATCTGTAATCTTCCTTATCTCTCCACTGTGACCGAGACTTACGAGAAATGTGAGAATTTCTTGCTCAAAGGGTGGTTCATCAAATTTCTGATTACGGATTTTAGGGCATATTTGAAGCATTTCTCTGAAGTACTCAAGATTGACAATATGTTTCTTGTTATTCATCTTGAATCGAATCGAACGGTTATGAACGGATGCAGTGGCCCAGAACTCTTGCATATAGATCTCTGGAACATCAGCTGAGGCTTGAAATGCCTTGTAGAAGGGAGTGAGCTTCAACACATCATAAACCACTTGAAGAGTTGCTTCTTTTGACACATTTTAGTGTGCAATCAGATCCGAATTGGGACAATTTTGAAGTTTGATTTTATTTGGGATAGTTGCACATGTAATGGATACTTGGAAATCACAAGGTAGTTAGTAAACTCATAAATGAACTTAGGTGATTTTTGGTTTAGCAAGTAAGGTTTTCAAGTTAGTAAAGATATACTAAAATTATGCATTTCTGAATAAAATGTAGATCACTAGAATTATGAGTAAATGAAGTGGTTAAAGTTGGGCATGGTGTCAGGGTGACCCATGGGGATAATTAATCACCATAGACATCCATCATATGATTGTTACATGGACTTAAGCATTTGGCTTAGTCGCATGTAACACGTTTATATTCTTTTGTGTAGCTTTGTATAAGATATTCGGAAGTTGCTTGAGCATCAGGTGAGTTTTATAGCCCCTCTTTTCTTATAATTTATTGGGGTGGAAATGATGCAAAGTGTTTGGAAATGTTTTGATTACTGTGATAATGTGTTGTCAAAGATGCATGGACTATACGTGACTATTGTATGTTGTGTGCTACATGTTTTGTGATGTGATATTGAGAATTGCGAACTAAGTCAGGGGGGATCACCTGCGGGTATCCATGGCCTGTTTAGTGGATGGTATTGTGGCCTAGCGAGCAGGAAGGTTACTTTGGGAGTATCCATGGCCTGGGCTAAGGGGGTAACCACAGGGACCTTGGTACGATATGAGACGTCTTATGGTCGTTTGCTGGGTATTTGTGTGATTGATTGGATTTGCATGTTAGCATGTATGATAGTTCATTTATTGTCCTGCAATGTTTTCTTTATTATCACAGTAATTTACAGTTGGATTTGATTATCGTGTCTTAAACCCATGACTCTCACAAACATTATGTTGACGTTTAAGCATCATTTTCAGGTAATCTTTGTGAGGATAAAGAAGTTAGGAGGAGTGGCTAGTGAGACCGTAGGCATTGCATGCGGAGTTTATCTCCTGGATTTTTTATTTTTTTGGCATTTGAATTGTTTGCTATTTGATTGTTTATTGGATGTTTAGACTTTTAGATTATGTTTCCTTGTGGTATGACTTTGCTATCATAATGCAAGACTCCTTTATCATGTGTTAGATATTGTCATGACACATTGTATCTCATTTGTTTATCTATTTTATTTAGTTCTCTCTGTTGTTGACACCATTGTGTTGTGATGATATACATGATGTTACGCCTCGTGTTTCCGCCTAGGCGGGGTGTGACATGGTACTTAGAAGAAAAGAGGAGAGATCACTAATTAACACTTCGTTTCTTGACGAATACGAGTGTTCTTCTCTTGCACTTGAATGAGAGGGAAGATATGAGAAGAATTGATTAAATCACTTGAAACAAGATTTAAGTATGTTAGTAATCAAGAGTTTTAGTAAGAGAAAGAAGGTTTAGTGAGAGAAATAAAAGACTGAAAAATTTCGTGCGACGAGGAATATTTTTCTGCTGGGAATGGACCAGTATTTATGGGCAGAGAATCCCAACTGCTATCTGGGGGCGGTCCCGGCGGTCCTTTATATATAAGGGGGCCGCCACTAGACTCCGCTCCCTTTTTTTTTATCTTTTTGTGGTGAATGTTGTATCTTTTATGAAACCTTCCATTTTTGGGGGAAAATTTTAAATTTCAAATTTTAAGTTTTTAATAAAACATTTTTTTAATTAGAAAATATTTTGTAAATGTATTTTTGAGAAAATGCTTTTGTAGAATTATAAGTGAGGATTAAGAGAAAAATATTTTCTTGATCACTAATCATGCTTAATTATTTTGTTTGTCCATACCTTAAGTGATCACTAATCTTAGAAATGGAATTTTACATTTAATAATTTGTAAACGTTTATTTTTATTGTAAACGTTTTTACATTTTGTTATTATCAAAACATTGAGAGGTCGAAAAATATAAATAACGTTTTTAGGAATTATTTGTATTAACATGGAGCTAAGACCTGAGCCTACCAGAGCTGTATATTTTCTAAATATTTGGAACACACTATTGGACAAGTAGACTCAATATGACATCATCCACATAAGTGTGAGTTATGATCCGATGCATATTCTTATCGTCTTGGAAAGGGATGTCGTTATTTTCTATCAATTGAGTAATGAATATATGGTAGGTTTAGATAATATCCCTTGGATATTTTGATTAATCTTAAAGCTAGGTAAATAAGAATTCGATTTCTTGTCCATACTCAAAAACTTATCAATTAGATTCGATAATAACATCAATCATAGTTTGAATAATGAGTTGATACATATTCGAAATCTTTCTTGACCCTCACGAACACTCTTTTAAAAGAAGACAAACAAAGATTTTCATAATGTATTCCACTAATCCCGTAAGACCAGTGTTTGGTAGTGTGGAGGTTGAGAATATGACCAAGTTTTAATTTCTTACTTCAAGATTGTCCTATATTTTGCTGTGCGAAAAACTTATTTGTTGTTATGCATTAAATTCTTAGTTTATTGATTTTTTATTAGTATATGAATGATTTGTCTAACCATTTTTAATACAACAAACATCTTGTTAAAACACCTAGTTTATAAAAAGAATATAATTATGTGTGTGTTAGAACAATGCAAGCACAAGCAAAGTTTAAAAATACACTTTCTTTTACTTAATTACCAATGTATTAATACAATATTTTATTTTGTTTAACCAACCCAAGGTCAAACACCGCAAGATGATGAAAAGATTTAGACTTTTTGTTGGAAGAGAGTTGATGTAATGGAAATATTTAAGTGACGGGTTTTAACATATGATCTTAGGACATTATTTTTCCACACACTTGACATACTATTAAACTCTTATTCCTAAGTGGGTTACTACACTCAAAATGATCTACAAGATATTTATGTAACACTTGTAAATATAGTGATCTATGCATATATGCAATGCACAAACAATTTTGCAACTTAACGCAAGAAATCTAGCGTAATTCCTATTAGGCATAATCCAAAAACTAACAATATACAAATAGCATACATGGAACATGTGTTTAGATATATAATTAGCTCAATTACAAATAGTAATGTTTACTTATTAATATCTATTAACCAAGTTGAAACAAAAGTAAACACACATAATCATCTAGCATACACATAAGAATTCGTCGTTGGTTGTGATTAGATATAACAATGTATACTTAGCTTGATTTGATTTGAGAATAAAATAGTTCCTCCCCATTTCAAAAATTAATTAAGATCAATATTTTGAAAGAAAAAATACACTATTTTTCAAAGATATATCAAGTAGAAATGCCCGATTTAAAGAAAAATGTAAAATACAAGTTTTACGTTAAAACAGAACTCAAAGTATTGACCACTATGTAGTATTTTGCATTTCTAAGTTATTTAAGTTTAGAATGAATACTTGGATGTATTTTTAAATGAAAGTAGACTCAATTATTTTCGAAATGGCGGGTGGCACGACTTCTACCGGAAGTTACGGATGATTTTATATAATTGTTGAAGTTTGCCAATTCTGTTGAAATAGACAAACGGCCATCCATAAAAGGTGACGGCCCTCCCGATATATTTGAGGGGCCGAGCCCTAACATTTATGGGAGCGCCATCAGTGACCCCAAAAGATGTTTTTTTGTTTAAAATCATTTGGTGACTTATCTGTAGAACATAGGACTTTAAAAAGTTGTTCCAGCACATAAATTTTATGTTTTAGACATTATTTCTACTCTTACAACTTAAACAAACATAAGTTGGCACTTCTAATTCTTTTTGAAGATTTTCCAATTCAAGCGAGTATACAAATATATTTAATTAACTAAACTAGTAAGAATCAAACAACAAAACACTTTTCATATTTTAATCATCCTTCATGGTTAATTTGATAGATAGATCGACTCTATATTAAAAACTATTTGTTTTTGAAACTAGAGCGACCTGGCACTCTGAGACCAATGTGAAACCGAGACGGGGGGGGGGGGGGGGGGTGAATACTTCCTTTTTAAAACTAAAAATTTTTATATCAATTAATTACATGAACTCTCTGCCGGCAGTCCCATATATATATAGGTCCGCCTATACAGTACGGTGCCGCCCATTTAAAGGGACCGCCTCCGAAGAGGTTTCAACGAGATCATTCTAGCAAATCAACCAATCAATTTTATCGCAATACAAGAAGTGTCGATAATGGATTTAAAATAACTAGCGCATATTCTACCAATATATTCACACTCACAATGTTTACTACAAAGAGCTACACAACCATAACTAACACAACATACACGACAATGCACACAATCATAAGCACAATGCAAGTGTAAAAGTAAAGCGATAAATGTAAAGACATAAGTAAAGAGAAAGGTAAAAGAAAATGCAAACCGACACGATGATTTATAGTGGTTTGGTCACGAAGCTCCTCTTCGCCCTACTCCACTCCTCGAGTATCCAACTCGAGAGTTACTTCACTAATCAACAAGCTCCCTTTCGGTGGAGAAAACCTTATACCAATGCTTACATTATTTTTCGACACTAATCTAGATGTCGAGTCCTTCTTCAGGTACAACCAAACGCGTTATGTTTTATGGCCCGACATAACAAACCTTGTGTTTTATGGCCTAAACACATAAACCGCGTCGCTTATAATATTTTTCGACACTAAGCTAAATGTCGAGTCTTAATCTTAGCTAGAACCAATCTACCACTTCACTAATGTATTTTAAGGCCCAAAATACTAACCAACCCACAGTCAACCCTTCCGAATATACACACCATTCAAATCTACACACTACTAAAAACTGAAAGACATGGATTCGATCTATATGTAACATATGTTACAAATGAATTAACTAGATTACATAACTTCATATCTTGACGATGACGAAAGTTCTTCTCTTGCACTTGAGAGAAGAATGAAAGGATAGAATATTGGATCACATTTAAACAAGATTAAACAAGTTAAATGATCAAAGGTTTAGACATATTTAGTGAGATCTAAAGGGAGAAAGAACTAAAAGAAATTCATGCAAAAGGGTTATGAAAATAGTTAGAGGTGACCCACTATTTATAGGAGCTGAAAAACTGTCTGTCAGGAAACGATGGTCCCAGATATATTAGGGGCCCATCGGGTTTAAGGGGGCCGCCCAACATATTTAAGGGACCGCCCGACAGACGCTCCCATTTTTTTCTTTTTGTGGTGAAGGTGAAATCAGGTGAAAATCTGACTTGTTTTAGGGGGGAAATGCCCATATTTGAAATTATTACCACATAAAACATTTCTTTATAATTCAAAAATAATTTGTCTAAATAATTTTTGAAAAATTGTTTTGTTATATTTATAAAAATATAAAGTTTAAGACAAAAACTTATTTCTTTGATCATCCTACAAGTTTAATGCTTGTTTGTACATACCTTATGAGATTTACGTTGGGTGTAAACCAATGTCTGTCTTGATGCATACTTGAGACATTGAGAGATGTTGATGCATGTATGCATTGATGATTTGTGATTAATAGTAACTTGCGCACTTTACGTTACGTATTACAAGTCACATGTTTGTCATCACCAAAACATAAAGAGATCGTATAGATTAAATATCATAATATTTGCACCAACAATGTTTTTGAACTTTGTAGGTGTGTTCGCTGGAAACCCTCACGATACTATAACTCGTCCACTCAGGACACCGAGGGGTTTAAAGGCTTGTTGCATACGCTAAATTCAACCGTGTTGCCTACAAAAGTGCGCTTTGTATTTTACGATTTTCGTAGTTTTCTTTATTTTGTAGAATAATAATACAGGTGGAGCTTGGATTGGTGGTAGTCTTACACGTGAGGATTGATATATTTTGATCGATATATTATATGTGGTTGAATTCACATGCTTGGCGTTCTGTTTCGCGTTATATCTTTTCAGAATTCAACCGAGCACTTAAGAACCCCAGGAAGTCTCGTTTCTCTTATATTTATTTTCCCCACTTGTCCCACGTTTAAGTTATTTTCTAATTACGCAAAGAAGGCTTGAAAAGAAGGTAGGTACTTCAAGTATATAAGTTGTTGGCATGAGAGTGGACCTTAAGTTGAGGTTGATTTTGAAGTAGTGGTGGTGCAGTATAGTGAGTATGAAGGGCCCTTTATCGCATATGTATAATCCCCTGGTCCTATCTTCCTATATAGGTGAGCTTGCATCATCCTAGTGAAGTCTTCTAACATCACGTTTTCCATACCTCCATGTTATTAACCACTTATCTCCTTAGTCCCCTTGACTTATTGTGTTCCCATGATAATTACATTCTTTGTATATTGACTTTAACGGATCCATGGATCAAATAAATTACCATCGATGCTTAAGAAGTTCGATGCAATATAAATGAGTAGAATGCATGCAAGTGCTCCCCCTCGGTGTGTGCTCCCCCTTGTTTGGGGCACCAAGGAATCAAGATATTGTTATGATATAAAACAAAGTTAGTAGACAAGTGCACATATACATATAGCAAAACATTAGCGGGGAACTAGAAATGCCCTTCTAGGTTTTATTATTCTAAAGTATGACACTTTGAAAGAGAAGTAGAAACTAGACACATGTAATCATTATTTTAAAATTAACAACCTAAATATGAAATAAAAAGAATCGAGACGTATGTTTAAGGACAAAGATTCGACCAAATTTTAATAAACGAGAGTGAGATTCGTTTATTGGTTGACATACAAATATTATGAGGATGACTTTTTAAAGGGAGACGAGTGACGCTTAATATATTGGCGAGATATGCCAAAATATATACTTTAAAAGGATAAAATAAAGATAAGACGAGAATGGAGACGATATGATTTTGGATGAGAATGAAAAAGAGATTCCATAGAGCCGAACAGTGGGGAAGGATGAGAGAGACTAAAAGAGGAACGTGTTGACGAGAGGTTGTTAGAAAAGATTGATATATCATTTGCACTAACAATTGATGTACAAGTGATTCTATTGAGACAAAGGTGGAGGATTGGGAATTTAAAGGTTTGTTTGGTGTTTTGTTGGGTTGGACTATGTTGAGGAACATAAGGTGAGTATGTGAAATGAAGGTAGTTCTTCTCATGGTGAAAGAATAATGAGGAGGACTCAACAATGTGGTGAACTTTTAACCACTTAAGATTGAATATCTTTTATGTTCTTCAACTTTCTAGAAAGTGGAATGTTTTGAAAGAAGTGGCATTTGCTTTCGTAAAAATTACTTAAATATTTTGGATGAAATAATAAGTTGTTAAAGGGATATATGAGAATTCTTAATTTGTAACAGACTATTGACAGAGAGAAGAAACGTTTAGAAGTGAGAAGAAACCTTAGAGATGAGGAGACTTATTAGAAGTGAAAATGAACGTTTAGAAGTGAGAAGAAACGTCGAAAGTAAGAAGACTATTAGAAGTGAGACGACTATCAGAAGTAAGAAGACTATTAAGAAAGAGAGGATCCGTTTAGAAGTCAAAGACCATTCGAGGTGAGAAAAGAGGTTTACGAGAAGTGAGGACCAGTTTATGAGTATGACGATTGTAAGGATTGTGTTTGAGAATGAGACGCATTTCAATATGAAATTCACTTGACTATTAACAACATAAGCAATTATGCTTATGAGTGTTGGGATATGAGGATCCCATTGATCTATAGAGAGACATTGGACATAGATTTGGGTGTAGAGTAGACTCCAGCTCATAGCAGAAGAGAGGAAGTGTTAGGTTATGGATAAAATAAAAAATAAATGGTATTACAAGCTACTGCTGGCGGTCCCAGATATATCTGGGGGCCGCCAGAATAGGTTTGGGGGCCGCCGGACCGCCAACAAGAGTGGAGTGAAGGACTTGACGAATTTTGTGAGAGGAGTGACATTTTAATTTGCATTTCGCTAATTAAAAATATTTAAAGTACTTCGAATGAAGTAGTTAAGTTGTCATGACGCATGGAATAGAAAATAGACTAGAATTGAGACTAGTAGAAAAGAAGAGAAGGATTTATGAAATGTGTTCCATAATTCCTAGACCTAGACGAAGACAATTTGACGATTCGCAGTTGAGAGGTAAAGAAAGAATATCGGCGATGTTATCTTCAGACGCAACCTTTTCGAATGGAGATGTATCCTTTTGGACATTGTCCCGAAGGAAATAGTGACATATCTTTGGTGTGATTCGTACAAGATAATAATAATAATAATAATAATAATAATAATAATAATAATAAAATAATAATAATAATAATAATAATAAAGAAGAAAACAAACGAAGATGGAGGCGAAGAGCTTGACAATGTCAAGACGGATGGTGGTTAACGTACGATAAACTACACTCACAAAGTTATGTAGCTCTTCTCGAGCATTGCGAATATTCATAGAACAATCACATGACGATGTATACGGTTGTCTTAAAGGTGGTAGCAGAAATAGTGGAGGGAGGAAAGAGATTAAAGCCTCTTATGTTGATAGAGGCGTGGTTGAGTGAGAAGAAAGAAGTGTGATCGAAAGACAAAGAGTATTTTCGTCGAAGAGAAAGAATGTTTTTTGTTGAAGAGAAAGAATGTTTTCGTCGAAGAGAAATGGAGAGCGTTTTAACTAATGTTGTTAAAAGTCTTGAATAGGGATTTTAGGATATGACCTTTAACGTTTGCGATTGCAAGTTAAAGATACTTGAATATTTTAGATGAAATTTTTAAGTTGTCAAACCTACTTGGTAGGGTATTAGATTTGCATCTAACCTTTCCGTGACAAAGAGTGGATTATTTAGAAGAAATGGAGATGATGATTAAGGAAATGTGTGAAGGAAGACTCTAGAAGATTTAAGACCATTTTATAACTCTTTTGAAAATTTAGATTAGTGACCTGGACGGGAAGAAAGATATTCTAGTGTAAGAAAATATATACATAGATGTATAAGACATATAGATATAAGCATGCAAGTTTATCTAAGCATGCATCAACACAATAATCAACAAGATTAATGTGTAAGACTGTATGACATCTAAACCTTATTTGTCATACATCAACCTAACATAGTGAAGGTGCACAATTAACATGTAAGTATGTACAGATAACGCAAATAAAGCATGATAATTTTTATATGTAATAATATGTAAAACATTTGACATTTGCATTTAGGTATGTGTCATTTAGATAAACTAAGAGATATTTTATCTAAATTGCTAGAAAAAGACAAACGCCTTTATAATAGACATGCATTTAATAGATATGCAATTAATCGTTAAGCATCAAAATAATCATGAAGTCATATAATTGCATTACGTGGGAGCACGTTATTGACTTGAAACTTCAAAGCACATATGTGAAATGCATGTAGTCAAGATTGATTAAGGAGAAACCTAATTTCTACTTGCTTAGTGTGCACTCCTAAATGAATACAAGGTCTATCAATGTAGGATCTATCATTAGGCATTATTTAGAGAGAGCCATTTAATCAAAATTAGTGACTTGAATATAAGACTATCATAGTGGTGTCTTAATTCAGGCTAAACACGACACATTTTTATGGGTCTTTTACACAGCGAACCCAACTTTACTTTTTGGAAGCAATTAAACAGTTAGGTCAAATTCGAATTTTAGTGAATAAGATTCTCCATTAGTCATCTCCTGTTAGACACATAGGAATCCTATATTTGCCTAATGGAAATGTTGCAAGATTAAAATTTTGTATTGTCTTTTCATACATAGGCCTACTATGACTCAACTAATTGTACTTTAATTTCAGTTTCACATTAATCCTAATCAAGATGTGTGGGATTCTAAGGTTGAATGACGTGAGCAAGCAAGTTATTTAGCTAAAGAAAGAATGAGTATTTCGGACTGATGAGTAGGCTTAAAAAGTGACAATGGGTATTTCTATATATTGAGTGTGTTCAATGTTGCACATTTGCATGTCTTTTATGAGAAATCTAGTTAGGATATTTACCTCAATAGTTCTTGTTTGTTTCTTGTAGAAATAAATGATGATATAACTAAAGATTAGTTACATCTATGTTAAACTTTTATGCTAGATTATTGACAAGAGAGAATGCTTAAAATCTAATGTGTAACATCGGTATTTTCGGAACTTTAGATAACTATCTTACCCTGTGATTTTTCGGGTCTGGCTTGACTTATAAGAACGATCATCTAAATCACGTATTCACGACTCGGACTCAAAAGCAATTTAATGTAAAACGACATTCCTGATAACTTTTCAGTTTTGACCGAGACCTGAAAACAGTCAGAAGGGGCCGGCTGATGGAAATGCCCTCTCAAACAAATTTGACACAACGCGACCGACCCAAAAATAATTAAATTTGTATTTAATCCTCATAATTTATTTAAGTTAAAAGTTATTTAATAAATTAATTATTTGTTATCGAAAAACGTTGGTTAAAAAACACATTTATTGAAGTCAATAATTCTGTTTTTCGATAAAGTTTTATTTCAACTTGTCACTTTCCAATTTTTATATATATATACAATTTATAATTTATAAATTTAATTTCCATTCTCTCATATATACATACACACGCCTAGTCTCTCTCTCTCTCCCAAATAATCCGGCCACCCCTCCCCCACCTCCGGCCACCGCTACCGCCGCCGGAAAACTTTTCCGGCGAGTTTTTCTGGCGGAGTCCATATATGCTTCTCACCAACGGATCTACTCGATCCCCACTACCACTCGCGGCCACGCGTCATTTTTCCCTTCCCCCTCTCCGACAGCCGCAACCCATCACCACCAGGATCATTATACCACCATCTTTATCACCACAACCGTCACCCAAAAAGGGTGCGTGTGGTTTATTAAAACAGAAAGGGGTGCGCGGGGGTTTTGCTAGCCGCCACGAAGGGCGTGTTTGTTCGGTGGTAAAACACCACCACCGCCACCCCATCACCCCCACCAGCGGGTGCGTTTGGTTTTATTCATAAGCACCAAGGATGCGTTTGGGCTCGACAGAAAAACCAACCAGGGTGCGTTGGTTTAGATTATAAAGAAAAGGGTGTGGGTGGGTTCGGGTTAAGGTTATAACAACCAAGGGGCGTCGGGTTTGGCTGTCAAAACAGCGAGTCGGGTTGTCAGGTTTGGCCGTCAAAACAGCGAGCCAGGTTGGGTCATCGGGTTGGCTGTGGGACAGCCGGGTATAGCCGGGGGAAGGGTTGTTTCGGGTTGTTAATATCACTAGGGGTGCGTTTGGGGTGGCAGCCACCCATATAGGGTGTGTTCGGTGAATGGCTAGCCGAATAGGGTGCGTTTGACTCTAGTTTAAGCACCACGAGGGTGCGTTTGTTTGATGAAACCACGCACAAGGGTGCGTTTGGTTGGCTGTAAACAGCCATGAGGGATGCGTTTGGTGGTAATAAAACATCACCAGGTGCGTTTGGCTGTTAAAACAGCCATAGGGCGCGTTTGGTTTGCGGGGTAACACCCAAAAAGGGGTGTTTGGTTGTGCAGTCAACAACTTAGGGTGCGTTTGGTTTGTAACAGCCCAGCAAGGGCGTGTTTGGTTGTATAGAAACACAAAAGGGGCGTTTGGATTTGGGTTTACCAAAATAAGGGTACGTTTGGCTTAACAGCCACGCACAAGGGTGCGTTTGGCTGTCCATCAGCCGGGTCGGGTGCGTGTGTTTAGCTGCGAAACAGCCAGGACAACCGGGGGTTTGTTTGGTTTGATAATCAGACACAAAAGGGTGCGTTTTATTTTGCACCATAAATATATTAATTGTTTCATATATTATCAATTGGTTATATGTGATGAAAATCTAATGAAACTTGCGACGTCTAAGTAAAAATGTGATATAAATATAAAAACGGGATTGATATAAATCTATAAGCGATACTAGATATATTTTAGATGAGAGTTGAACTAAAAAAAAACGGATCTTTGGCGTCGTTTTGGAAACGAATATAATAGCAGAAAAACGTAACATGGGGATACGGGACTCGAGATTTTGATAAGTAAGACTTTGTTAACAAAAGATAAACAAATTATATGTTTTATTACGCGTTTTGATATAAAACGTGACTTTTTAACTTCCCCAATAACGAAGAAACTGGAAACTAATATCGAAATATATACTTTAGTAGAAAACCAATTAATTTTAAGATATATATTAAATCTGGCAGATTATTAATTAAACGATTTGAGCACTTTCGAGTCCGTTTCAGCTTTCCGGCGAAACACGAAAGTTGTTCTAAAATGACGTTTTACTTTGCCGCGAGGCTTATCAGTTTTAAAACTTGAGATATAGCAGGTCAAAACTAAAGGTCAACGTAAAAGTCAACAGATATTTTAATTAATATTAATACATTATGAGTACGATTTTGAATGATAAAATAAAAGGTCGGTTAATATATTATTTCAATTAATAGTTTTAAGATCATGTTTTGGTTTCTAAAAACGGAAGTCTAAAAATAGTAACTTTCTGTAAATATTAAGAATAAGATAAATTGGACGTAAAATAGTATAATATACATAAAATATACTAAGGGTAAGGTTAAGACAGCGCAAAGTGGATTTCTCCAACACATGTAAAAATGTATGGTATAACATATTAAAACATTTCTGTATTCGTGGATAACGATGAACCATCTTTGGACGTATTTATAACGATTTCAAATCGAACGACATAATATAGGTCGTGGTCGATATCGATGCAGATTCAGTCAGAGATATAATTGTGATTAATTGATCGAGGTCTAATAATCAAGTGAGTTCATAGCCACGCTTTTCAATCTTTCTGAATGTTTTATAACCCCGAGGGGGAACAAGCTTGTCTACAAATACTTATACTTACTCTGTTATCTTATAACAAATGAGATTTGTTTAAAGGGATTTTGTGAGTTTATAGCCCCCCTGTTTTACTTGTTTTCATACGCTTTATAACTTTTGGGGTGAGAACATGCTTGTTGCAAAATTGTTTGCAAACTCAATTACATGGTCGATTGCATACGTGTTTACATAAATATTTACAAGCTCATATTTACATGAATATTTACAAACTCCTATTTACATGAATTTGTTACAAATTGGTTTAACATACTAATTGCATAGCTCGCTATGGATACATTATTTTAGACTTCATTTTTGTCACAAATACTTATTTCTTTACTTCTTGCCCGGTCGTGTTCTTGGAGGAAGACAACCGTAACGAAGTACATATTTTTTAAATTACTGCCACGGGTGTTCATCAGTGGTGACACCGGGGTAAACGGAGTACATATTATTACTTTACTGCCCAGGAGTTCTTGGAGGGTACACCGGTACGGGAGTATTATAGCTTAAAATCACTGCCCGAATTGGTACATACAAGTCACTCACAGCGTCATGAACTGTAAATCACCTTGTAGGGTGAGTGCGTGAATTGTTATGAAATAGATTTACTCGGTTTGGATCCCCTGTTCGGAGTGATTATCGATCGCCAGGAACGAACATAATAGCGTGAAGCCACGCCTAAGAACATAAAATAGATCTATCGGGATTGACACTCCCCGAATCGAGTGACAAGCTATCAACTGTGGACGAAACTTATAACATGTACTGATTACGTTGGGACTATAGGCCCCCCCGACAAATACATAAATGATAGACGTTTTTGTTGACATAAAATATGTCATGATTATTTAATATATCTTTGGGATATATATTGGTCCTTTTGGTACATACAATGGGTCTGAGCATATTAAATACACATTTTACATAGAACTGTGATGACACAGAGGATAACTATATTTGTTGAAACTTACATCATAATTAAACAAATTCTAATGAACTCACCAACTATAATGTTGGACACTTTTAAATAATGAATTATAAATGAGTGGGCTTAATGGTATCCAATATGACACGAGTATGAACTCGAACCCGATAATCACCGGAATCCGTTAAAAAGGTTTAGAAGTACAATAGTGTCTTGCCACTCCGCAGAAATCTTAAGGCCTCGCTTGGAACTACCTTATCTCATTCTTAAGTTATTACTTTTGCCGTTGCTAATCCTCGCGATCACGAACTGTTCGTGGAACTAACAGACTTGTTACACACTTGAACTAATGGAGTTGATTCATCCTCAAACTCACGACTGAATACCATATTCCGCCGTCTATCGCATAAGCTCCCCCACGAGCTCCTCCTATTTGTTGAACTTTATTCTGGGGATATTGTTTCTCGAAATGTCCTCACTCTCTACATCCCATCACCATTTGTTATAGGATTGACGTTATGGTCGCTACTGTTGAGTCCTGGAGCGGTCCCAGCTGGTACAACTTTATCCAATAGGTAATGCAACCCCCCTTAAACCAGATAAACACCTATCGACGAAGGAGATAGTCGAACTCCTCACTTCAGGTCACTGGTAAGAAGATGCTTTAGTGCTTCAGAGACCTTTTTAGGTTCTTTTTCAGAAAGAAAGTCTACAAAGATACATTCAAGAGCTGAAGCAGCACTAAGTTCTTTTGACCAGCTCAATATGTTTGTCCTAAGACCATTTGTATTGAGGAGTTGGAGAGGTCATGGATGGAATGGACGAGGGATTAGGGATTGGAATTGTATCATGTACTGAAGTATCCTTTACATTTTAAGAGGATAAGTGTTTAAAGATCTGAATATCTTTAGTGCTTGGGAGATTATTAATGATTTATTCATCATTGGTGTGGTTGGAATGTTCAGATTGATCATCATTTACAATTTCATCAGTTTAAACATATTGATCATTTTGATTATTGTGATAGTTTTGATCAGCTTAACCATTTTGGTTGGATGGAACTTTAGTTTCAAGAACAACTGGTTCAGGACATTCATAGGGTTCTATGAAGGACACATCATTGATGTTTGTTTGATACCTTTGAAAAGGTTCATAAGGATGAAGATATTCATCAGGTGGATGTCTTTCAGATTCAGCAATGTTGATGTTGTTAACTGAAGGTTTTATGAATTTGATAGCATAAGGGCTTTCATCAAATGTGATGTGATAGGTTTCTTCGGTTTGTTGTCTTCTAATGTTAAAGACTTTCAAGGCTTTGGAAACAGGTGAGTATACAAGGAAGTAACCATCATTAGCTTTTTCATCAAACTTTCTGAAATGATCTTTATGGTTATGGATGTAAATAGGGCATCCAAAAAACATGAAGAAAGTCGATGTTTGGTATTGTCTTATGAATATTTCATAAGGAGTTTTAAGATCTCTTTTAACAATTGTGGATCTATTTTGAGTGTAGCATGCATTGGCTATAGCTTTAGTCCGGTATTGTTTTGAAAAGACGGATACTAAAAGCGTTGTTCTTGCAGCTTCTATGAGGGTTCTATTTTTTTAGCAACATTATTTTGTTCAGGTGTGTCAGGAGAGGACAAGTTTTGAGAAATCCCTTTTTCATTATAGAAGTTGACAAGGATGCTATTCTTGAATTCAGTACCATTGTCAGTTCTGAGTTGTTTGACTTTGATGTCATTTTGATTTTCAACTCTTTTGATGAAAGACATGATGGTTTTAGGTGGTTGACTTTTCTTCTTCAAGAAGTATACCCGGGTGTACCTTGAGTACTAATCAACAATGACAAGGGTATACTTTTCATGGTTAATGGACCTAGGAGTTACAGGTCCAAATAAATCCATGTGAAGAAGATGAAGATATTTCTTGATAGAAGATGTATGTTTTGTTTTGAAGTTGGCCCTATGATGATTTCCCTTTTCACGTGATGAACATGGTTTGTCCTTAGAATAGACAAGTGAGGGAAGACCAATAACAAGATTTTGTTTAGCCATTTTGTTGATTGTTTTGAAGTTTAGATGAGCAAGTCTTTTATGCCAAAGCCAATTAAGATTCTCAGAAGCTTTGGCAAAGAAACAAGATTCTTGAGTAGAAGATGTCATGTCAAGAACATATACATCTCTTACTCTTGGAGCAATCATTACAACTTCTTTGTTGGAGTTGAAGATAGTTCCTCTTTTCTCATCAAACTGAACAATATATTTAGCATCACATAGTTGACTTATGCTAATTAGATTGTACTTAAGACCATTTAAAATGCTACTTTTGTGAGAACTATACCATTACATTTGACAGAATCATAACCTTTAGTTGTGCATATAGAGTCATCTCCAAACACTACCTTAGATCCTGGTTGTTCCATATATTTGTGCGGGTAACTCTTGACACCAGTCATATGCCTTGAACATCCACTGTCCAGGTACCAGATGGGCTTCCAAATGTCACACTACACAAATACGTTCAGAATGGTTAATTTTGCTTAGAAACCTACCTTTTAGTGGGAGTCTTGGATCTGTTAGCATTTGATGATTCAACCCTAGTTGATTTTAGAGCTTCAACCTTTTTGGCTTGAAGTGCTTCAACTCTTTTGAACCATTCAATATCATAGAGCAACTTTGTGGTATGAGTTTAGCTACCATAACTTCACATCTTTTTAAGGCATGTGAGATTTCTTGATGATCACTCTTTCTAAGAATAATCATGTTTTAGAGCTTAGTTAATTTTAGAGCTTCAGCTTTCTTAGTATAAAGTGCCTCACCTCTTCTGAACCATTCAATGTTGTTATGATCAGTTGTGGTATGAACTGTGCTGCCACATGTTTCACTACTTTTCATGAGATGTTGAGGGTTTCTTGGCTTGATTTTGTTTCTTAGAGAAATGATCCTGTTATGACCATATGTGTCATGATCATAACTTCCATAGATGTCACATATGGGATAGTTTACACAATCATCAGATAGATGATCGCTGAACCCAATATTGATGCATTGGAGGGGAAGAAGTGTTTTGATGGTCTTGGGGTTCTAAATCTTGAAGAAGATCCACCTTGACCCTTGAGATGGTGAGTCATGTTCATAGTGGATGGCGTGCACGTTAGGTTCTAAAAGCTAGCTTCTTTAATTGAACGCGAAGACATCTAAAGAAACATGATTGTGTAGAAAGGACCTTTGCAACATTCGAACAAACTATACCTTGAGTTTCATATGGTAAATCACCTTTTAAGTAAGTTTAGTTGCGGTGTAATACCCTTAGGAGCCTTGAAATAGTATTTCATACTACCTTACTGTGTGTTGTCCTAACGGTAATCACAAAGATAGCGTGTTCGTAAAATCGCTTACGAATTAGAAAATTCTACACATTACATCCAGATGGTGACGGAAATAAGCATAAGGAAAGATTATCTAAGAGTATGCATTATTAAGAGAGCACGTTAGTTACCCTATACGAGTAACCACATCAATTAGATTATTTTTTTCAGAGTAATTAGTATTTTTTAAGTTAAACAAACCCCCTTTAAAACCTGAGATTTGACTTGCTTTCTAGAAGAATATAAAAAATACAAAAATAGTCTTCCCTCAATCCTTAGACCTTAGTGACAATTCGTGATTCTAACCAACCCAAAACAATTCCCTAAGAATGATCAATCCCTCGTTTCTTGCCTATACTACACTACAACAATTTAGTAAAACTACACTGCCTAGGGGATTGTAAAACTTCTGTTTGAAATCTACGCACATCAAAGTATTGGTATAAAGCCCATCCAGTAACCAAGCCCAGCCCATAGAAAGCCCATGAAGGCCTTAGGCCGGCTCCTATGTACTATATAAAGCCCTCTTCATAGCTTGGAGAGGGTGTTGGTTCTTTTCTTTCTTAACACGATCCTTCCATTTCTCTCTACTCTTTTTTCTCTCTCTACATCTTTCTCTCTCTAACCACATCTCTCTTTCGCTTCTCTTCTAATACTATTCGATCGATGTTTGTGTGAGAAATGGGATAGCTTTAGTGTTACACTCTTGAGGAAGCCGAAAAAAGTCAATTGTAAATCAAAGATAAAATCATTCAACTTGATTATGTGAAATTGAATAAGCTTTATGAATCATTTTTTCCTCAAAAGGAAATTTTTGCTGATCAAACATATCTTTCACCACATTCTACTTCTAATGTAACTCCTAAATCGAGTCTATAGAAGTCGAGTTTACCTCTAAAAAAGAAGCCAAAAGAGAGTCAACTACTAAAATTGTTTGTTAGTCTTGAAAACGAGATCCAAAATTTGGATACACTTGTTCATATTAATCTTCACATCAATACCGACACTCATTTTATATATGACACTAGGAGTGACATAAGACGCATCTTTTAATGGAGGTACGCCTGATTTCAAAATCATTGCAATCATGCACAAATGTAATTAAAACGGAGATTACAAAAGAAGTACTGGTGATGTTAGATGTTTTGAATCAATGGAAAGCAATATTAATGAACAATCACAACAAAATGAAATTTTTCAAAAAGAAATTGATCGACTTTTGGAAGCATCCATAGAAAGAGAATTTAGCTATTGTGTGATGATTTTTGTTGAACAACATAAAAATGAAATGTTAAAGAAATGAATGGATAAATTTCAAAAGACTCTAAAGATGTCCAAACAAATTTGCTAAAACAAATTGTGATTCTTGAAAATTGATTTCAAATGTCTCATGCTCAAAGCAATGTTTTTGACAGTACAACTTGCTACATCAAAATATTGAAAAATACTTGTGAATATATCTTGGAAGCAAAAATGGCAATTTAAATGATGAAATGTATCGTTGGCTTTTAAAGTCGAGTCGTTACTCAAAGAAAGAGAAAATATAAAACTCGAGTATCAAACGCTTTTTGATGACGTGTTATTTTATACACTTTTTGGGTCATTTAACCTCATAAATCATGCAAAAATCTCTAAAATACGTACTTAATCGTTTCTTTTTGTATTTTTAGCACTTGGATGGCATTTGGAGGAAATACACGTGACTTCGGCTCATTTGGGAAAGAAACGGACGAGATTACAACTATACACCAAAGTCGAAGAAGAAAAACCACACAGTTGTTTGAGACGGCGTCAGAAATACTGGTAACGTCGTTAGGATTGCAAAGCGACGGCGTCAAGATCTAACCGACTTAAAGAAACCCTAGAAGATTCAATGGGATGATGACGTCACTAGATAAAGATGATCATTCAACTTGCGTGCGAAGTAGTAGATATTGTTTTGATCATAACTCCTTCATACGAACACGAATTTTGACGATTCAACTGCCCACGCGACCGCGACTAGAAAATCTACAAGATGGTGAAAAACGGTCGTGGCGACAACATCGCTAAAATCCTAACGCCGTCAGAAATAACCGACTCAACTTATGCCTATAAATATAGCCTCATAACTTTGTTTTTTGCAAGCACCAAGCCCTAAGTCTGATTCTAGGGTTTGGGTAGGTGTTTTTCCAGCAACTTAGAAGGTTTTATTCCATCCATAAACATCTTGTAATGGTTTGGATTATTGATCTATCTTTATTATGTCTTCAATTCTTATTGTTGATTGTTCTTACTTTAATATGCTAGGCTAGATCCCTTAGTATTTACTTATGATTGCATGAAACTTAGGTTGCAGATCCTTTTAATATTGATTTTTTTGATGGATGTGCGCGTTAGGCTCTAGAAAACTGGCTATAAGATATTATATTAGCATAGACGTCTAGAGAAACGCGAGTGTGTAGAAAGTATACCATCAGTAACAGTCTTCATACTACCTTACCCCTAATATGGTTGATCCCTCTTCAGTGTTTTAATGCATGTAATATACTCTTAGAGGACTTATAATAGTCTTCATATTACCTTACATGTGCGTTGCCTTAACAAAATATTACATAGATGGCGGATTAGTGTAATATGTTCATGACTTAGGAAATTCTTACACAGATCATCACAAGTGTAACAAAGTAATAGAATTAGGATAATCAAACTAAGGAGTAGTGCATGATTAAGTAAATATGTTCGTTTACCATATAATAGTTCACCAAAGTAGTTTAGATTAAATATTAGTTTAATTAGTTAAAACCAAAACCTACCTCTAAAACCTAAATTTTACCTGTTTTCTATAAAATATAAAAATACAAAAATAATCTTCGTTCAACCTCTTAGATCTCTGTTAGATTTGTTCGAGCCTTCACACGTTATTCCCCTAGATAATGATAAAAACCCTTGAGTCTTACCTTACTACACTACAGCGATTAGGTACTCTGCCTAGGGATTGTAAACTTCTTGTGAGTTTACAAGACCCGCATCACTTTTCCACTCGATAAAAATGACACAAGCTCGAAAAAAGGAAGAATGTGGACACTAAGTTTGACAAATCTGCGACCTTAGGAAAACTTATATGTGTAACACCGATGAACAGAAACATAAATTTAAAGTCTAAGATGATTTCTAAGATTGAGGTAAAAAAGATGAGTCAAAACCAGTCACTTCATGTTCTACACCTAAAATTAGGAAACTTAAAAGGAATATGAATGTCATTGCACGGAAATGGTATGAGTCATAAAAAACAGAACACAAACGCTAATTGTCTAAAC
Organism: Tanacetum coccineum; assembly: GCA_026074375.1. Classification (NCBI taxonomy): domain Eukaryota; kingdom Viridiplantae; phylum Streptophyta; class Magnoliopsida; order Asterales; family Asteraceae; genus Tanacetum; species Tanacetum coccineum. The sequence goes on along the minus strand of BQNB010000007.1, from coordinate 170,670 downwards.
CTAACATGTCTTCATTCTATTTCCAGGGGAGTAGCAAGTTATTAGTAGTGTTAGACACCAAGAGTGTAAGAGAAATAATTTGAAGAAAAGAGTCTCGCTGCATACTAAGTTTAAGAACACTTTTAAGGAATTTAAGAAACCTCAAATTAGTGTTAGTTTATATTTCAATAAGAGTAATACATCGACTTCGAATGTTTCTAAATAAAAAACAAATGTATTAAATGCGAAAGTTGTAAACGTTGTGAATGATGGTTCAAATCTTGTATGTGTTTCATGTGGCAAAGATGTTTTTATGATATCTCATGATAAATGTGTTACTTTATATGCTTTGTTTGTGAATTCTAGAGTCAAAATGGCCTTGTTTACTTCCCTTGTAGCGGCAAAATCTGGTAATTTAAGAGCTACTCTTGTAGTTGCAAAATCTAGGTTTAGTGTTGCTACCCTATAAAGCAACAAACTTAAGGTCTCTTGTTGCTTCACCCTCTAACTCCAAAATCTAGAAACCTGGGACAATTTAGCATTACATGAACTAAAATAGAAACAAGTAGGAAGTGGCAGAAATGGTTTGACATCATCCAAGTTTCAATTGGTTCACCTATGAAGCCTAATTGCACAAACACAACCAAGTGCTAATAAGAATAGAGGTTACCACTCAAAAATAGGTAGCCAAACTACCCACTCTTCCATTCGTGTGCTCCTCATGTGGTGCACGTGATATAGCTCGTCCTTTGGATTATTGATAGCGGTACTTGAAGCATAGTAGAACTGGAATCTTTAAACTGCATGAGAAATTTTGTACAGAAATTCATAGGAACAGTCCGCTTCAGAAATGACCAATTTTCATCAATCATAGGATATGGAGATTACGTTCAGGGAAACCTTACGATATGTATCGTATATTATGTTGAGGGCCTTGGACAAAACCTTTTCTCGGTTGGACAATTTTGCGATGGGGATCTAGAAGTAGCATTTTGATCTAATACTTGCTTCGTTAGGAATTTGGAGGGAGAAGATATGTTATCCAGTTCTCATGATTCTAATCTCTACACCATCTCCATTTCTGATATGGCAGCTTCATCTCCCATCTGCTTAATGTCCAAAGCTACATCAACAAAATCATGGTTATGGCACCGTATACTTTCTCATCTGAACTTCGATATCATTAATTATCTCACTAAACAAGACTTAGTTGATAGAATTCTAAAGTTTAAGTATGACAAAGACCATTTGTGTCTCGCCTATGAGCAAGGAAAGAGCAAGAAAGCCATTCTCAAACCTAAATTGGTTCCAAATACTCATTCCAATCTGGAGATGATTCACATGGATTTGTGCGGTTCAATGAGGGTAGAAAGCATTAATGGCAAAAGATATATTCTGGTAATTGTCGATGATTACTCTCGTTACACTTGGGTGTACTTTCTTTGTTAGTGCAAATATTATGATATTTAATCTATACGATCTCTTTATGTTTTGGTGATGAAAAACATGTGACTTGTAATGCGTAACGTAAAGTGCGCAAGTTACTCGTAATCACAAATCATCAATGCATACATGCATCAACATCTCTCGATGTCTTAAGTATGCATCAAGACGGACATTGGTTTACACCTGACGTAAATCACATAAGGTATGTACAAACAAGCATTAAACATGTAGGATGATCAAAGAAATAAGTTTTTGTCTTAAACTTTATATTTTTTTAAATGTAACAAAATAATTTTTTCAAAAATTAATTAGACAAATTATTTTTTTAATTATAAAGAAATGTTTTATGTGGTAATTATTTCAAAATTCAAAATCTGGTTCTTTCCCCCCAAAACAAGTTAAACTTTCAGCAGACAAGTTGTCACCACAAAAAGACAAAATAGGAGCGTTTGTCGAGGTGGTCCCTTAAATAGGCCGGTGGCCCTCTTAAATATCCGGCGGCCCCCTAATATATCTGGGACTGCCATTTCCTAACAGGCTGTTTTTCAGCTCCTATAAATAGTGGGTCACCTCCAACTATTTTTACAACCCTTTTGCACGAATTTCTCGTAGTTCTTTCTCTCTCTATATCTCACTAAATCTCTCTAAATCTTTGATCTTTTAACTTGTTTAATCTTATTTAAATGTGATTCAATCTTCTACTCTTTCCTTCTTCCCTCAAGTGCAAGAGAAGAACTTCGGTTATCTTCAAGATCCGAAGTTATGTAGTCTAGTTAGTCCATTTGTAACATTTGTTACGTATAGATCGAGTCCATGTCTTCCAATCTTTAGTAGTGTGTAGATCCAAATGATGTATATATTTGGATGGGTTTATTGTGGGTTGGTTAGTATTTTAGGCCTTAAAATACATTGGTGAAGTGGTAGATTGGTTCTAGCTAGGATTAGGACTCGACATTTAGCTTAGTGTCAGAAAATAATATAAGCAACAATATAAGGCTTTCTCCGTCGAAAGGGAGCTTGTTGATTAGTGAAGTAACTCTCAAGTTGGACACTCAGGGAGTGGAGTAGGGCAAAGAGGAGCTTCGTGACCAAACCACTATAAATGATCGTGTCTGGTTTGCATTTCCTTTTACTTATCTCTTTACGCTTTTATTTACTTCATGGCTTTACTTTTATATTTACATTATGTTCATGATTGTGTGGATAGTTGCGTATATTGTGTTACTTATGATTGTGTAGTACTTTGTAGTTAATATTGTGGTTGAGCTTATATTGTTAAGATATGCGTTAGTTGTTTTAACTATATTATCGAGACTTCTCATATTGCTTCTAACTTGATTGGTGATTTGATACTAAAGATCTAGTCCAAAAACATTTGCTGGAGGCGGTTTCCTAAATCAGGCGGCCCCTTATTTTATCCAGGCGGCCCCCATATATTTATGGTATCGCTGGCAGTGAGTTTGTAATGACTAATATAAAGTTTTTATAAAGGAAACGTATTCACCCCCTACCCCCCTACGGTTTCCACATTCTTTGTACAAAATATGAGGCTCCATAGATGATCATTAAGTTCATTACTCAGATTCAAAAAGATTGATCTGATAATGGCACTGAGTTTAAAAATAAAAAACTGATATGAAAAGCTTGGCATTATGCATCAAATTCAATTGCCATAACGCCTCAACAAATCGGTGTTGTTAAATAAAGAAATCAAACAGTTGTCGAGGCTGCTCGCATGATGCTCATCTTTTCAAAGGCACCAGAATTTCTATAGCGTAAAGCTATTTCCACTGCTTACTTTACGTAAAATTGTTCTTTAGTACATACTCGTTACAACAAGACTCCATGTGAATTCATAAAGAACAAAAAACCTAACTTTTAGTACTTTCATGTGTTTGTATCCTTATACTATCTAACAAATGATCGTGATGATTTTGGGAAGATGAAACCAAAGGTGGTGATAACGCCTTAACTATACATATTTTCGGTGGCGTTATTGTATATATTATTAACATTTCTTGTGAACTTTCAATACTTAATAGCATGAAATATGTGCAGGTTCACATGAAGATAGTTCAGGCATAAATGGATAAAGATGCAACTGTTTATGTCATATGGAAGTCAAGCTAATCGAAGAAAAAGAAATAAAGTCCAAAAAATATGCGAAGTGCGTCGGCTTTACTATAATGTTCGCCGCACTTCTCCCTGGAAGTCAAAACATTAGTCAATAGAGATGTGCGATGTACTCTACCACCTTGTGCGGCGTACTTATCCGAGCATTTATGAAACTTTGGCTCCAAGTACTAAAGTACTTCGCATAAATAAAAATGTGCGCCACACTTCTGCTCCTGTACAACCTATAATTATAGACCAAGTCTCAGCCATTTACACAACATCATCCAATATCAACTCAATAATCAATATCTTATCTTTAGTCACAAATTTCTAGAAGAAGAACATCAAGAAGACGGGTATATTGATCGAATAAAAAAGGGTTATATAATTTTGGTTATTTGTAATCGGGTTACTTGTGACACTTGTGTAATCTGTGATCTAGCCGAATCTTCTATGTCTCTTATTACTCTTTTCATTCCTGTTATTATGAACTTCGTAGCCATGAGAGGCTAAACCTCTTATCAATACTCGGATATATTAGTATAATAAATAAGCGTTTGGTATTATTGTAATCTCGTTAATCCCATGTTTGTGTTGAAATCCTATTGTATTTAATCTTATAAACCTTGTTTATCAGTCTTGATTATATATGCGTAATGGTATAGGTCAATAGACACATTGTGTATTATATGGCTTTAAAGATTTATCTATGAATCTTTATCATTTCGTTGGAGGAAACTACTTATGTTAATTGATAAACAAAATAGATTTAATAAAATAGTGACTTTGTTAATTGGTGGAAACACTTTACTTAGTCAATCAAATATAAGTCTTGGGTTAAAACGGACGATTTATGAAAACGCTCATTTGACGAAAAAAGTTTTTTGTGAATTGAGAATAAAAACTGAGATCATGATTATCACCATCGCTACTGAATTATATGAACTATCAGAGTAGTTATATTTCTTTATTATTGAATTTGCTCATTAGTTCGTTATTCACTATTTTCTTAAAGTTATTATTGTGTGTCTTAAAATCTGATATAATTGGAACATAAACAAGTCCCGGCGGATCGACCTGGTCTTACTTAAAATATTATACTACATACGTGGGTTGTGTTTTACCCGTGTGTTGGTTTGAAATCGGCAAAACAAGTATTATAAATTTAAAGCTTTTACAACACATCAAAGTTTTTGGCGCCGCTGCCGGGGACTTTAATATGTTCCATAATAATTTCTAATTGTTTAAAACAAATCATAATTACTTTTCCCATTGAAATATGTGATCTGCACATTTTTTGTAACTTCTGTTGCAGAAAGTGTGTCGCACAAACTTCTAAGTGCGCCGCACTTACACCCAAAACCACGAACCCGACGTACTTACTTACAAGTACGTCGCACTTTCTGCATAATTTGACGTTTTTCCTAAAACGTCACCATAACTTCATACTTACTCTCTCCATAACATTTTTTTAAAACGTTATATCTTTTCTCTGTATTTAATTCAAAACCAAGTCTTTATAAATTCTCAACTGTTTTTATAAAAATTTGAACCAAAGTACGCCGCAAATAATCCTTTGTGCTCCGTACTTATTTGTTCATTAAACAAAATTAATTTCTTTCAATTTTGATTTTTCTCTCTTACTTACCAGTAGACGTTGGATGCATACACGTGCTTTCAATTCTGAACTCGTTACACCATTTGTCGAACCCGAAAGAAACTTAAACCATGACTTTGACGAAACAAAAGAGTCCAATTCGAACCAAGGGATGAATGCCCTGAAAACCCAAGAGAGATATATTCACCTATCCTTGATATCACCCATTTCCCATTCTTTCTCAACTTTCTTAAAACCTATGATCTCATGGCTATTCATGATGTTCAACCCATGTGGGCAGCTGAATGTGTTGTCGCCCTGACTCCCGGTCCGGCAATCACCATCCCTGCAACTGTCAACGAATTTGCAATTAAATGTAATCATTTGACCCTTGTCAAAGGAAATCGATTTGATGGTAGAATTAAAACCGGTCCTTACAAACTGATTCATGAATTTCTCGGTGTATGTGACATGTTCAAATACGGAGCAACCGAAAATGAAGTTGTTCGACTTATGATGCTTCCCCTATCACTCACAGCTGAAGCAAAAACTTGGTTGGATGAACTTAACGAATGAACTGTTGCATCCTGGGACGAACTTCGAACCGCTTTTATAAGTAGATTTTTTCCTCCAGCTTTATTCGACCGACTTCTCGAAGAAATCCAAGGATTTTCCCAACACGAACATGAAACTCTAACCAATGCATAGCTTTGCATGAAAGAATTACTCAGAAATTTTCATGGGAACGGTTTAACTAAAGACAATATAATCAAAATCTTTTATCATGGCCTTAATGAAATAACTCAAGAAGTTCTAAATGCGCAGCAGGAGACATCTTTCTTTATAAAACTCCAAATTAAGCCTATCAACTTCTCGAAGACAAAGTCCTACTCAAACTCGACTGGGCTAAAAACCAAAAACCCAAAGCTCTTGTTCGTAAAACTATAGCTTTCGTCGATAAAGGCAGCAGTAATTCTGATACTGAAAAAATTATGCCAAGAATGGATGCCATGTCCATAAAAATGGATGCTCAGTACAAAGAAATGAAATCCCGTACCGAATGCAATAACTGCGAAGGTAATCATTCGACCACCAATTTCAACGATGATAACACACCCATGTCTCGCGAAGCAGAAGCGAAATTTATGCAAACATTTTGACGTACCTATTTTAATAATGATTATAGCAACTGTGATTCTAATCGTGATAAATGGCGTTCAAGCGGAAAATCTGATTACAACCGAGACTATTACCGACCAAATACTGATGATAAACCCGATCATCAAAAACAATTAATTAATTTTATAAATGCTCAACAATCCACAAATCTTTTTGTCAAAGAAACATTCATGGATCTTAAAACCAAACTAGACGCAACAACCAAAAATCACCAAGCCTCAATCCAGAACTTAGAAGCAAAATTTGACAAACTTGTCGACAAGCAATTTGCTCGACCTTATGGATCTCTTCCAAGTAATACTTAACCAAACCCTAAATGTAGCTTATATAAACCATACCAACCACCTCAAACTCGAAACGAGCATGTAAATGCCATATCCACAAGAAGTGGTAGATTCTATGACCCATCCACCAACCCAAATAATCCTTAGAACAATTTCCAAACTCCTATTGATTTCAATAGTGATGATGAAGACGAAGAACCGACACCTCAACCTCAAACACCAAAACCAAACAAAGAAGCACCTACCCCTAAGCCATACAAACCAAGAATCCCATATCCTCAATGCCTCCTAAAAAAGAAAATGGAAGCTCAATATGGAAAATTCCTCGATATGATTCGTACCGTTTGAATCAGCGCACCTCTTGTAGATGTTTTAGTAGGAATGCCGAACTATGGAAAATTTCTTAAGGAACTTGTTAGCAACAAACACAAGCTAGAACAAATTTCTTCAGCTTTTCTTAGCGATGAAAGTTCCTCTATCATTCAAAAAAAGTTACACCAAAACTTGGAGACCCTGAAAGTTTTCTAATTCCATGTACCTTCAGCAAAACCTTCTCTTGCAATGCCTTGGCCGATCTTAGCGCTAGAATTAATCTTATGCCATATTCTTTATGCGTAAAATTATCTCTTGAAACCCTCAAACCAACTAAAATGAGCGTAAGATTAGTAGACCGATCATTCCAATACCCTATTGGAATAGTTGAAAATATGCTAGTCAAAGTTGGTAAATTCACCTTCCCTGTGGATTTTGTTATTCTCAAAATGGAGGATGATAGAAAAGTTCCTCTTATCCTAGGAAGACCTTTCCTATATACCGTAGACGTAGTGATTCGTGTAAAACAAAAACAACTCAATCTTGGAGTTGGATCAGAAAGTATGGTCTTTTTGATCAATTCCGCAATGAAACATTCCTATTCTAATGATGATATATGTTTTAGCATTGATGTCATTGATGAAATTTTAGAAGAAGATTTTGATGCTCCACTTGATGAAGGAAGAAAAATCCTTTATTCTATCGAAGGAACTCCTCTAGAAGATAAAATCTTTGCCAAATTCGATAAAGTTATAGCCATGAATATCGAAGAACAAATTAAACCAGAAATTAACTAAGAAGAAATAACTTTTGAAAAAACCACCTTTGATATTGATTATAATATCAAGATATCTCTTGAAGAACGTCCTACGGATCTTGAACTCAAACCTCTTCTTGATCACCTAGAATACGCATTCTTGGAAGAACCTTCTTTTCTTCCTGTTATCATTTCATCCCAACTCTCTAAACAAAACAAAGATAAACTCATCGTTGTTCTTAAAAGACACAAGCAAGCTTTTGCTTTGAAAACAACACATAATCTCGGTATCTATCCGTCTTTCTGTAAACATAAAATTCAACTTCTAGGTGACAAAAAACCAATTGTTCAAAAACAAAGAAGATTAAACTCAAACATGCAAGAAGTTGTTAAAAAATAGTTAAACTCCTCGTTATAGAAATAATATATCCAATCGCTGATATCCCTTGGGTAAGCCCTATCCATTGTGTACCAAAGAAATGTGGTATCACAGTAGTCATAAACAAAAAAGATGAACTTGTGCCAACCATAACCGTTACTAGTTGGTGAGTTTGTATCGACTATCGTAAACTCAATGAAGCAACCGTAAAAGATCACTTCCGTTTCCATTCATGGATTAAATGTTAGAAAGACTTATAGGAAATAAATACTTCTCTTTCCTCAATGGTTTTTATGGATATTTTCAAATATCAATCGATCCTATAGATCAAGAAAAAATAACATTCACTTTCCCTTTCGAAACATACGCTTATAGGTGAATGCCTTTTGGCCTTTGCAATGCACCCACTACTTTCCAAATGTGCATGTTAGCAATTTTTTGAAATATTAATGGATGATTTTTTCGTCTTTGGAAACTTTTTCAAAAACTGTCTAAACGATCTTGACAAAATACTCAAGCGTTGTAAAGATGCAAATCTTGTCCTAAATTGGGAAAAATGTCACTTCATTGTCAAAGAAGGAATTGTGCTTGGACAAAAAGTATCTGAAGCAGGACATGAAGTCGACAAAGCAAAAATCGAGGTAATCTCTAAACCTTCACCCCTACTAATGTAAAAGGCATTAGAAGCTTTTTGGGACATGCCAGATTTTACTGACGTTTCATAAAAGACTTCTCCAAAATTGCCTGACCTTTTACAAAATTACTTGAAAAAGATACTCTATTCGATTTTGATGAAGAATGTCACAAAGCATTCAATTCATTAAAAGACAAACTTACATGCACTCTAGTGATCATGAGCCTGAATCGAAATCTTCTATTTGAGCTAATGTGTGATGCAAGCGAATTCGCAGTTGGAGAATTCTTATGTCAAAAAGATGGGAAACATTTTCACCCCATCTATTTTGCAAGTAAAACTCTAAATGCAGCTTAGCAAAATTATACGGTTATAGAAAAAGAACTTATGGCTGTAGTTTTTGCATTCGATAAATTCAGACCTTATCTGGTGTTATCCAAAGCAGTTGTCTATACCGGCCACTCAGCTCTTAGACACATCTTCAAAAAGCAAGATGCTAAACCACGTCTCATACGTTGGATATTGCTATTGCAAGAATTTGATATAGAGATAAAAGACAAAAAAGGCGCAGACAATATTTCTGCCGATCACTTATCCTGAATTGAGAATGATGAGATAAGTGAAGATGATGAAATAGATGATAACTTTCCTGACGAAACCCTTATGGAAATTAGTACCAAAGACATACCATGATTCGCAGACTTTGCAAACTATTTGGTAGGAGATATTATACCTAAAGGGATGACATATCAACAGAAAAATAAATTATTCTCTGACTTAAAAACTATCTTTGGGAAGAACCCTATCTTTTCAAAGTATGTCCCGATGGAATTATAAGACGATGTGTTTCAGGACCAGAAACCCAAACTATTCTAGATCAATGTCATCACAGACCCATCGGTGGACAATACGGACCCACAACAACAGCTAAAAAAGTCTTAGATTTCTGCTTTTACTGGCCTACCTCTATAAAAGAAGCTCATACTCTAGTTCTCTTATGTGATACATGTCAAAAAACTAGAATATATCCAAGAGAGATGAAATGCCACTAAATATCATCTAGGTATGCGATGTTTTTGGCATCTGGGGTATAGATTTTATGGGACCATTCTCAAAATTATATAAATTCGAATATATCTTAGTCACTATAGATTACGTATCCAAATGGGCTGAAGCTCAAGCTCTACCGACAAACGACGCTAGAGTCATTGTCTCCTTTCTTAAAAAGTTATTTTGTCGTTTTGGAATGTCAAAAGCCCTCATAAGCAACAGAGAAACTCACTTATGTAACAAAATAATGGAAAAAAAATGAAAAGATATAGTGTCACGCACCGATTCTCTACATCCTATCACCCTCAAATGAGCGGACAAGTTGAAAATACAAACAGAGCCCTCAAAAGAATCCTTAAAAACTGTAAAAGAGAATCCCAATGTTTGGTCAAGAAGACTCGATGATGCTTTGTGGGCCTTCAGAACCGCTTACAAAACACCAACCAGAGCCACACCATATAAACTTGTATATGGCAAAAACTGCCACTTGCCATTTGAAATTGAACATCATGCATATTGGGCACTTAAAAATTTTAATACTGATCTCATCGCAACCGGTGAGAAAAGAATGTTTCAACTCTATGAACTAGACAAACTCCGCCATCAGGCATATGAAAATTCTCATCTGTATAAAGCAAGAACCAAAGTATGGCACGATCAAAAACTAAAAATAAGAAAAGACTTTAAAAAAGGAAACAAAGTGTTGTTATTTCACTCGAAATACAAATTCAAACAGCCAAAACTAAGATCTTGACGGCTTGGACCATATATTGTGAAACATCAATATCCATCCGGATATGTTGAACTATATGGAAAAGATGGCAAAACCTTTATTGTTAATGGCCATTGACTCAAGCTATATCATGAAGAAGATAGTTATAATGACCGAAGGGAAGAACTTACGCCCTTATTTCCCAAAGAATGAAACACCGAAGAAAGAGTCTAGCTAATGACTCTAAAAAATTAAGCGCTTCTCGGGAGGCAACCTGTGTTTTCTCTCTTTTCAAATTAAGTATGGAGGAGAGGCATGTAAATATATATAAATAAATAAATAAATAACAAAATAAATATATATATATATATATATTTCTTTTTGTGTGTGTTTTGTTTGTTCTTTTTTGCAGGTAAAAGAAAACAAAGAAAAAGTAGAAAATGACGCTCTTATGGATAGCTCTCTCGCAGCTATACTCTCTTATTCCTCGGGAAGTCTCGTTTTCCCTTAATTTTCCCTATTTTTTATATTTATCAGTTTTTACATTGAGGGCAATGTTCAACTTAAGTGTGGAGGAGGAGTCAAATAGAAAAAATAAAAATATCATTTCCCTCTATGTGTGCCCTGTAATCTGGCCACGTTTTAACTGATATTTTATAAAAAATAATTAATATATATCCAAAAAGATTAAAAATGTATCTCACTTAGTAAGGCAAATCCACTCGAATTGATTGCCACACCTAATATATACCCTTCTATGGCTTCCATGGAGGGGTGAAACTCTTGTACTATTTTCACTTCATTTTTACATTTCACTTTATCTCTCTACTATCTCTATCTAAATGGCTATCTCCATATTCGAGTCTCCCTAACCCTCATATCATTAATTCTTTAGATCTTACAGTCTTCAGCCTCAACTGACTCTTGCAGGTATGATGCCTTTCGCAAGCACGATCATGATAAACATCAAGGTGATGATGCTCCTCCTGGGGGGAGAAGGGTGCGAAAAATCAAAAGACATTAAGAAGCTCCAAGTATGCAAGAGGCTCTTCATCCAAAAAACCTGGTAAGGAAAACAACACATCAGCATCTAATTTACTGCAACAACAAGATTTTGATGCATGGGTTGATATTTCAGTGATCGATGAAGATGAGGTGATCCTAGAGGATGAAACTCCTGAATTGATAAATGTGTTTTAGAATGTTGATAAGCAAGTACCTACTATCTATGATCATGAAAGAATGGAGGCTACAATCAGAGATATGCTGATAAATCAGTTTAGAGATGTTAAGGAATATGCCTACCATCTGGAACAAGCAAAGAAGTTTATGGAGAATCAAGTAGTGTGGGAAAGCAGGTAGGAGGATTTGAAATGAACACAGCCAGAATCTCTTGTATTCTATGGTCCCTAAAGGAATACGAATGAACCTTCAAGGTATTTGTACAATAAAGACTTAATATTTTTAAAGAATAGGAATACTGAGGGAAGAAGTATGTGCTCTTACTTCACAAGATTCATGCAACTTTGTTTCGTGAAGAAGATCTCAAGGAAAGGATGATTCGATGGGTAAGAAGAGTAATCAAGACTTTTAATGAAGAAGCACGGTTATCGATTCAAAATTGGAAAGATTCATGGCATAAAAGAATGTACAAGATCAAGCACGAGAAAGTAAGGAATGATCCAGAAGAAGTTTTCTATGATTACAAGATTGTTAAAGTTGTTAGAGTTACAACTAAACAACAAGATGGGCTCGATTTTATGCAACAAATTATTGTGATGAGAGAGAATGACAAACGAGATATCTTTTCTGAGGCTGACTTTAAATATCAACAAGAATGATATTGAAGATATATACTACTTGTGTCTGAACAACAAAGTCAACTACCGTGACTACAAGCTGTTGAATTCGCTGCTTACTTTCATAAGAAGTTGTGTAATCTGGGAGAGAGTTCATGAATTTCAACCAGGGATAGAGAGCTACCAGATAAAGATCAACCTCACTGCTCCAACATTAACCTTCCCTGGTATTAAAGCATGTAATCTTTACTCTATTGTAGATAAACCTACTATCAGTTTCATTTACTTAAACAGCAAAGAAGAGAAGCGGGTTTTTAGGATTGATAAAAGTGACGATCTTATTGAGATAAAAGTCTTGTAATAAATAGAGAAATAATATTGTGTAATAGGTTAGGTAAAAGGTTCGTGACTAAAATAAAGTCACGAGACCCAATAAATAGTTAAAGTCTAAAAGAGAAGAGTTTCATGCTCATTCTTGTAAATAGGTATAAATACCCCACCACCACCTCATTTGTGAGGTGTGTCTTGTGTGTTTCTAAGTGTCTTCCAAGTTTCTTCTAATCTCATTCTTATCTTTTCTTTAATCCACCTCCTTCCTCTTTCTCTCTTTCTTTTATCTTTCTATTCTAGATTAAAAACACTTATTGCTTACTGATCCTGAATTCGCAAGGACTTTCAAGTGGTATAGAGCTGTACGGAGGCAATCTTAATGTTGTTTAGGGAGCTTTATTCGTTTGCTAATTCCGACAGCTAATTTCCCAAGCGCTGCAGTTTGAGCTTATTTGAGCTTTTTATGGTCTGATAAGTCATTTTCAGTAGCTAATTTCATCATTTTATGCTAATTTTGATCCTGATTATCTGCTGTGCTTATTCCAGATTTTCATGTGCTTATTCGTTTTTAGCGCTTTATCTTTGTGACTTATTTTGTAATTTTGGTTTTATCGAGTTGGAATGTTACGGTTTTATCGTAAGTGTCGTAGCAAAATTAGTACAAAGTTTGCTTATTCGTGCTTATTTTTTATATTCAGCAACTTTTTATGGTCAAAATCAGTAAAAGTTGTTACAAAAATCAAATTCAGTAAAAAGTTTGTTACAAATCGTTGACTAGTCAAACTCGGATGAATAACTGATTTTATCGATTTTTGACTTTTGGTCAAACTGGTCAACACGTTTTTGGGACTTTGATCTAGATCTGATCCAGATCTGTGTTTGTATTAAATTCGGAACAAGAAATTGTAGATCTCAGTAATCTTGTTGTGTGTATAACAGTTAATAGACCTTTAAAAGATCCACAACACACAAAGACGTCAAAGCATCATAGATCTAACGCATCATAGATCTTAAACATCATTTTCGGAAAGAGTCTTATCTTCGTCAAAACTCAATTTTAGAAAATAAAAGAAAGATATCAGATTTGTGTTTTGGGTTCTAAACCACAATCGTTTAGATTCAACACATTTTCATCATTGATCTTGTTGAAACATAAGCTTCTTGGTTGATATACGAAATTAAAAAGAAAGACAAGAACAAAAGTGTCCATCTCTTTCTCTTTGTTTCGAGTAATAACGAACAGAAAACGCAAGATCAAATTTTTCGAAGGCTGAACTTCTTTGTTAATATTCGAAACACTCAAAAGAAAGATAAGAACAAGAGTTCATATCTCCTGTGTTTCGGTGTCTAAACGAAAACAAAAGAGCAACAGCGAAACCTACAAAACTGTTGATCTCATAATCGTTCAACTTAAATCTATAAAAATCTCGTTTTTTAACATCTCATCATAGATCAATTTTTTTTTGAAGCAAAGCTTCTTTTGATTTTCGAAACTAATAAAGAAAAGATCAAGAACTAAATAGCTCAAAATCTTCTTTGTTTCGGTAAACAGAAAAACAAAACGTCTATTAACAAGAAAACTCGAAAATAACTTCATAACTTACCTGTGTCTTCAAAGAAAAAACAAATAATCTAGTGGGGTCTTATGTTGAGTTGTGTTGAGCATCGAGTATAAGAATAAAAAGAGGAGATTTTTGTGTGGATTGTGTTGGAACTGAGATTTAGTTTGAGAGAAAGATAAAATGTGTGATATGTGTAGTGTATCTAAAAGATGAGTGTGAGGCGTATGAAATGATGTTGTAGGGTTAGGGTTGTGTGAGTAGTCTTTCTATATAAGAGTGAGATTTAGGGTAACAAAAAAAAGACTTCATGGGCCTGAATTTTCTATCCACCGATCATAACAAAAAAAGACTTCACGGGCTTATATTTTTTTGATATATCGAAAGTTTATCATAGCTAAAGAGGGTTGTAATATCAATTGCGTGAATTGGTAATTTTGGTTATGTAGTGGCATTTTTTTAGGTGATTTGTTTGTGAAGAATTATTTTTTGTAGGAGAATTTTTGATTGTATAATTTTTAGTGTATGGTTTTAATTGCGGTTTGATAATTCGAGCGTGTTGACTTGTGGATTGATAAGGAATTTTATCATTTCTCGGTATTCTTTTCTTTGTATTCGTTTGATTATCGGGTTGTAATAGATTAGTTCGTCATTTTCGGTTTCATCGAATTTGTGTAGTAGTTTTACTTTGCGAAAAAAGGGTCTAAAAACGCTTGAGAATTTGATTTCGGTCACATTTTCGGTTTTATCGATCTTGTGATTCATTTTCGATTCAAATTTGGTAAAACTCACATATTCCGTTGTATCGAATTTGTGGAGCTCATTTTTGAAAAGTGTTCTTCAGACGCATCAATTTCATCGGAGTTGTTCACTTTACGGTTTTATCGTATTGTTGATTCATTTTCGTTGGATTCTTTCTCGAAAATTACATCTTTGATAATCACGAGTAGGTTTTGATATTTTTTAGTGTTTACCGAAAATTGAGAAAACTGTAATATTTGTGAACGATTTGGTTTGTGTGGAATTCATAGTTTGTGGGGATCTGAAAGTTCGTGTGTAATTTGGTTGGTGTGATAATTTGGATTGAATTTTTGCGTTTGTGTTGAAAATTACTTGGGTTCGTCGTGATAAATAGGGAAAATGGGATCAAACGAGGAAATAAGACGCTTAGCTCAGGAAGCTGAAAAACAACAATTATTTGCTCAAAAAGTCCAACAACAAAACACGAATTTGACTAGTCAGCTTGAGATGTATAAGGAAAGGGTTTGGATTTTGGAAGGTATTAACAAGGATAATAATTATCTCAACGAATTTCTTGAGGCTGATGAACGGGCAAAACGTTATAATCGACAAGCTCAGTCTCAATTTGTTCGTGATCGAGATATCATTCGAGATCTAGAAAAACAACAAGATAAATTAGAGTTAGATGTCAAGGATTATAAGAGACAAAAAGAGGAATATCAAAAGACACAAACAATTTTCAATCAAACACAGTGTAACAAAGAGGAAAAATATCTTGAACATATTCTTCAGTTACAAGCTAAAATCAAAGATCTTGAAAATATTGTTTGTAAAATGGGCAAATCAACTGAAACACTTCGGTTGCTTACAAATGAACAAAAAGCTTTTCGAGACAACTTACGGAAGTCGGGTTTGGGATATAACGGTCCTTATGTTCTTTCACAAGCTTACGCCAAAATTCCTAAGTTGTATAATGCCTATGAACTGTGTAATAAGAGTGAACAACTGCATGTGTTTGATTCTGAGGAAACTCTTGAGGATGCTGAAAAGAGTCAATTAAAAATGAACGAGTTTTAAAAAGATGAAAAAGTTCAAGAGTTAAAGATACAACCAATCGATTACGGAAAATTGAACAAACTTTATGACAATTTTGTTCCTCAAAAAGAACTTTCTGCTGAACAAACATATTCTCCATCATCTTGTATATCTTCTGTTTCAAAAATATCTTCTGAAGAATCTTCTTCTAAGACAAAACCAAGCATGGCATCAATGCCTAGTGTAAATCCAATGTTTGTGGATTTGAATGAAATGGAAAAATATTTCAAAACATTGTATGAGTTACTAGAAATAAATTGTAAACGTGAAAGCATTTTCTATACGTCTAAAGAAGAACAACGATTAATCGATGTTTGTGTAGAAGCAAAATACATTCTTCAAAATTGGCGTACCTATTTTGAAGTCTTTCAGAAACGATTTAACAGAGATGTAAAAGAAATGAAAGATGTTTTTGTTTCAGTGGAAAATGATCTTGATGAAACTTTCAAACAAAATGAGCTTTTAAAAGATCGACTCTTGGAAGCATCCTTAGCTGAAGATATCAAGAATCTTGTCATAACCTCTTGTGTGGAAATAAGGAATAAGGATTTACATGATGAAATTGACAGAATTTCAAAAGAGTCAAAAGATGTTTCAAATGAGAGTAAAACAGCTGATACGGTTTGTAATGATGCATTTGGAGTCACACAGGAATTGTCAAAAAGAATTGTTGAATTGGAAAAAGATTTGTCAAAATTTGAGGCAAAGAGTATTGCTTTTGAAATCGCACTTCAACACAAGTCTCGAGAAAATAATTCTTTGAAAACAGTGCAAAAAGAAAATGAGAATTTTATGGCATCATTACAACTCGAGAATGCTCATTTGAAACAGACTTATAAAGATTTGTTTGAATCGGTTCAAAGGTCAAAGGTTGAGACTAATCAATGTGATGAAGTCAAAGTTAAGGACAATTTTGATGAAATTGAAACTAAAAACATTGAGTTGGAATATCGAGTGGCGTCATTAATTAAGGAGAATGAACACTTGAAGTTGACTTACAAAAACTTGTTTGATTCAATCAAAAAGTCGCGGGTTCAAACAAAAACTTCAAATGTAACACAAAACGAGGCAGAAAATCTGAAGTCTCAATTGTTTGAATTTGCTGAAACAAAGTTCAGTAATATTTTGGAAAAGATTGAATTTTTCAAAAAGTCACCGGGGGAGAAACAACATCTTTTTGAAAACAAAACAAGTGTTTTTCAAATAAAGATTGATGAGCTGGAAAAGGTTTTAACTCAACAAACAAAAGATTTTAATGCTGTCAAGCTTGAATTGTCCAACAGAACTGCTAAATTTAAGGCGTATTTTGAAAAACTTGAAAAAACTCTTTGAAAAACTTGAAAAAACGTAAGTTGTTCTTGAAAACAAAATGGCTCATAAGGTTGATGATTCTAAAGCTAGAAAAGAATCAATTATTTGGTAAATGAATTATCCATTTGAGAACTCAAATTGGAAAATCTGAAAGGGAAGTCCATGCTGCTGTCTAAACTAAAGTTTGAATAACATTTAATTATAAGGAAATACCACCGGCTGATAAATTTTTGATAAACTCTCAAATTTCAAAATCATGGTTACTACCCAAAGTTGAATATGCAAAAGTTTTGTCAAACCATCACTGCACTGTCTTTTGCCTAAAAAAAAAAAGATCAACTTTTAAAACTCATTTACTTAATTGGAATCAAAATTGGCATCGACAAGAATTCGTTCTTTGTCAAAAAGAATATCAAGAAGTTGAGAATCTTGTATAAGGCATTGAAAGTAAAGTTTGATTCTCTTAAATCGGAAAAGGGAGGGAACCCCAAATGTTTCAAAATCTTCAAACCTAGAGAAAGTGTTTCGTAAAAGGTTACACGATGAGAATCCTCAAAACCGAATTAGAAAGAGAGGGTTTTCACAGTTTACAACCTATTCCTTTACAAAAAGAAATGAAGTTTTCTCTAATAAATCTCAAAGTTTTGAACATTTAGAAAGGGATCTCAAAACAACGTGGATGCCAATTAAGAAACTCAAACTTTTGAATCATCTACTGATCTCAAAGATTTTAAGACAAGTACTTTAAAAAGAAAGAATCAAGTTTTTTGTAACATCACACTCTCGTTTACACCGGTAAAACATTTTTGGAGCACGACAAACAAATGTCCATTCGAAATCCTTTCACATATTCCAAATCAGAAATGACTTTCAATGCCAAAACAAGAATGACTCGCTTCGACCCATCAACCAAGGAAAGGAATAATTATATGTTTAAACGATGCAAAAAACAAAAATTTTCTGTGAATGTTTCATCAAATGACAATAAAAAATGGAAATCTTCTTCGTCAACAAGATTTAAAAATCCTCAAGAAACACCGAGTTTCAATAATCAATGGAAAATCAAAAGGAATTTTAAATCTCCGTTGATTCCACGAGAGTCGTTTTCAAATGAAACAACCCCGGTTTCCAAGCCCTTCGTTGAACTCAACATCTTACAATCGAATTGACACAACTTTAAAATGGGTTTTTAAAACTGGTCAAACCCTCTTAGCACCGCTTTGCTTTAAATAGTTCCAAATGTTGTTGACTAAATTTGACATGCAATGGTTTGTATTCAAATGAACAAGATTGCAACCCGGTATCATCCAGATTGCAAATAAAAGGGAATGTACTTTTCAGTGGCGCGTGTTACCTTAAAAAGAAGAGAAATCTTTCTTGTTTTTGAGCAAAAATTTGTCAACTGTTTCCAAAATGATTTTCAAAATATCTTTCACAATCCTCATCAAAATGGGCTTTGTATATTAAAATTTCAGATAACAACCACGGTTTTCAAATAAGAAAAGAGTAGCGTTTCAGTTTCTGACCTTTATCTTCAAAAAAAGAGAAAAATCATCTTTGTCCCTGAGCACATTTTTTAATCAAAATCTTTTCCAAATAAGTATGCCTGGGACATAAAGACACTTCTAAGTCTAATGTCCATCTTAGGACTCGTTTTTTCAAATAAAAGAAAGTGTACATTTTTGTACATTATCCTCAGCAACGGGAACGTGACAACTTACATCGGATTGAGCTATTTCATTTAAATGATATTCCAAATCATGAGCTCAATATAATGTATACAAAAGTTTTGAACGACAAATTTTCAAGATGATTATCAAAAAGATTTTTCAAAATCTTTCAAAAATTGTGTGTTCAACACTCCCTTCTCTCGATACTTTGAAAATTCAATCCATTTTTGTGAATGGATCAAACTTTTGAATGGGAAGTTTTGTAATAAAAATCAAATGGCCTTTAATGTTGTTGGGAAACTTCGTCATAAAGTCACAGATTTAAGTATCCAAAATATATCAGTGGAATTTCAAAAGTGGTCCTTCAGTGATATCCAAGGGGCCGGTAGGCATCTTAAACTCAGTCCCTCAATATAATGTGGTGGCATACAAAATGTAAGTGTATAAATAATGAGGGGGGAGGATAGATGGAAAATGTTTGACTAATGAATAATAATCGATATTAAAAAGTAGTTGTTGTCATTGTGTTTAATCGATAAGCGTACAACATGGTGAAGATTGTGTCCGAATACGACCGTATCCTTAATTAACAGAAAGAGGATCTGAACATTCTATTGACCATTTTAGTGGGTCTAGTTAGATATCGACATCCTTATAACACGCACTAGTTGTTCAGAACATTCAGAAAGGTTCCAAATCATAATCATGCTATATCTGTTTTCTCCCATATGTTTTCAAAATCTCATATAGCTATTTTAATCATTGATATCAAAAATTCATATGGTATGTCTATTTTTGAGGGGAGAGAAAAAATTGAATTAAAATGTGATCAAGAAATATAAATACTTAAGTGTGGTGGAATAACAAATGAATACTGAAAAGACATCAATGTGCAACAACTCTTTCCTCCATGTGCAAAAGAATTTTCTAAAATATCAATGCACATGTCTAGGGGGAGTCAAATTTCTAAAAATGAAAACTTATCAAATTTATAACCTGTTTTGATTTAATTTACACACTTTGATTGATTTTCAAAAGGTTTTGAGGTTATATCTTAAACTAACAGACCAGGAACTACCTCACGATGATCAAAGAATGAAATAAGGGGTAAGGTTATTAATTATCCCCATGATCCAACCAGAACGAAGGGATCCCCAGGGACTTTCCATAGAGAATAGAATAGAAAGTTCTTAAGTACGATGGAGTTGAATGTGAATGGAATAAAGTCAACCTAAGCATGAACTTTCATCGAACAATCACGAACATGAAGATAGTAGATGACGTCCTTGGTGGACAATTTGAAGGTGGGTTGAAGAAAAAAAAGAAATATATGGTATAAAGGAGTGAAACGAAACTCAATCCATGCCACAAACATTAGCAGAAACCGGGTCTATATCATAATCTATCGAATATCACCAAAGATGATATGTGGTATTGTGAAGAAAGACATCATGGACCCAGAGATGCCATGCTACATCACCCTTCCCAGCCCACCTCAAGATTCATTAAAAAGAAATCTTGTTTACATTGGTCATGAGATAAAACATGCAATAATCCTAGTGACATATCACTCGAGGATTGAATTTAATATCGAAAAGGTGCAGTCTGCCAAGCCCCCGATCACAAAAACCCAAAACGCAAGCTTAATGAGTCTAGAGCCAAAATGAATCAATCATAAAATCACACACTAGGACACAAAAGTTACATTTGTATTAAACATCAAAGAATACAAAAAGTACATAAATAGAGTCCGATTAAATGTCTATGTGCAGTGTCATGTCTAAGTTGGACATTTGACCAGGAACATTCAAGATGATAACTTTAAATTAAGTATTTTCACAATGATTGAAAGAAATCCAACTAGTGCTTAAACATCAAGCCAACGCTTAACGTCGGTCACTAATGTGAAAATGAATGTTTAATGATCAATAGTGTTCACCTAGTAAGACTAATTGATCTAGTAGTTATCGTGTTTTTTTGAAATTTGTTTTCAAAAAACACAAACAACATTTCCTTGATTCATTCAAGTGAAGTGTTGGATTACCATAGGATACCATATGTATGTCATTAAATATTTATAAGGGAGGAATGGTTGGAATTGAAGCTAGTAGTTGACTCTCATGCTTAGACCGCACTTCACACATGACTTCACTATCGAATATTCAGGCGTAACAAGATTATGATTATGTTTGATTGGTCATCCAATATATCGTAGGGGAGAGAATTGTTCTAAGCTGAGAATATTTTGATAGAGCGCAACAATTAGGGGGAAGAAATGTATACATCCGGGACTTAATTGACTTTGGAGTATACAACATAGTGCAACAACTGGGGGGAAGAAATGTGTACATCCGGGACTTAATTGACTTTGATGTATACAACATTCGGGACTTAATTGACATTGGATGTAAAGATTATGCTTTCATTCTATAAGTTTTTGGTGTTGAATATGTACGTATGAATGGTTGTTTATTTGGGGGTAAGCAATTGAGGGAAGATACTTAATGTAACACAACCAACATCAACAACCATCTCTACCTATCAGAAGGCAAGGAAAACCGTCATATTCACACCTTTCAAATCTCATAACGCAAAGCTAACAGATACACTTCCGCACTTTGATAAAGTCTAATACCTTCCTCAAATAATCAAGTAATTGGTCCAAGACAAAAGTTCACATGAGGAAGATTGTAAGTAGTCAAGAAAGTAGGAGTATTTCGTTTTGTTATAAGCTTCAAAAGATGAAAATCACGAATGGATTCACGGTAGAAGAAATGATGAGATGAAAGATCTCAAGTCTAAAGTAAAAAAGGATAAGATAGATCATATAATTAAGGATTACTAACATGATTGGAAACGTAATCCCACTATTGACAACAACAAGACTCAAGAGAAACAAGCAGTAAGTTCAAAGTCACAAAGAGAGATCTCCAATGAGTCATCCATTAGGGGGCGAGATTGTTACAATAAGAAGAATGAAGATCAGTAAATGACATTCAAGGAGAGATCCTCAATGATCGACCGCTTAGGGGAAGAAATGTTAGATTGATAAAAGTGACGACTTATTGAGTAAAAGTCCCTGTAGACATAAATAAGATAGAATAATATTGTGTAACGGTTATGTGGATAGTCTAAAATTAGAAGACGACTCCATGCTCATACCCACCCCCCCCCCTTTGAGTTAAATGGGTATATAATACCCCAACCGAAGCGCCACCGTCCCCCACACCAGATCATTTGTGAGGGGTGTCTTGTGTGTTTCTAAGTGTCTTCTAAGTTCTTCTAATCTCATTCTTATCTTTTCTCTAATCCTCCTCCTCCCTCTTTCTCTCTCTACTTTCTAATCTTTCTCTCTCTAGACTAAACACTCTATTGCTTATTGATCCTGAATTCAAGACCTATCAAGGGTTATGGACTTCGTTGATATACTAAAATTTTGTGATGCAATTTTAGAAAAGGTGCTCAAGGAAGTAAAGCTGAAGATATGTGAGACAGTGTTCAAGATGAAGACTCCACTGCTGGGAAAATTATACCTCAAGATAATGAAAGCTTATGAACGAGAAATTGTGAAGCGTCTAAATCTTCGCAAGCAGATGAGAAGATGGGAGTCGATCGTGAATGGAAGACAAATTCTACAATCGATGAAGCGACATGAATAATCAACCCTTAGGGGGAGATTGTTAGGATTAAAAAGTGTTTATTATTCTCTAAGAATTGGTCATGTAATATTAAGTACATTTAGTTTAATTTGTTATGTAATAAGGGAAATTTGGTAAAATAAGTAGCATTGACCAAATTAGCAACTTAGGAAAATAGGGTAGGAAGTTGTATAAATACTAGTCTAATCTCATAGATTAGAAGCTCTTGACATTTTTTTAATCCTTCCCTTCCTCCATTTTCTCTCTTTATTGAAAATTTAAAAAGTAAAAAAGAAACCTCTCTAGTCTTCCTCTTTTATGATTAACCTTTCTTAAATGATACATAATGCAAACATAATGTTTAACATCTCTCTTACATTTGAATTCTCTCTTAAATGTGTTGGGATTAAAAGCCTTCTTGAAGTTATTGTTGTTAAGATATTAGTTACTGTTGCTAAGCATAAATTAGTGTTGTTAGTAATCTTAATGAAAAATATGCTAAGTAGTTAGTACTGCTAGTGTAAGTTACTACTGCTAGTGTATATTACTACTGCTAGTAATGTTAGTACTGCTAGAGTAAAGTTAGTACTGCTAGTGTAACTTAGTAACTGCAGTTAAGATATAATAGAATACTATCTATGAAGTTAATGTTGCTTGTTACACAGTTAGTGCTTCTGGTACAAAAATTTAGATTGTTACTGTTTGTGTTAATATTTAATGCTGCTGGTATAAAAGTTACAACTGCTGAAAGATTACAACTGCTCAAAGGATAAAGACTGCTCAGAAGAAAAGAAAAGATTACTTATGGGATATGTATGAGATATTTTTATAAAAGATACGTATAAGTTATTTGTTTAGAAGATCATGATAACTTAGGAAAATATTGTAATCCTAGTTAGACGCCGTGGTTATAAAAGGAGGTCCTAGGTATATGAATTGTTGTATGTTATCAAAGATCAAATTGAGTCATTCATATAATTGTCATAGCTTCAAGGTTTTGTAACCCTAATACTAGTTAGAGTATTCGTATTAATATATTGAAGCTTTTGTTTGTTAATCTGTGTGTTCATTAGAATTACTATTTCATTGAAGAATTCTTCTTATATTAAAGATTAGATTCCGCATAATCTTTAGTATTATCAAACAAAGTTTCTATCATAGTTGTGTAGGATTTATCTTGCATAACTAAACCTTACACAAGCTAAGGAATTCAAGATCCATTGAAGTGGGATCAACAAGTGGTATCAGAGCTTGTTGCTTTGAGAAACTTTGCTAAAAAGACATGGATCAAGACTCAATACATATGGTGGCTGCATCAAAAGTGCATATGCTCAAACCAGGTAAGTATGAGCTTTAGAGGATGAGGATGGAACAGTACATCCAGAAGATTGATTATTCTCTATGGAAAGTCATAGAGAATGGGAATGCACCTCTAGTAACAAAAGTTGTTGAAGGTGTTGAGAATACGATTGCTCCTTCAACTGCTAAATAAAAGGTGCTAAATAAAAGGCACAAAGGAGGTTGACTAAGGCAAGAAAGCACATTATTGTATGGGCGCATCCCTATGAACATCATATGACGGTGTAACTCTATCAAGATGCCAAGTCATTACTGCAGGCTATTGAGAAGAGGTTTGGAGGGAATGCTGCTACTAAAAAGACTTAGAGAAATCTTCTAAAGCAGCAGTATGAGAACTTTACTGCATCTAACTTAGAGGTATTAGATCAAACCTTTGATTGGCTTCAAAAGTTTATCAGTCAGTTAGAGATTCATGGTGAAAGTATCTCATAAGAAGATGTGAATCACAAATTCTTGAGAAGTCTGTCACCATAATGGAACACACATACTATTGTGTGGAGGAACAAGCCTGAGATAGATACATTAAGCTTGGATGATCTTTATAACAACCTGAAGATCTATGAACAAGAGGTCAAAGGAACATCAAGCTCAAGTACAAACACACAAAATGTAGCCTTTGTATCCTCAAACAACACCAGCAGTACAAATAGAGAAGTTAATACTGCTCATGGTGTTACAACTGCTAGCACTCAAGCTACTACTGTTAACTCAACAATAATTGATAACTTGAGTGATGCTGTTATATGTGCTTTCTTTGCAAGTTAACCAAATAATCCACAACTTGACAATGAGGACTTGCAACAAATTAATCCTGATGATTTAGAAGAGATAGACTTGAGGTGGCAGATGGCTATGCTAACAATGAGGGCAAGGAGATTCTTGAAGAACACTGAAAGAAAGCTTACTGTGAATGGTACTAAAACCATTGGGTTTGATAAGTCCAAGGTGGAATGTTACAACTGCCACAAAATGGGACACTTTGCAAGAGAGTGCAAGGCTCCAAGGAACCAAGAAAACAGAAATAGGGAGAATACAAGAAGGGTTGTGCCAGTGGAGACAACTACTTCCAATGCTTTGATCTCATGTGATGGTCTTAGTGATTATGATTGGAGTGATCAAGCAGAAGAAGGTCCAACTAACTTTGCACTCATGGCTTACTCGTCTACAAGTTCTAACTCTAAGGTATCTACTGATTCAAATTGTTCATCATCTTGTTTGGAAAATTTTAAAATTCTTAAAGAACAAAATAAACAACTGTTAAAAGACTTAAGGACATCTAAGATAAATGCTATTACTTATAAAACAGGTTTAGAGTCTGTAGAAGCAAGACTTCTAGTTTATGAGAAAAATGAGTCTGTTTATGAAGAAGATATCAAGCTCTTAAAATGTGAGATTTATTCAAAAGAAGTAGCCATTACAGAGCTTAGGAGAAATTTGGAACTGGCTCAAAAACAAAAGGATGAAATTCAGCTAACAGTATAAAAACTTGAAAATTCATCTAAAAGCTTAAGCAAACTAATAGATTGTCTGATAGTTGATAAGTGCAAAATAGGTTTAGGGTATAATGTTGTTCCACCTCCCTATACAGGAAACTTTTTGCCTCCAAAACATGATTTGTCATTATCTGGTATAGAAGAGTTTGTAAATGAGCCTACAGTTAAGAAGCCTGTAGTTGAGACTAGTGAAGCTAAGGCTAGTGGAGACAAGCCTAATGCAGTTAGGAAGAATAATGGTGCTCCAATTATTGAGGATTGGATGTCTGATAGTGAGGAAGAAGATGTGCCTCAAGCTAAGAAAGAGAAGAAAACAGTTAAGTCTAGTTTTGCTAAAATAAAGTTTGTTAAATCTAAAGAGCAAGTAAAATCTTCTAGGAAAATAACTGTTAAACAAGGTAATCGAAATAGTCTGAACACACATAGTCCTAGAGGAAACCAAAGAAACTAGAATAACATGATGTCTCAAAGATTAGGAAGTAATTTTGAGATGATTAACAAAGCTTGATATGTGTGTGGGAGTTTTGATCACCTGCAGTATGATTGTGATTACCATCAGAGACAGTTTAATAATAAAAAGATATTAAAACCAGTGTGGAACTATACTCAAAGGGTGAATCACCAGAATTTTTCTAGAATGACTCACCTCAGTCCTAAAAGGAACATGGTTCCAAAAGCAGTATTAATGAGGTCAGGCCTAGTATCACTTACTACTGCTAGACCAGTTAATATTGCTCAACCTAAAACAACAGTGAATAGTACAAGACCAATGACAAATGTTTTTAATAAGGCACATTCAACTGTTAGAAGGCCCATTAACAACAAAATAGAAACTAAAAATAGTAATTTTAATAAGAGGGCTAATAATGTTAGTGGTAAGAATGTTAATACTGCTAGGCCAAAAGAAGTAGTTAATGCTGCTAGGCTAAAAGCAGTACTTAATGATGTTAAGGGAAACCAGGTTAATACTGTTAAGGCCTCAGCTTGTTGGATTTTGAAACCAAAGACTAAAGTAATAGACCATGTTTCTAAACATAACAGTGCATCAACTATTCTGAAAAGGTTTGATTATATTGATGCACAAGGCAGATCCAAGTCAGTGATGGCTTGGGTCCCTAAAAGACACTGATTTTCTTACCACATCTACAGGGCAATCCACAAATAGATTTACAGGACCAAGGAGTGATTAATAGTGGATGTTCAAGGCACATGACAGGGAACATGTCCTATCTTACTAATTTTGAAGAAATTGATGGAGGATATGTTGTCTTTGGAGGTAACCCCAAAGGAGAGAAAATCACAGGCAGAGGTTCAAACAAAACTGGTAATTTAGATTTTGAGAATGTGTATTTTGTAAAAGAGTTATAGTTTAACCTCTTTAGTGTCTCATAAATGTGTGACAAAAAGAATAGTGTTCTCTTTAATGACTCTGGATGTGTTGTTTTATCTCTAAACTTTAAGTTAATGTACAGAGGTTTAAGGACAAGTTGAATAAGCCGATGACTTATGCACAACAGAAGGCTTTTATGAGAACTTTTGTGAAAAATCAAAGCTCTACCATTTATACTACAGGATGGACCATGAAGCATGTGAAGTCATTTTCTGATGATCAACTCAAAACTGAGTTTGACAAAATCAGAACAGCTGCTGCAGAATTACAATCTCAAAACATTAGGAGATCTCTTAAACAACCTGGTGCAGATTTGGAGCAAGCTAGTTCCAAGAAGTCCAAATCAACTGAAGCTCCAAAGTCTGAAATGTTCATGCTGTGTTTCACATCAACCATCTCGTCGGATGTCCCTTGCTCATGAAAGCAACAATAGAGGGATGTGAAGTTCCTTCTACATGTGCCCCTACAACTCAACACACTGGTTCCTCATTCAAGAAGGTTGGTACAGGAGAAAGAACGATTAGGTCAAAAAGGTGTTCATCCTTCTCACTCTACCATTCCTATTGAAGCGGTGATCCTGAAGCTGAAACACAAATGTTGCCTTAAGTATGATTTGATGCTGATTTTGCTTCCTTGATGATGATACACTGTTAATTTGCATGCTGATGAGATGGGAGTTATTGCCTACGGGGTTAGGCTGGATCAATGTCATCTACAAGAAAGACAACTCTCGCAAGTGCTTCACCAGTCTTAGGGAAATTCTTCACTTGGTTACTAGAGCTGACTTGATGACCATTTATGGCCGTGTAATGACATTTTATCAGGATAAGAAAGCTGCGGGAGTTGGTCTTGTTCTTTGGGGAGATCTAAAAGTTTTGATGGATTCACCTGAAGTGAATGATGGTAGTGATGTTTGGAAGAACCAACAAACCTGGAAGATTCAAAGTTGGAAGCTATATTCTTATTCTGGTGTTCATGTGTTGGAGACAGTTGGTGGACTTGTTGTACATATGTTTGTCGATAAGAAGTATCCTCTCTCTGTCAACCTTATCGAACGGATGCTTGATCATCAGCTGGAAATTTGTCAAGAAACAGTGGGTAATGAACTTACCACTGCGGTTCAGTTGATTGCCTTTCTCAAGAAACAAATTGCTGATTCAAGGCGTCCTAAGGTTCATGACTGGTACTGTTAAGTTTGTTATATATCTCCTATTTCTTTTTGCTGTTTTTCATCTATCTTTTGTGCAGCTTGTTGTAAATGGTTTTTGACTCTTGGAAAATCTTGGTTTTTGGTATACTCTTTTGGGACTGGATCACTTGGTTTTTTAAACTGTAGATGAGCAACTTGGTTTTCAGGCTTATCTTTGTATTTCAGTGATCTGATAAACTGGTTTTATGGCACAATCTTTAACGGAAAATGATTTTTGGTGCAACACTCTATTGCCTCTTTATTGCCAGGCCTTTTTGGATAGAAATTAATTGGACTTTTGGTTCTCAATACCGAGGACATTAGGCTAGCAATCAATTGAGGTTTGGTTTCAATTCCCAGGTTTATGACCAGAATGAATTGATATAGCTTTAATGATTTGCTTAAAATCATAGAGTCCCTCAACTGACTGATGTTTAACGTACCAATGTTGATACTTGGTTTTGCAAATCCACCATCAGGAGTAACCCTTTCTGGGGTCCAAGGATTGGTCTCAGCCAACAAGCAAACGGCTATGTGGAAAGGCATTTAAAATACGTTGTTGGATGCCAGGTTACCAAAAAAAACTAGATGGTTTTCACTTTCCATAACTTGGGAATGAATAGTGGCTAGTCTAAGTGGGTACGGCTCTTGGTAAAGACTAAATCAAATTTGTTGAAGGCTTTTTTGTGTGATGGTTTGCACCAAAATACATCTAGGGTTCTTAACTCGCCGATTGTTCATGTACTAAAGAGTTGAAAATGGTCTCTGTCATCCATGGTTCTAACCCTTTCTTGGGTGCCCAATTGGACTGACTAGCCAAGAGT
The DNA here is from genome assembly GCA_026074375.1 of Tanacetum coccineum. Taxonomy (NCBI): domain Eukaryota; kingdom Viridiplantae; phylum Streptophyta; class Magnoliopsida; order Asterales; family Asteraceae; genus Tanacetum; species Tanacetum coccineum. The sequence goes on along the minus strand of BQNB010000007.1, from coordinate 141,828 downwards.
GAAATGGCTACTTGGTAAAAGGTGAACCATAAAACATTCATGTTGCTGTGGTGATCTTGTTGCTTGTCCACGATGTAGATGCTGATTTGTCTTGTTGCTGGATTCATAGTTTTATGAACGGTTGCTCTTTTGGAGTTGATGTCTAAGATATTGCTATTCAATCCTCTGGTGTTTTCAATTAAGACTATTCTAGATAATTTGAAGTTTACTGGGTCAAATTCAAGTTTAGGGGCAGGATTGTTAGGAAGTTTGTAATAGTTAGTAACTACTAGTAGGTATGTAGTTCCTACTGGTAGAGTAAAGTTATTCCTACTGGTAGGTATGTAGTTCCTACTGGTAAGGATAATGTTATAGTTAGTGCTGGCAGAACAAAAGTTATTCCTGCTGGTAGGTAGTACAATATTAGTCCTAGTAGTATTATGCTTACTACTCCGGGTTTCAGTTAAGTCTAGTTAGTGGGGTTTGGGATATGCATGGAGATATCTGGGATTTGTCGATAAACGCTTATCTCTTTAGCTGTTTGCGAGTCTAAGGAAAACAAGAGTTAGGGTTTCATGTGTATTTATGAAACCTATGGGTTTGTGAAATGGGGGATAGGGGATTTAGAAAAAACACTTTAATTATCAATAGAAAAGATCCATGAGGGATCATTGTTTTTAGTAATTCTTTAACTCTGTTGTTTATATTCCGCGTAAACAATAGTTTCAAGTGTTAGAGTCTCTCTTAGAGCTGCTTGTGATTACATAAGTGCTCTACAACCTTTACAGGCTTGAAGATCTATCTAGGGCTGGACCTACAGATATAAAAGAGATGAAAGATGTATTTGAGTCTACAGAAAGTGAACTTTGTGAACTAGAGAAGCAAAATGATTTTTTGAAAGATCAACTTTTGGAAGCATCTCTTAAGCATGAAGTTGAACTAAGTGTGTTGTTAAATCATGAATGCGTCGACAAATCACTCCATGCTGAAATTGAACAAATTAAAAAGAAATCCATTGAAATTCAAAAGGGTTTGCAAGCAGGAATAAAAATTCTTAAAAAAGATGTTCAACGATGTGAAAAGCAAAGTGTTGATTTTGAATTAAAGTTACAACATGAAAAAGAAAAACATAAATGGGATTCAATTTTGAAGAACAAAAGCACAAATCCTCTTCATTATTCTTGGATTTCAAAAATGGAGAAACTTAAGGATGAGAACGTGTCTTTGGATTTTAAAGTGAAATCTTTGATAAAAGAACGTGACAATGTAAAATTAGAATATCAATAGCTTTTCAATTCAATCAAAAAGACACAGTCTCAAATTCAAAAGGAAATGGATGAATTAATTGCTCATGTCTCTGAGAAAACATATGCATATGGTGCTATTCGTGCTAAGAATCAGAATCTTTTATTTACCATATCTGAGTTAGAAACTAGACTAGAAAATATTGCAAAAGGTAAGTCTGTAAACACTAAGTTTGACAAGACAAATGGTTCTCAAACTCTTCTTTGTGTCACACCTTTAAACAAACACGTTTTTCACAAGACAACGGATGTTCCAAAATCAGAAGAAAACCATGTTGTGTCAAAACTAGTCACTTTACAGACTTCACTTGCCAAACAAAGAGGGGCAAATTCAAACAAAAATGTCATAGCACCTGGAATGTACAAAGTTGTCACAACACATGAATCACAAACAAACGAGACTAAGCATGGTTTATCTTCTACAGGAATAAATGCTGCATCTAGTGTTAGAAGACAATTGAATAGAGATTCACATGTCAAGAATAGTGTCTTAGCCAACTCTAAGAAGTCAGCAAAGAAAGTAACAGTTTACGTTAGGAAAAATAAGCAAACAGATAATACATCTGAAAATGTTATCTCAAACAAAGAAAATATAATTGATGTTGATGTTGCAAACGCTTCTAAAGCGAAAACTTTGTTATGTGTTTCTTGTATTCAAAATGTGCTTATTCCATGCCATGATAAATGTCTTGCAAATTATAAATTAAATGTGCACTCGAATGTTCGTAGAACCTTATCCACTAAATCTAAAACACCAAAATCTTCTGATACCAATTATGTAGTTCTCAAGACTAGGTTTTCTGAGAATTCGACACTATCTAAGTCTTTAGATACTACTTCTGTAGTCTCCAAACCTAAGATTGATGTAGGAAGTGCCTCACAAGCTAAAAATAAGGTTTCTAGTGCTCCTAAGACCGCACATACATGAAGAACAAGATTCGAACAAGTCAAATTTGGAAAAAGTGGTTTGAATCAAAACCAAATGTTGTTTGGTCTCCTATTAATACAAAACTGAATGGTCATAATAGTCGTTCATCTGAAAAAGCATCGGTTTATGTTTAGAAATGGGTAGTCAAATTGCCCACTTGTCCATGTGTTGTATCTTCTTGTGTTGCATGTAGTTCGGATTGTTCTGTGGATTGTTGATAGTGGTTGTTCAAAGCATATGATGGGTGATCGATCACTGTTTAGAAATTTCATTGAGAAATTCATGGGCACCGTTCGCTTTGGAAATGATAATTTTATAGCGATCCCAGGCTATGGCGATTATATACAGGGCGTTATCACTATTTGACATGTATATTATGTTGAAGGTCTTGGACATAATCTATTTAGTGTTGGGCAATTTTGTGATGGTGATTTAGAAGTGGCTTTTCGTTCCAAGACATGTTACGTGCATAATCTGGAAGGAGATGATTTGCTACAGGCGGACGCGAATCTAATTTGTATACTATCTCCATTTTTGACATGGCTACTTCTTCACCTGTTTGTTTGATGTCCAAAGCAACATCGACAAAGTCATGGTTATGGCACCGCAGACTCTCACATCTTAATTTCAGTACCATAAACGATCTTACCAGACTTGACTTGGTTGATGGTCTTCCCAAGTTCAAATATGAAAAGGATCACCTTTGTTCTGCTTGTGAAAGGGGAAAAAGCTAGAAAGCCTCTCATCCACCAAAATTAGTTCCAAGTGATCACTCCAAATTGGAATTACTTCATATGGATTTATGCGGACCAATGAGGGTAGCTTTGATCAATGGAAAGAAATATATTCTTGTGATAGTGGATGATTATTCTCGATATACATGGGTATACTTTCTTCACTCGAAAGATGAAACTCCAGAGATCATCAAGAAATTCATTGCTCAAGCTTAGTTGAATTATAAAGCCAAAGTTTGTAAGATTCGTACTGACAATGATACTAAATTTAAAAATGCGACTCTTAAAGCTCATTATGAAAAGTTAGGCATCATGCAACAATTTTTAACTGCTCGAACGCCTCAGCAAAATGGAGTGGTTGAAAGACGTAATCGTACTCTTGTTGAGGCTGCTCGAATAATGCTTATCTTTTCTCGATTACCTGAATTTCTTTGGGCTGAAGCAGTGGCTACCGCTTGTTTTACTCAAAATCGGTCAATCATTCATACACGATATAACAAAACACCTTATGAGCTATTACGCGATAGAAAGTCGAATGTTGAGTATTTTCATGTGTTTGGCTCATTGTGTTATCTAACAAATGACCGAGATGATCTTGGAAAAATGAAACCAAAAGCAGACATTGGGGTTTTTATTGGTTATTCGGAAACATCAAGAGGGTTTCGAATCTATAACCGACGCACCAAAAAGATTATGGAAACCATTCATGTCAAGTTTGACGAGCTTATAGCTATGGCTTCTGAACACGATTGTTTAGAACCCGAGCTTCAACGATTCAACAATCATAATTCATCAGCAGAAACAATGAATACTCCATCTAAAGAAGATTTGGATAATTTATTCGGTCCAATGTTTGAAGAATATTTTGAGAAGAAGTTTTCTGATACACCCATCAATTCCGCTGCATAATCGACTCAATTTCATGAAGACTCACCTTCTACATCTTCAATTATTGTTGACAAACATGAGGCTCCTCCCATTGTAACTACATCTGATGAAAAAACCTCTCCAATCTCTTTAACAGAGGCTGATTAATTCAATCAAGAAGATTATGCTAATTTTGATGGCAATTCATAGTTTGTTCCATATAATCCTCCAAGTCATGAGGAAATTGAGTCATCAACAACGGCTCTAGAACCATCAAATGTTTAGAATTTCCACCAAGTACAACCCTCAACTCACATTTAGACAAGAGATTATCCTCTAGACCAAGTTATTAGTGACCCATCCAAACCTGTCATGACTCGCCAATGGCTACACACGGATTATGAGGTATGCATGTATGCATTAACCGTCAGTACTATTGAACCAAAGAATATCAAAGAAGCTATGGCAGATCATAGTTGGGTTGAGTCCATGTAAGATGAGTTGAATCAATTTGAGAGACTTCAAGTTTAGGAACTCGTTCCACGACCAGAAGGAAAGAATATTATTGCTCTTAAATGGCTCTGGAAGAATAAGTGTGATGCTGAAAATATTATGGTTCGAAACAAAACTCGTCTTGTGGCAAAAGGATACAGGCAGGAAGAAGGCATTGATTTTGAAGAGTCATTTGCTCCTGTTGCGCGCCTTGAGGCCGTTCGGATTTTTATTGCTTATGCTACTCATAAAAATATCACTGTCTTTCAAATGGATGTTAAAACGGCTTTTCTCAATGGTCCTTTGAAAGAAGAAGTTTATGTCAGCCAACCTGAAGGGTTTATTGATCCAGAATTCCCAGATCACGTCTACAGGTTGAAAAAAGCTCTATACGGTCTTAAGCAAGCACCTCGTGCATGGTATGACAAATTGTCTTCTTTTCTAATTGAACATGGTTTCACTAAAGGTATTATTGACCCGACTTTATTCACACGATGTCACGGGGGAGACATATTACTTGTTCAAGTTTATGTTGATGACATTATTTTTGGATCAACAAATCCAGATTTTTCAAAACGTTTTGCAAACCTAATGAAAAATAATTTTGAAATGTCAATGATGGGTGAACTAAAGTTCTTTCTTGGACTTCAAGTTCATCAATCTCCCCGTGGCATATTCATAAGTCAGTCACAATACGCGATTGAATTGTTAAAGAAACATGGTCTGGATGAGTGTGTCTCCATGAGCACACCTATGGCAACTGAGAGGCTGGATGCTGATTTACAAGGCACTCCTACTGATCAAACGACTTATCGTCGCATGATAGGAGGGCTTATGTATCTAACAGCCAGTCGTCCAGACATTGCTTTTGCTACTTTTGTATGTGCTCGTTATCAAGCACGTCCTACGGTCAAACACCTCAAAGAGGTTAAACGGATCTTTCGGTACCTAAGACAGTCCTATAACATGGGACTATGGTATCCGAAGGATTCCGGATTTGAACTAATTGCATATTCAGATGCGGACCATGCAGGATGTAAAGATGATTGTAAAAGCACATCAGGAGGATTGCAATTTCTAGGTGGAAAGCTCGTAAGTTAGAGTTTGAATTCAAGCACTCTACTCTTGTCGTTCTGAGATTGTAGCTACCCAAGTTTCATTGTAACAACTTTTGCAGGTAGATACACGTCTTTTAAAATAGTAGCGAAGGATGTTTATGCACCATAATTGTGGAATTTTTTTTTGTGCGCATAAAAACAGAATTATTTTGCACGCTGATTTTGGGCATCTCAAACTCGCAAACTCTGGAATAAGGGAGTTACATAAAGTAACGAAGATGGTAAAACAAGAAACGAACATGTCATATCATGATACAACATGTGAGTCTTTTTTTGGAAATTACTTAATGTTCTTTGTACACACAAATCACTTTTACAATGTTGCAAAGTTAAAGTATCATAGATAGAATATTGACTGTATGAAAACATTGAGATGTTGATTTTCTGAAGTCTTTTGACATGGTTATGTTTCTAGAAAAGGGAGATATATTGCACCAGAGGTGTGACAACCGTGATTTGAGCGGGTTAGTTTATACCTTTAGAAATTGCTAAGAGTCCATTTTGTGTGAATTCTTGTGTGATATGTGTTATATATGTGTGCTAAGTTGTTTAAGTATGTACTTAATATCATTTTGAGGTGTATGGACATCTCATTTTGAGTGTGTTTGTGTTTGGTAATGAATATTCCATTTGTTCACGTTTAGTGATAATAGAAAGGAATGGCGAATTGCATGCAATGCTATGTCAATAGTTGGATGATTAAGTGTTAAGCATTTAGGGTAAATGTGTCATGTTGGAAATGAGTTAAGCGAGTAAAATATAGAAGTTTATAGCAAACTTTCTAAAAATAGAAAGTGGTTTGGTGAAATGAAAGTTATATTTAGAAAGTTTAGTAAGTAGCGTTTAAGTAAAAAGGTTTAATCAAATTAGCTTAGGTTTTTTTTAAAAAAACTTAAGGTAATGAAGGAAATTAGTTAATTAATAATTTAAAAAAATATATAAAAACATGTATTTAAATAGGGGGACCGATCCGTTTTGGTTAGGAATTGGGTTTAGGAGTTATAATTTTTATCAAATTAGGCTTAGAGAAGGATAAGGACCCACTAGAGATAAATACCAATGAACCTAGCCCATGATCCCTACCCCTTCCCTTCTTTTGGTCATTCATATGCAGCCCTAAAACCCTAAGGAAGTCAATTTTCATTGTTGATCCAAGGAAAACCTCAAGAATCGTTGTTTAGGTTCTAGCATTCAAGGTAAGCATGTTAATCCTATCTAATTTATATATTCATGTAACATAATATATGATGGATCTAGGGTTTTCATAAAATTCAGAATATTAATGATATTTAATGATGATAGAATGATTAGGGCTTGATTAGGGTCATGTTCATGCAATTGGTTAGGTTAGATTTAGGTTAAAACTTGATTTAGGGTTGAGCAGAATTTAGGGCTGTGTTCAACTGATGATATCTAGATGATAAAAATGTGCTTTGATATGATTCCAGTGCCTAAATTGTAGTTCAAAGAGTCTACTTTTTATAAAGTCCGACCTCGATTGATTTGGAGTTCGGGAAGTTGGTTAAACATTAGTTACAAGAAAAGTTGTCAAAACAGTAAATACGGGTCAGATTTAGGTCATGTTTAGGAGGGTAAAACCTATACTTAAAATTCGAATTAAGCTTAGACCTTCAACAGTAGTTATGTTCCATATGTATATAAAGAAACCCCAGAAGGATAGCTTCTAATTGTTTGTCTAACTATGGTTAATAGGTCCAAAATTTTTAGTGTGTAATCAGATCCGAATTAGGATTGTTTTGAAGTTTGACTTTTTTAGGAGTACTTATGCATGTATATGGCTCTTGGGAATCACAAGGTAGTTAATATACTCATAAATTAACATAGATTATTTTTGGTATAATTTATAAAGGTCATCAAGTAAGGTCTTTAAGTTAGTCAAGACACACTAAAATTCTGCATTTTTGAATAAATTGTTGTTAGCTAATGTAACATGTAAATGAGGAGGTTAAGGTTGGGCATGGTGTCAGGGTGACCCATGATGGTTAATCAAACCCTTAGACATCCATCATATGTGAGTTACATGGTTTGTGTTTGTATTGTGTAGCTTGTGTTGATATTGTTTGGAAGCTACTTGTGCATCAGGTGAGTTTCATAGGCCCTCATTTCTTATGATTTAGTGGGGTGGAAATGATGCTTATAGTTTGAAAAGTTTTAATTGCTGTGATTATGTGGTTTTACTTGAGGCATGAACAGTTATGTGGTTATTATATGTGATGTTCTTTATTGTTGTGTGGTTGGTTGGAGCGGAGGGGAACTAAGTCAGGGGGATCACCTGCGGGTATCCATGGCCTATTTAGTGGAAGGTACTATGGCCTAGTGGGCAGGATGATTACTTTGAGAGTATCCACGGCCGGGGCTAAGGGGGTAACCACAGGGACCTTGGTACGATTGAGACGTCTCATAAATCGTTACTGTGAAATCGTGTAAGTGGATTCTATTGGATTGGATTGTATCGGATTGGTTGTGCATGCTAGCCTATATGATAGTTCATTTATTGTCCTACAATGTTTTTCTTTATTATCACAGTAATGCGTAGTTTTTGGATTTATATCATGTACTTAAACCTATAACTTCCACTAACTTTAATGTAGATGTTTTTTAAGCATCATTTTCAGGGATATTCGTGATGATAAGAAGGATGTAGATGAGTGGCTAGAGAGACCCTAGGATTGGTTTATAGTTGTCTTTTCTTGTCTTTTCAGTTTAGGACATTTGTTTTAGCTTGATATTTGTTTGTTGGAGATGTTAGAATTTAGATCATTTGTTTCGTGTATGACATTACTTTAGTAATCAAGAACACCTCTATCTTGTGTTGGGTATTGTCATGACACATAGTGTCCATTTGATTATTTCCCTCATTTAGATTTCTCTATAGTAGACACCATTGTGTTGTGATGATATCGATGATGTTACGCCTCGTGTTTCCGCCTATGATATCGATGACAGATCCAAATTGAGACTGTTTTGAAGTTTGATTTTCTTAGGAGTACTTATGCATGTAAATGGCTTTTGGAAATCTAAAGGTAGTTAATATGCTCATAAATGAGCATGGGTGATTTTTGTATGCATAATGAGGGTCATTAAGTAAGGTTTGGAGTACGTAAAGTCATGATAAAATTCGCCAATTTAGGAGTACATTATAAATAACTAGTGGAAAGGAGTTAATGAAGTGGTTAAGAGTTTGGGCATGTGGTGGCGGGGTTATCCCCATGATGGTTAATTTAAACCCTTATACATCCATCATATGATTGTTACAAACTGCTTAAGCTTTTGGATTAGTAGCGTGTAACACGTGTTGTTTTGTTGTTTAGATTTGTGCTAGTTTTTTGGAGAACTGCAAAGCAATCAGTGAGTTCATAGCCCCTATTTTCTTAATGGATTTCATTGGGTAGAAATGATGCAAAGTATTTGGAAATGTTTTGATTACTGTGATAATGTGTTGTCAAAGATCCATGGACTATACGTGACTATTGTATGTTGTGTGCTACATGTTTTGTGATGTGATATTGAGAATTGTGAACTAAGTCAAGGGGGATCACCTGCAGGTATCCATGGCCTGTTTAGTGGAAGGTACTGTGGCCTAGCGGGCAGGATGGTTACTATGAGAGTATCCACGGCCGGGGCTAAGGGGGTAACCACAGGGACCTTGGTACGATTGAGACGTCTCATAAATCGTTACTGTGAAATCGTGTAAGTGGATTTTATTGGATTGGATTGGTTGTGCATGCTAGCCTGTATGATAGTTCATTTATTGCCCTGCAATGTTTTCTTTATTATCACAGTAATGCATAGTTTAGATTTTATATCATGTCTTAAACCTATGACTCTCACCAATTTTATGTTGACGTTTTTAAGCATCATTTTCAGGTGAGTATCGTGATGATAAGAAGGATGTTAGGAAAAGTAACTAGAGAGACCCTAGGCATTGCTTGTGGAGTTGTCTTTTCTAGTCTTTTGAGTTATGACATTTGTTTTGCTTGATATTTGTTTGTTGGAGATTGTTAGTATTTAGATCATTTTGTTTCGTGTATGACATTACTTTAGTAATGCAAGACTCCTCTATCTTGTGTTGGGTATTGTCATGACACATAGTGTCCATTTGATTATTTCCCTCATTTAGATTTGTTAAGATATCATTTCATCACCTCAAACACAAAAATAAGAAAAATAGATTTTAGAGAGAGAAAGTAAAAAACAAAGAAAAATGGTTACTTGATTCACAAAAGAAAAATGAGAAGCAACACCCTCTCCACACTTGGAGAGGGCTTTAAAAAGTTTCCAAGAGACTACTTCTAGTGGGCTATGAGTTGGGCCGGTTCATGATACAAATGTCTTGAGCCCGACCACTAGCCCAACAGCTTAACTAAATTCCCTTAAACTACGATTTACTTGTACAAGGCTCGGGAATATTTAATGACCATCACTTTAATAAAAGCACGGCTAACAATCTCCCCCTAAGGGGTGGTCATTCAATTGTGGATCCTTCTTGTGACGTCTTGAGACTTGGAGCCTTGTATTCTTGGGAATTCTTTTTGAAGATCCATTTGCATGCTTGTGATTCTGGATCTTTATCTTTAACCTTGAAATACTTTGACAAAATAACTGATATCGAGGTCATTGGCCTTGAATTGTCTTGACTACTGAGATCACTAAATCTTTATCCTTGAAACTTTAATGCCGCCTTAGCGATCTGTGTCTCCACCCTTATGCTCAATGATCATGAAAGGCTTGCTAAACAATCTCCCCTTAACATTTGCTTTTTACTTGATTACTTGAACCACAAAATGTATTCTTATGAGAGAATGCTTGTTTCATGACCAGAGATTAGCGGAAGAACTTGATAAAGCTTTTCCATCATTATTAATCTTGTGGATTGAGCCATGAGGGTATTGGAATCATACCGTCATGGACTAGAAGCTGCAACCGTCAGAAAACCGCAAGTATAGGTTGAAGATAAACTGTATAAGGACGGAAATGTCCTTTGTCACTTCATCGAATATGGTGCAATAACTACGGTTCCCCGTTATCAGTATAAATTACCCCACTGCCTGTAGTACAGGTAGAATTCAAAAGAATTCTCCTTGACAAAGGTTTCGCAGCTGCACTAGCCGTTTCTCGTTACCACGAGCGTCTCAAAGCACAAACACAGTAAGAGTGAATCGAGATGTTACTATCCATTTCTGATTTGAGTCGTCAATTCATTTTATGGAAAAGTTTTGATTCATATAGAATCGCATCCATCGTTTCTTATCCAGTTGACACAGATTGATTCATATAGAATCTTCGCAAGTACCCACCAAGAGCTTGATAGATGTTAGGCTCAAGAAGGATTTCCATCATCACTGTGAATACTAAAGAGTCTCCACGATCTTGATGTATCTGGCAATTATTCACAAGGATAAATGCGTAGGACACCATAATGATACCAAATGTTGTAAGATGATGTACAACCATTTTGTTATTGGAATTTTTGTGTCCTAGTGAGATTTAATGGATGCTCGTTGGCTCTAGACTCTATAAGCACATTTGTTATTGTAATCGAGGCTGGAGCGGACCTGCCACGCTTTCAATATCAACTGATCTCGAATTGAGAAAGAGCCCCTCTTTAGAAATGTGTTGATCTCCGTGAGAAATGAAACAGAAATCTTTTTGAAGAGAGTTCTGAGTGGCTAAGGAGGTTGTGCATTGCATTCACAGGGTCCCATGTTGACTTATCTTCAATATCAGAATACATCTTTTGTATTACCGGATAGATATGCATTTGACCCTTTTTTGCCTAAGGTTGTATGGAGGCATCTTTTCTTTTCACCCATTGTCCTTAACAATTCATTTTCGATTCTTTAACCCCTTCAATGTTAAACCAATGCGTCCTCATTATCTAACACTGTGTTGGGAGTTGTTCCGTTGATAACTCATACCTTGATAACATTTTTCCCAATCTCACATGTACTTCCTTTTTCAATCATACCAGGACTTTTCTACTCTAATCTAATGAAAGTTTCCTTGGGTAGAAATCCCTCCGTTCTTGCTGGATCATTGAACATGAAATTCCTAACCTAACCAAGCCTTGATAAACCCCTAGTATGAGACAACAGTTGGACGGTTCTTTGGTATAATCCATTGTAAATAAAAATAAAAAAACCATAAAACCATTGAAAAATTAGTCAACGTTTCTAAAAGTCATTTATAACACACTAGAGAGTTTGCCTGTATCACCAAAAGCTCCCCTACACATATGCATCATATTATGAAAGAGTTTTGCACATGCGAGGTTGGGAACGCACTTATATTTACAAGATCTTATCCATTATTAAGCCGTACTAAATCACATTTTTTTATCACTATTCTCCCCCTCAAAAATTGCATATGTGTTGACAATTTTTGACAATTAGGAATTAAACCAAGTTAAGTCCGAATTCACATGAGCCAGAACAAAGTATTTGGTTGAGAGAACAGGAATGCATTTCAAGAATTGAATCATATTATTTATTACTTTATTATACAACTCCCACCACAGTTATAGAAATAATTGAAAATCGATGGAGTGGGAGTTTGTTGAGCACGCAATTTTGAAAGAATTTGAAGAAACTTGTGGGAGATCGGAGTAGGGTGGTTGGTGAGATGAGGGAGACTTTGGAGAACGTTAGGGAGAGGATGACAGGGGCTAGCTTGTGCTCGAACATGGGAAAAGGAGAGCGATTGTGTAAAGGGGGGGGGATATAGGGTTCTCTTGTAATTATGTGAACCTTATCAATTTTCCGTTAAAACTTCTACATTGAGCGATGAAGGTGATAATTAGTATTTTTTATCTCATTATGTTACAATCTTACTGCCATAACAGTCTAAATATTAACTACTTTAGCGGATAGGCTACATAAGTAACTCGGTCGTAAGCGATATTATGCATGCTCACCGAGAGTGAAGAGCGTGTATAATGAGAGCATAAATGAACATTTTCCTTTCTTAGGAGACCGAGTCCTAAGCTGACATGGTGGTAGACACATCTAGGTGCAGAGTCTGTGCAACAGGAAGAAGAGAAATGTTATGAGGTTCTCTCAAGTTTAGTAGAGGCAAAACATTTGAAACTCTCGCGTCGAAATTCATTTTATTCACCTGTAGTTAAAGTTAATCAACATATTTCTAGGTGCCAATGTTTTCAATTGTCGAGAGACATGTCGCGGAGAAGATTCTTTGAGATGGTAATTTTGATATTGAAGTTGGATTTTGATTTGTATTTTGCTTTTTATAGTTTTAATATTTTTGTGTTTTCTTTTTCTTGTGTTTATATATTTTTGTATTTTTGTTGTTTTCTGATACGAGAGGATAGAGTGGATGACAAAGAATTACTGAGTGGAGCAGGTTTTGGCAAGTACGGAGGAGATGCAGAGGAGTTACCATGAGGGTAGTAATAAACGTGTCGGCTAGGGGGGGACGGCAATGGTCGTGCGCTGAGTCGCGAAGGATAGTCTTTATACGATCGAGTAGTTGCGGCTATACACAGATTATAGGGATCTACACAATTACTGATATACGAGAGATTTAGGTTAAGGGGGTGGGCTTGGTCGGGTGGTTCCTAGGATCACTGGTACACTCGAAGTCTTTGATATGCACAACACATACAAACGCGATTTGGTTGCAGTCAATCTGACACAATATTCCCTGTTGTCCACGGATATCGTTCGTTTTAGGAAGAGTGGGTGGTTCTATCCTGAGAGTCTCTTGTCGCTATGTATTCATGTTTATATGTGTTCTTAGAGTAGTATTGAGTGTGGTCGACGTGGGGTTCGCAGTCAACAGGGATGGTGCTTAAATGATGAGGATTGATCGTGTAGTGAGCGAGCAGGACATAGGTGATGGCGTGTGTGGGGAGGGCACAGTATTTGAGCTCGAGATGGATCACTTAGATTGTGCATCTGTGTAATTGTGACATGCGCGCACAGCATGTCGATTGTGGGCGAGCAGCATGGCGCGTGTGTGGGGGATGAGGTGATGCACTAGATGTGACGAGGCGTCTTATGTCGTGGACTGTGAAGGGCGGGAGTAGGGGTCTGCGCATGATAGAAATAAGAGTGAGCACAGATTGCTTTAAGAGTTCTGAGCCTGCAACCAACGGAATCTCTCTCAGAAACTTTTTCACGCCTTGTCAGGCTTATTCTACTCGATAAAGGAACTGGTGCTCTTGGATGGTACTGGTTATGCGCCGCATAATCTCATGCTGAGAAATCCGGTAGTTGGCAATACCAAAGGATATCGCTAAATTCACTGAGATAGATCTCAATCGGTGACTCACTAAAAGTCATGTAAGTAAGAAGTTGCGCGCACTGGGGAGTACACACTAAAACGAATGTGATATATCTAAGTGCACACATAATCAAGTACAGTGGAGGAGTGTGTTTTTTTGTAGTCTGTATTCTCTCTAACTAGATTATATTATCTTATTCCTATCTTCTATCTATGGGGGTATTTCGGAGTCTGTCGAGGTAGATGGGTAGGAGTGAAGTTCATATTGTCGTGGAGGAGCCGGTGAGCGTACGGGGTAAAATTCACATAGTTAGCTATATGTGGTGGTACAAGGGGTCAGAGAAATAGACTCCGGATAGCATACCTACCCATACAGAAACCTTAAAGCAGATTACATCATAGGGTTACATATCACCGGACGACTAGTAAGTCAATATGCTAGCGTATTTTGGTTTGGTGCATCGAGCAGGTGGAGACCCATTTTGATCATATCTGGTCAACTTGTCTTGTGATCTCCATTAGAGTACCAACGGGATCACAAGCTTCCATTCCATATTTTTTAAGGATTTCAACATCTTAGTTGGACTGTTTATAAAGATTGCCACGGGGGGATTGTTAACTTTGTAAACCAAGAAAAATAGTCATTTTCCCCCCATCAACGACATTTCGAAACGGCTTTTCATGAGGTCCAAAAAAAGTTGGGTAACCTAGGTGTGTGAAGAACCAAAGATAAATCAATCAACATAGACCTGTCCACTAAGATGTCGTCGTCGAAGCGTCTTATAAACAACGTTGGATCAATTGTGCCTTTGAAGAAGTGATTCTGTAGGAGAAACGTTGACAATTCATCGTACCATGCCCTTGGTGCTTGCTTTAACCCATATAGAGCCTTCTTTAACTTGAAGACATGGCTTGGATGGTCAGCATCGATGAAACCTTCAGGTTGACACACGTACACGTCTTCTTTTAGAGTACCATGCAAGAAAGCAGTTTTCACGTCCATTTGAAACACAGTGAACGATTTGTGTGCAGCATATGCCAAAAATATCCTGATAGCTTCCATTCTAGCAACAGGAGCGAAGGATTCTTCAAAATCTATTCCTTCCTCTTGGCGGTACCCTCTCACAACCAGACGAGACTTGTTTCGGATGACCGTGTTCTCTTCATCATGCTTGTTTTTAAATAACCATTTCAACGTGAGAGGTTTTATGTTATCCGGAAGAGGAACTAACACCCATACATCAAGCCTTTTGAACTGAAGAAGCTCTTCTTGCATTGATTCAATCCATGCAGGGTCGGTCATAGCCTCTTTGACATTCTTGGGGTTTCCACAGTGTTACCGATAATGCGTACGCACATGTCACCATCGGATCGCAGTTATTCCTGTTAAAACTGGTCGAGAGGTTCTTCGATGCACTTGTTCCAAAGGGTGATCCTTAGTCCCATTGAAATCTGGAGTATGGTTGGTAAAACATATCAATGTTCGATGGATCCACAATTATGAGGATGAAGATTTCAACATCACTTGTGGTTAGAGTAGCAAAGGCATTTACAAACGTATTTGCATCGAAAATAGCATTTGGAACATGTCAGCAATGTTGCGGTTTGATGTGAAACATTGTTCTTAGTATTTTCAAAGCTCGTCACATCCTGTGAAGTATTTGAAAGATCTGAACTTGAGAGGATGTAAATGATTGTTGTCGCGGTGTTGATTCCTGCTGTTTGTTGTAATGTTTCCGTTGGGTCTGAAGAACTTGAGGTGCCTGAGCAGCCGGAGCAGTTCTTAGAGCAGAAGACGGTTGACCACCAATAAAATCATCATACATAGCTTCGAACAGTAAATCCAGATCACCTTCAGTTGGTTTTTGAGTTGTTATTGTTGACGGAGCATAAGTAAGATCGAGTCCTGAACTGATTTGTCCAGAAGTCATGCTTTGAAGCCCGTTTTGAAACTGCTTTGTTCAGAAAGAAAAAAAAAGGAGCATGCTGAAAGCTCAATCACATGCACATTCATTGTCTCCCATGATTTTTCTTTGTCCTTCTGTTGTAAACCCAGTAAGCACAGGGAATCAGCAGAATAGCCAATGAACAAAGCCAATATCACCTTTTGCACCAAGCTTCCCAAAAAAAAAAAAAATAAAAAATCTGTTCACGATCATTCTTGGATAACAGAGAGCCCCGAATACATGCAGAAAGGAAATATCCGGTTTTCTGTCGTGTAAGAGCGCGTAGGGTGTTATGTTAATCCGACGATGAATGAATGAGCCGTTTTGAGTGTAGCACTCAGTAGCAATCGCTTTAGCCCCAAAGAATAACGGTGCACGAGAGAAAATCAACATTGATCTAGCAGCCTCAACTAACGTCCGATTTCTTTGTTCCACTTCCATTTTGTTGAGGTGTTCTGACAGAAGATGCTTGATGAGAGATACCAACACTATCAAAGTATTCTTTAAGGATTTGAATTTTGAATTTTGTGTTGTTGTCGGTTCTTATGATGATGACAGTAGATTGAAGAAGGACAGTGATTCTCTTCAAGAAGGTTTTAATCACTTCTAGTGCTTCATCTTTTGATATGAGGAAGTGTACCCAAGTGTAACGAGAGTAATCATCCACAATCACCAAAACATACCGCTTTCCATTAATGCTGGTGATTCTCATTGGACCACACAAATCCATATGAAGAAGGTGTAACCTCTGCTTAGAATTTGGAACTGGTTTGGGTGGGTGAGATGCCCTTTTGCTTTTTCCTTGCTCACATGAGGGACAAAGATGTTCTTTATGATATTTGAACTTTAGAAGACCAGTGACGAGATCATTTTTAGCAAGGTCATTTATGGTGTCAAAATTGAGGTGGGATAAACGTTGATGCCATAACCAAGATTTGGTAGAAGTAGCACGAGCCATGAGGAAAATCGGAGATGCAGAGGCCATTTCATAGAGATTGATGGTGTAAAGGGTTGTTGTGCAATTTCCTTTTAACAAATCAACTCCTTTGAGATTTCTGATGAAATAAGTGTTTCTTCTAAAAGCGACCTCTAAATCAGAATCACAAAACTGGCCAACCGAGAACAGGTTATGCCCCAAGCCATCAACGAAATAAACCCTTGTAATTAATATATTTCCCCATTGAAGATCACCAAACCCCTGAATTGCAGCAACATGATCATTTCCAAAGCGGATAGTTCCCAAAATAAATTCCAAACGAAATTGATGAGAAGCTTTAGATTCCCGGTCATATGCTTGGAGCAACCTGTGTCGACGCACCATAAACAAATTTGGATAACCTGCCAAGAAAAGATGTGGGATTTAGAAACCGTTTGCTAGAAGGTTCATGAGGGTTAGAAGTATACGCATTATCACCATTAGATTGGCCCTTAAAGGCCCTGGATTTTATTATTTTTCCATTACAGTCAAACATTCTTCTAGTTGGTGACCACCCACGGGTAATACTAGGTTCACTAGGTGTAGGTGAAGCAAGTCTTTCTTTGGACCCTACTTTCTTAGGTTTCTTAACCTCTGGCTTTGGCTTTCTTATGTGTCATTTGGGCCGAACCAATGCAAAGAATGGGGCTTTAGCTAACAACCCTAGGCCTATTAGCTTGTGAAGTGCCCGGTAAATACGTCTTTTACTTTCTACAAGGCTCAGGTATTGTAATGACATCCCTTTACGGAAAATCACGGCTAACAGTTCCGGAGATGGCACTTTTGTTACGCGAACGAAGTCTTTAAGTTAGACTTTTCTTCAGTTCTCCTTTCACTTGTATTGGTTGGCGCGTCCACCTTCCATCCGTTGTCTTTTCTGAAAAATTATCTTGGTTAGGATTTTGGAATATTTATCGTCGTTGTCTCTCCCATATATCATATTCAAAATCTTCTTTATAGCAATATTTTCGTTGTTAGGTTCATAGTGAGTATCTGAATTGCTTTAAACTTTTCTGACTTCTGCATTCTTTGGTTGAGGTTGGTGCATCAATTGTTTTGATGTATGGCTCTTTTTACGCGTCGTGGATACTGGGCGGGGCCGTGCTGGTTGGGGTGGGGGAGGGTGGGGGGGGGGGGGGGGGGCCGGATGGCGGGGTGGTGTGCGGGTTGTGATGGGGGGGGGGAGGTAGGTGGTGGGGGGTGGGATGGTGTTGGGGGTTGTGGGGGGTGGGTGTAAGGGGTGATGGTTAAGAACAGTGGCCAGGCTGGTCGGGGTCTTGCGTTTTATTTCAATTACTTAGTTTATTTTTTGATCATGTTTTACCTTTTGTTTTTTTATTTTTTGATCTCATTTGTGTTATGGTTCCCCCCTTATGAAATTTTCTTTCCTTTTTTTTTTTTTTTTCTTTTATGTTTTATTTTCTTTTTTGGTGTCGCTTTTTCCACGTGTTATCAGATAAGGTATGAAGAACGAGTTAGTAGTAGTATTGTTATTACTCAAGATGCTGTCATCATTGTCTCTCTTTTCAACTCCCGTTCAATCCAAGCATGGATAATACTTGTTTTTAGTTAGTCCATCTCTATTTTCATATGTTTATCAAATGATGAATTTATTCGCGATATGAATTCAAGTTGATCAATTCCCAAGTTGTCTCCTTTGTCCAACATTTCTTCTTCTCCATCTTATGATTCGGGATAAAATTTACAGAAAAATTTCTCAACAAGTTCTTCCCAAACGGTGATTTTTTCCTTTCCCTTGTTTATCCACCATTGTTTTGCGTTATCAGCAGCGAGAGAGGAAATATTTTCATTCATAGTTGATGGGAATCCACACCAAGAATGTAGATTAAATCAATCATTTCAAGTACCTTAGCAATGTGGTCCATCACGTCTTCATCAATCCATCCGTGGTATGCATTCATTTGTAGTTCCTCTAAAAATTCCTTGCTGAGTTCAATGTTTATATCGTTATTAGTGATAGAAAGATTTGATTCAAATTGAGCTTTTTCCATGATTTCATTTGGAATCGGTTCAACCATGACTTCTTGTAGTTCCTTCTTCAATCAACTATCTTTGATAAGAATTATCTGTAACAAAGGTAAAAATATCAGCAGGATTTGCTCTGAAGAAAGATAGAAAAATTTTGGCGCGGAAATCAAATATGAAAACTAAGATTCTGATTCTGTTTCAGATAATTGATACGCCGTATTCAATAGAAGTGAATACGCTGTATTAATTAGTTGAATGAATACACTGTATTGGACAGAAAGTTGGATACGCCGTATCCGATGGAAGTGGATACGCCGTATCGAGTTATCGACCAGAACAGTGTATTAGGAAAACAATTAAATTAAACACACAAATATATAAGCAAAATTTAAATAACTATATACCAAAAATTATACAGAATATACACTAATCTAATTAACACTACTCCTAAGGGTTAGATCTAATGTTAAAAACCAAAATTTAAAATTGTAACACCCCACCTAACGTACATTGGGTTGTGCAGTGGAAATTTGCAATTGGATGTTACTAAATAGCACCATTTACCAAGATAATAGAAAACGACCCAAATGAGACGTTTGACAAACATGTGTTCCATTATTAATCAGAGTTAAAATATGTTTAGGTCCCCACAGAATCGCAACCACCGTCTATTACAATCATTGAAAGACAATTGTTTCAATTAAAAGACATTGTTTTAACACAACTTAAGACATTGTTTTTGAAAAGGGACCGGACACACAAATAGTTCTTTCCATTAAATCCAGCACAAGAACGCACCATCCACGCCATCATTGCCTTCAACCTGGTTACCTGGGATAAAAATGTTTAAAACGTAAACCAACAAGTGAGTGAAATTCATAGAGTTTAACGTAATCAGTACAGGCAAGAATCTTTGACACATAATTAGTTATCGAGAAAAAAAGCACTGAATTGCAATGTATAGCAACTTCTTTTCTTTCACACAATAAGCTCATGACACCGAACGTTAACAATACATATGGCATTTCATATGTTAAAGGTGCCCCAAAACAAGGTATTATTGTCCATATACCTACTATCTTTCCTAAATACAAATTGTCGTATTGACAGTGGTGTTCACGTCGGGATTCACTACCCCGGACAGGCGGTCAAACCCAATAGATCTATTTAATGCATTAGCGTTCACCTCACAAGGCAATTAATGGTTCATGAAATAAGGGACTTTGACAATAGCTACTTATGCGGAAACAATCTCATAATCGGGTCCAGCATACCATAAAATCATATGTGTTCGAGTATAAAACAAACATGTATCCCCCTAGCGGGTTTAAAAATATTTAAAACAGTTCAAAAGCGAGGCTATGAACTCACCTTAATCAAAAGATCCAAATCAATCAACTCAACAAGCATAGCTTGCTTCACGTCTTAACCGCGACCTATATAATTATATATTATGGCTGGTACGTGACTAAAGTATTATATTTTCATCTAATGCATACTTGCTATATATATATATATTTATTATTTATATATATATATATATATATATATAGATATAATATATTAGATATATATATATATATATATATATATATATATATATATTATATATTATATATATTATAGATATATAATACTTTATTACGTATATACAACATATACTTAATATCCCAGAGCCGACGGCAAAACAATTCACTTTGACGCACTAAACAAATAATATAAGTTTTTCATAAAGTTTCCTTTTTTAGAAAAGCTTGCCGAACGTAAGGATATTAATCCAATTATTATTCGTTAACAATTTAACTACATTACAACCCTTTGCTCATTTATAGTCTTTATTCAAAAGTTTATGCAAGTTTGGCTTTCAAAAGTCAAACTTCGTAGTTGACTTTTTACCTCAAAAATAACCAAACTTGACTCGGCCGTAAAACGTTCGTTTTAAGGAGTTACAAGGCCCACCTTATATCAAAACGGACCTTAGAACATCCTTTATCATTATCAAAAGCTTAAAATAGATTTCAAAAATTTCTCGACACGCCACAGTCAAACTTAGTTTTCTGGTCAAACTGTCAACCCAAGTCTACCAAATCACATTTTTCATAAATTCTAACTATCCCAAACATGTTTAACTTATCCTAAAACACCATTTACATAAAACTATCAAACTACAGTCATACTCGAAATACTTTCAAATTAATTTTGCACTTGAATCATCTAGCAATAACCATATATATGTAATAACATCAAATTAAATGAACACATAAACATAAATAAGTGCTTACAAAGCTAGAACAAAAATTGATTTCGTTCCCCCTTTGTTGAATCATACGAACGAGCAACCCAAACTACAAACCAAAACCTTTTTCAACACAACCAACTCACAATAACACTTATCTAGCAACTAGTGACCTTCCTTTTAGATCAAAATCACAAGAACTTGACCCAAAATCTAACTTCTTCAAAACTTAGTGCATGTAAGGTTTCTATAGTGGGATTGTTAGTCTTGAAACAAGGATTAAGATGGTATAAATTGAATGTATTGGCATGTCAAAAATTTAAAATAGTGAGCAGGTGGTGGTTGTTTTCTTGTGGCGGTCGATGTGAGGGAGCAACAAGGAGGAGAAAGAAAACCAATTTTGATAAAAGAAAAATATGGAAGTATTGAGGTCCTATTTATAGAATAAGAGTTTGGCAAATTGGCAATTTAGGTCCCTCCATTCTCAATCTCTTTTAAAAGTAGTACAAAGTAACATTTCTTTTATTTAAAATCGGCCAAAGACTCGGGTCACACCGCGTTTGTAAATATATTAAATCCATCCCACTAATTTTACTTTAAAACGTTTAATAAATCGTTGAACCTCGTAAAACACGACCTGTAAACACAGTTTTTACAAAAACTAGGGGAAACATTGTAAAATACGAAAATAACATATTTACGCTCTCGGAGCAACAAAATACGTTTTTTGACTTTCTTATATGCTAAAACAATTAGAAACTCAACCACGGATTGAAATTACCCTATAAGTGGAATTTTCTATCAAACCTCATATAGTATAAACAACTATAACTATTTATGTAGCAAAAATAATTATCTTAGCTCGGGATAGACGTTGACCTGAAACTCAGGTTGTTACATTCTCCCCTCCTTTAAGGAGCGCCGTCCCGGTGCTCAGCTCGACTTATTCGCTTTACTCGCTTCGTCCTTACTTGTAAAGAGATGAGGGTACTTTTTCTTAATCTGATCCTCACATTCCCAAGTAAATTCTGGACCTCTTTGCGAATTCCAACGAACTTTAACAATAGGTATCCGACTTTGCTTAAGTTGCTGTTATGTGCTTAATTACACATACCGTTTACCTTTAAAAACGAGCTAAAATAACCAAAAACGGACTTAAAATGCCAAATATACGCTTGTTTTGGCTAATTGTGTTGTGCGGGAAGGATAACTAAGAAAGGACGATAAAACAAAGCCCAAAACAACAAAACGGACTCGGTTATGCGAAAAGACTGGGAAAGACAAAGCAAAATCGAAGCCGAAAATCAATCAAGGTCAAAGAAGGTCAAATGAAAATTCAAAACTGTCAAATACAAAGTCAACCCAAGTCAACCCAGAAGGCCAAAAGTCAAAGAAATATTAGTTTAGGGACTGAAGATTTTTAAGAAAATAACATGAACTTTGAGATCTAAACTATGATAAGCAAAAACAGATAGGCATACTTGACTAATAAGCAAAATGAAACTAAATTAAGCTATAATAAGCAACTAAATAAGCAGATAGATTAAGCAATTAAGCAAATCTTACTTAATAGGCTAATTAATTACTATTTAAGCTAGAAATTAAAAGGGACACTTACTTTGGCCTCTAGCTAAACAAGAGGAACCACAATGGCAGCTACAAGCTCTCCTAGCTTATAAATAAGTTAGGAGTTAAGTCCATAGAGATCCTTCCCTTATTGATCTCTCTTCCAAATAAGCTCATAATCCAAATTTGCAAAGGTAGAACTTAATCTGATTAAATTGTTAAGATAAGTTTAAGACAGTATTAAGCTTAAATCAAAAGCTTATAGACTTTTGAGAGCTTATGGTAGCTTATTGAGTTACTAGTGAAGAAAATGGAGATTTTAAGTAAGAGAGATTAAAAACATGTAAAAGTAATCACTAAATTTATTAACTGAAAACCTTGATTACATTATATTAAAGAGGATTACATTGCTTTAAAAGTAAATTACATGAATTTAAAATTGAAATAAAATAAGCTAAAATTAAAAAGTACTCTACACTACTCCTACTCCTAGATAGTGAATGTGTGTGAAGGGTGAAGACTATTTATAGCCTGTAGAGAAGCTTCTAGCCTTGCTGCCCACTCCATTCAATCATGGCCTTCCAAATTTCCAATCATTGCCAAATGATTAAGAGTCGTTGGATCACATATGTGCACACACGGATTGCCAGCGTGGCAATCCGTGATGTGACATGTTGTGTTTCTTCTGAGATTGAAATTAGTGTAAAATTGTAACTTCTCTTGTGCTTTCTCCTCTTGTACACGATCCTCTCTTATGCGTCTTGGCCAATAGGTGCTTGATTTGACTGATTTGTCCATGATATCTTGATATAGACCACTTGAATAGACGTCCTTGACCCTCAATTTGGAAAAGCCCTATGATTTTACCATGGGGGTGAAAGGTAGAAGACAATGAATAGTAACATGGGTTTCGCGCGTTTTTATAACTGAAAACGGGTAAATTACTTTTAAACTTTGGCCAATTGTCACTTCAAGTCCTTCTCTTTATTTTCCCTTTTTCTAGTTATAAATAACTTTAAGAAAGTGCAAGATTGGCCCTTGTGGTTTATAAAAAGATAAGTGGGCTAGGGTTTTGGGCTTAAGGATCCGGGTGAGGCCCATTTGGGTCCAAGGACTATTTTTGGACTTTTCTAAAAGTTGGAGGACCAAAGTGGAATATTTTTGGGTTTTGTCTTTTATGAGTTGACTTTGGTTGACCATGTTGACCACTTTTTGACTGAGGGCTTGACTTTTCCTGGCTTTGCTTCCGGCTTTTGTCCACTCTTCCATTCTCGTGTCCGTGCTTGCTTGCTTTTGACGGTTTTCATGTGATTTTTGATATATCCGTTCCTGCATACACAAAACACAAATACAAGCATATTTTTGCCATTTTTGGTCTGTTTTGGGTTTATTTGGGCTATTTTAGGTATGTGTAATTAACTTATCAAAATTCCCCAAACTAAACGATTGTGTGTCCTCACGCAATATCACATGCCTTATAACCAAATACCTCAAAAATTCCCTAAACTAAACCTTTGAAAAGTAGCAAAGATTTTTGTTGAGAGAGTTAAGAGATCACAAGTTATAAAACACCCGATTTCCTATTTTCAAAGATTTTTCTCTTTTTATGATTTTTCTTGATAATTAACTACCTAACTACAACTTATTTGTGTTGACATAATGTATTGTTTTCATTACCTCATTGGTAACTTTTAGGATCATAGAATAAAAAGCACAATTAAGTGTCTAAAAGATAACTTCATCATCCCCGATTTTTCACTTTTCCCATGCTAAGCTTAAAAACAAGATCATTGTTAATTATAAGTCATGACACTAATACTACTCATAAATACTAATTGTGTACTTACTTTTCCTCCCGCAAATCCTACTTTTGTATCTCAGGATTTTACTTAAGTCATATACCCGAAGGCTCTTTAAGACTTTTATTTCGATACTTATTAATTCCAAAAATAAAGCGTAACGGTTAAGAACGCAATAATTAGCTCCTAGCCCTTTTCAAAAGATCAAATGTCATCAAGATTAAAGTCCACATCGAGGCAACAAAATGTTGGCTTTTATAGGCTACTTAAGCAAGGTCACCATTTCCATGCATATACCCTTAGGCACTTGTAAGACATGAATGGACCACAGACTTATTTGCACCATATACCCTTAGGCTCTTTAAGGTACAAAAATAAACAAAAATTAAGCAACATTATTAAACCTCAGTCCTTTAGAAGGCTACAACATCGGCCACGCCTCCGACAAGATGTAGCAAACATATTTCGACTTCATAAATTTCCTCGACCATTTTAGAAAGGCTGTAACATCGGATTAGTGAGCCGGCAAAGAGCAGGAAACTTTATCAGTCCTCGGATTATTACTGAATTCCTACTTATCCCATGATACCTAAGGCACTTAAGAATAAGCAAATATTTTGCTAATTGATACATATAGTATGCCAAATTAAGTATTCCTGATGTGTACTCATCCTAATCACAAAGGAACTAAAGAAAACTTCTATTAGCTAAATATTAACCAAAAAACCATACAACTCTATTTATTAAACATATATATAGAGGGGTGAAACATGCGTAATGGTTAGAAAAAAGCAACAATTAATATTATGAGCTTGAAAGAAATCCAACTATTCTACGTTTAATGTCATGACTTATAAATAACATTATCATTTCTTGTTCTTGGCATTTTAAAATCTCTAATAAAGAAATTCGCAAACACTTAGCGTATATAAAATCCAACTCGGCATATTTAAAATCTTCTTGAGATTAGCACAAGTCTTCATTTACTAATGATTCAAGTCTTGCATATTTAAAGTCTACGTGAGACTAGCACAAACTATCATCATTAATTGTTAAGGGAGAAAGCTAGCACTCTACACGTACGATCGGGTCAAAAATTACTTCTTATTCTTATCAACAGAAAACCTACATTTTTGTCTTAACATTTTTTTTTAATTTTTTTTTTATTATTTTTATATATATATATATTTTTTATATATGACTAAAAATTTAAAATTTTTGCTATTTTTGTGGGAAAAAGGGTACGTGAGAACAAAACAATAAGCAAGCAACATCAAATCGATAGATTCCCTTCCCCAAACTAAAACAAAACATTGTCCTCAATGTTTAAAGTCGGGTCTCTACGTAAATCTAAGCCGTTTATGAATTATGCAAAGATAGACGTTAATCGATAATGATGAAATGATATGGATCTCCCCAAACTATTTTCAAACAAAGGATGAGAAGCTTGAATTAAACGGGACAAATCAACCGGACACGAGAGGCTTCAAAAATTTGTTGGGAGAATCCTGCAAAAATCACAACTAACAAGCACAAATATCGAGAAATCGGAGAGAGTACAAGCCTCTCTCAACACAACACATTTGATACTAGAAAATAGAAAGAAAATAGAAAGGATAAGCATGGGGTGAACTCCCACGAAGCGGCTTGTTTTTGGTCACCGAGTCGCAAGCTCGACTCGATCCCTGAATTTAGTTGTCCTTAGGGAGAGCAAATATGGAAGAAAGAAACTTCCATAAAAAGGCCAACGGCTTTAAGAAATGAAATGTGATGATGCCAGGATCAAAAATGTGATCTTCACTCCCGGTTGAGCAAGATAAAGTAAAAACCTCGAGATAAGTGAGAAATGGTAGAAATGTACGGATGGTAAATGTGAAGGAATCGTCCTCTTCAACATTTGAAACAACTATATTTTCACTTTCTCCTAGTTCAAAAGATTCATCATTATAAAGCATATCAAGACAAACATCCGGTGGTTCTGGAGGTGGTCGAGGTAATGATGGATTATCAAAATGAAATGACTCATACTCGGGAAGAGAGTAATTAGCATGAGTAGTGGTACTGCCACTTCTCTTCTCTTCCGTATGATCGCTAAAAGACTCGAATTTGGGTAAAGAATTATCCAAATGAGAAAGAGAAGTATCGGACTCCTCTAAGAACGAATCACTATCTGCGATGGAGATAGGAAATGGAGAAGGAGACTTGAACACACGATCCGGAATGGGTTTATCTTTCAAAGATTCGATTTTAGAAATAAGACGATGTACGTTTAATAATTTCTCACAAAGAATAACGTCTTGGACTTGAAAAATATCTTCTAAGTCAAACTCTTTCTCTTCTTGTTCAACTTCATTCACTTCTTCTAGGCTAACGTACTCAATATCCTCAAAATCATCGTTATTACTCAAAGTATCATCATCCGGATCGGCTTCAACAATTCCCGGTGAATTTAGGATCAATTAAGAGCATAGTTCACCGCGAACTCCCTAGAATAGTTCGATCTAGAAAATGAACAATCGAAGTATCACGGTTACTCAAAGATTCCACAAGTTCTGACTCAACATTAACACGATTATTATCAGGCACATTACATGTATCGTCGGAAATTCCCTCAAACTCACTTGGGATTGGGACAAGGTTCTCAACACTAGACTTTATTACTTCGTTCGATTCCGTTGCCGGAATAGTGTCGAGATGCTCATCCCCCATTTTTAGAGAATTATCGGGCTCCTATGGATCGGAAGAATCGTGTGTGATTGATTTAGACGTAGAATTTCGAAATAATATCTCCCTAAAGGAATAGAAACATCCTCATCATCACAATAAATAGAAAGCATGTAGACGACAGGCAACAACATACTTTTCATCTTCGAAGTCATTCTCCTTTTTTTCGCACTTTCGCTACCCCCATATATTAAAATCTTGCTTAAGTTTTCGAGTTCTAATCTCACAATCTCTCTCATATTCTTCATCAATCTCCTCGCCTCGAAATCTTCTAATACCCAAATCATTTATTATTTCCTTAATCTCTTTATCGACCAATTGCTGTTCATGCATCATTTCCTCGATACTCATATCCTCTATTTTCTTTCTTCCATCTCTTATTATTTCTTTAAATTTTTCTATCATTTTATTAAGGACTTGTAGAATTCCTTGATGATCGACGGAGTCTTGCGGGGGTTGTGGGTGGTCAAAACCGAAAGAATTAGGAAAATAGCAAAAATTTTGCTCACAATAATCTTCATTCATTGGTTGACATTAAAAAGTTTCACGAGGACCCCCGCAATTTGCACAACAAAGATATTGTTGAGAATAAATCTAAGAATTTTGTGGAAAATAATTATCATTAAAGTTTTGATTGTAACACGGCTCCTGTTCATAGACAAACGGGAACTGTGGTGGACAATCATAACCATAATGAGCATTATTTCCATATAACTCACACAAGTAAGTCTCAAACTGGGGTTGTGGAGGATGTTAAGAAAAATTTGGAGAATTTTCGAAAGAATTCGGGTTCGGAACATAAGCGAATGAATTTTTAGCTTCATAAGTGCATGTCGGGTGAACAATTGGCAAAATCTGTGGGAGCTCATTAATGGTTTGATTGCATTGTTCTGGATTAGAGATAATCGGAACTTTTGGTGAACAATTATAACCGTAATGAGCACCTTTACCACAAGATTTACAAATGCATTGTCGACAAAAAATTCCATCTGATGAATCACCGCACTCATAACAACATCTATGGTCAATTTGTGGAGGTTCTTGCGAATATTTTTCATCGAGGTCTTGATTGACAACGCATGGCTCTCGAAGAGCATTAACAACGTTGGTATTTGTTATCGGATGATATCGGAGTAATCTTTAAAAGTCTTGAAATTCCCATTTTTCAACACAATACGCAAGCAAATCTTCATCGAATTTCTTTCGTAAAAATGCACATCCACGACAACTCGAACCATCAACCGGGGTTCCACATCGTGCACAACGCGGAGAAGAGTCAGTTACGGGAACAAGAATCTTGTCTTTAAGACTCCCTATCGAACAACATTCTTTAGTGTACAATCTTCCATAAGTCGAGCATTCCTTGATAGCGTAAAGAGATTTTAAACGATGAGACGCCATAAGAATTAAACAATTTAGAGGGTTAAGAAAAAGAATTAAATGGTTAAGAAGAAAAAGAAGATTATTTTTTTGGTTTTCTATTACATTCAACATATATATAATATAAGATTATACTATATATATATATCTATAATATATAATAAAATATATATTTTTAATGAATTTTAACATTAACGGAAGAGACTCAAAACCAAATAATCAACTACTTCACGTTAACTCTTAAAAATTGCTTTCAAGGTGAACCGGACTTCGTAGAGACACAAATGGCAAGGTGTTAAATCTTGATTACGATTTGGGAACCAACATTTTCACCGGAAATTGAAATGATAATACCTCCGTTGAGAGTTTGTTGTTGTCGACGTCTTCGAGATTGCGAACGAGTGCGCATAAAAAGAAAAACTAAAAATCAAAAAGTTAAACTTTACACTAAATTTTTTTTTTTTTACAATGAATTTTAACTGTTACACGAAAGAGACTTAAACCAAATAATCAACTACTTCACTTATTATGATAACACCTCCGTTGAGAATGTTATATTTTGATATTTTTACCAATTGGTGACTTTTATTTCTTAATTAAAAAGGAAGATTTTTTTTTATATTTTTGATTTTTTTTTTTTTATCTTTTACTTATACTAAAAAGAAAAGGAAAATATTTTTTTACTGTTTATATTTTATGATTTTTTTTTGGATTTTGGAATTATAAAACAAAAATGAAATGTTCGAGGGTGAAATGATCTTCAAACCAAATCAACAAACTGAAAACGAAGGAATCTTGACACTAATCCCCGGCAGCGGCGCCAAAAACTTGATGTGGTAGTTTTATATACCCAAAATATATATACTAATATAACTTTAAGAGTAATTAAGAAAATTACCAAGTTACCTTTGATAAAATTCACTCTCAAAAATATATATAATATAATATATAATACGTATATTAAACCGGGTAAGTATGATCACCCGGGTCGTTTTCCCAACGACTAGTGAAATTGAAACCTCGTTTAAGCTTGGATTCTGATTTGAATGTAGCAAAAATATTTTTGATAATCTATATCTACTAAATAAAAAAAACAACAATTAAAATTTAATCAAAAACGCGAAACGGGACACTAAAACTAAGGCCAAAAACCTAAATTCTACAAAATTAAACCTAATTTTTATTTTTCTTTTTAAATGTATTCTAATTGACTAAAAACGAAGTTTAAAAAAACTAGAACGAAAACGGAGTTAAAACGAGAGATAAAAATTAAAACCGAGAACGAGAACGAAAACCCGTTCTTTAAAAAGTGATTTTTTGCAAAATGGACCCTACGAAAGTGAAACTAATTTTTCTACAAACTTTATATTAAAATAAAATTTTATAAAAAAGATTTTTATTTTTCGGATTATTTTTCTATTTTTTATGATTTTTTTAAGTTTTAAAAGAAAATAAAAGATTAAAAATACTAAACTTATAGTAAAAATTCTAGAAAAATTACGGAAAATAGCTTAAGCTATAACAAACCTAGGAAAAATAAGCCCTAAGTTGTAGCTTATAAAATAAGCCACGAAATAAGCTTAATAGCTTATATAGCTTATAAAACTAAGTTGTGTATAAAGGATTAATAAAAGGAGATATGAACGGATGAGCTAATGAAGCAAACAGGTTAAGGCATTGGTGTTGTGTATGGGAGGTCGTGGGTTCGAGGCAGGCAAACCCCACTTTTTATTTTTTTGACTTTTTTGAAAAACTAAAAATTGGAACTTATAAAGGACACTAAAATAAGCTACTTTAATAAAAGGAACTTATGCTAAAACTAACTAATAAGCCCTAAAACAGCTTATCAATAAGCTATTACAGTGAGAAGGGCTTTTGGGCTTATTTTCACTAACAAGCTTGTAACAAGCTTGTTTTAAGCTCAAATTTAAAAAGAAAAAGTGTTTTAGAAAGCTAATGAGACGCTTAATCTAAAAATGAAAAGAAATCTAAGCTTACAACACTAGAAAACAACTGAAAGTGAAGATGAAGGTAGCATACTCAGGAAATTAGCCAAAGTGCTCAAAATCTTATTAAGCTAAAAAGCTTAATAAGGCAATCCAAGATCCTATCTTTTACCAGCTTATCAAACAACTAATAAGCAACTAATTTCAACCTTTAAATCTAGACTTATAAGCTAAAAATAAGAATTTATAAGCTAATGTTAAAACTGCTACTGTTTTTGGCTTTTATGGTTTTTGTGAATTTGACAGCTAAATTTAACTAGGTAAATAAGCTAGAAAATGAAATTTAAAACTTAATCTATATTAAGCTTTACCTAAACTTAATCCTACTTGAATTTAAAAGCCTAAATCCTACTTTTACTTGACTAAAAACTAATCTAAAAGTGACAGTACTAACTTCTTGTTAGTACTGTTGCACTTTGCACAAGTGCAAATCTACTAGTGCAGGTTTCCTAAGGGAAATCCTGCACTTAAACACACTCAAATAGAGTGTATAAACACAATGCAAGCAAGATCTAAGCCTTGGAGGGCTTAGATCAAAAATTTCACAAGTGAAATTTAGAGAAGGTGTACCCTGGTGCAGGTACAAGGAATTTAAGCCATAACTTCTTGATTTCTTAAAACTAACTTCTAAAATTTAATTCCCTACTGATCTTAAACTAAAACACAACTAACTCAAGTAAATTGATCAAATTAATTTGACTTTTGCTAGTCAAACAAGCTTATGCCAAACACCCCTTTACCACTTGACAGAATTGATAAAAGCTTTTAAAATGAAAACTAATGATTAAAACTTATTGACTAGATGCTTAATAGCTTAAGACTAACTTATTTAACATGAATTAACAACTGATATAACTAAAATCTAAGATCTATACTAAATTCAACTAGTATTTTTGTTTTTTTATGAATTTATGACAGAAATTGAAAACTTAAGATCTAAAACTATTTAAGCTAAAACAGATTAAGAAATATAACTATTAATCACAAATAGAGACAAATAAGTACTAATAAGAACAAATTATCAGCAGATAAGTAAAGTTAATAAGCACA
Source organism: Tanacetum coccineum (assembly GCA_026074375.1). NCBI lineage: Eukaryota > Viridiplantae > Streptophyta > Magnoliopsida > Asterales > Asteraceae > Tanacetum > Tanacetum coccineum. The sequence goes on along the minus strand of BQNB010000007.1, from coordinate 110,472 downwards.
CTAAGATTAAAAAGTACTAGAGATAATTACTTAAGCTGAAATGCAAGGAAGATTAAGGAAAACTTACTTATTCCTCTAGCTAAACAAGAGGAACCACAAAGGCTAGGAGTTAAGTCCATGAAGATCCTTCCCTTATTGATCTCTCTTCCAAATAAGCTCATAATCCAAATTTGCAAAGGTAGAACTTAATCTGATTAAATTGTTAAGATAAGTTTAAGACAGTATTAAGCTTAAATCAAAAGCTTATAGACTTTTGAGAGCTTATGGTAGCTTATTGAGTTACTAGTGAAGAAAATGGAGATTTTAAGTAAGAGAGATTAAAAACATGTAAAAGTAATCACTGAATTTATTAACTGAAAACCTTGATTACATTATATTAAAGAGGATTACAACTGATTAAAAGAAAATTACAATAAGCAATTTAAAAAGCTACACTAGGTGACTAAAAATCTAGAAAAAGAAAGATAAAAGGTAAAAAAAAAGGTATTTCTGCGTGTGTGAGTTGAGGCTTTTTATAGCTGTCAAAGAACCTTCTAGGCTCTCAATCAACCCATCAATCTCTGCCCTTGATCTTGCCAATCATTGGTTATGGCTTTTTAGCCGTTAGATCATTGTGTGACCTCACACGGATTGCCAACGTGGCAATCCATGTGAGGCACACTTGTGCTTCTTTTCTGAGAGCATATAGAGCAAAACCCACTAAAATTTGTGCTTCCACCATAGATGACGTGTGACTTGAGTGTGAGTGAGGCCTTGAGATTACTTTTCTAACCCTGCCATCATGTATACGACCCCATGAATTGTCCAATAAAGCCCTCAATTTCTATTTGCCCTCTCTTTTTACTGCTTGGTGAAATGGAGAAGGAGATGAACAGTAACATTGAATTCGCGCCCAATTTTACAACTGAAAAGGGTAATTCTGTTTGAACTTTGGGGAATTGACATTTCTAGTCCCTTTCTTTGTTTTCTCATTTTCTAGTTATAAACTAGTTTCAGGAATTGCAGGAATGGTCCCTGGAGTTTAATAACAAAAGGGAATGGGCTAGTAATTGGGCTTATGGATGGGCTTTTGGTATCCGGGTATAGTAACATAGGGTTTTTAGGCCCAATAAGGTTTTTAAGGCCCAATAAGGTATGAGGGGCTATTTTTGGACTTTTGTGAAACTTTGAGGGTGAAAAATGGAATGTTGTGGGGTTTTGTCATTTTAGTGGTTGACTTTTTGTTGACCATGTTGACTGGATTTGACTGCGGGTTTGACTTTTCTGGCTTCGGCTTTGATTCTTTGGCTTCTTTTTGTACTCTTCTGATTCTCGTGTCCGCTGATTTTTGATATATCCGTACCTGCATTCACAAAACATGAATACAAGCATATTTTTGCCATTTTTTTGGTCTGTTTTGGGTTTATTTGGGTCATTTTAGGTACAAACGGATATGTGTATTCTACACTTATCAATGGGTATCTCATTTTGAGTGTGTTTTGAGTTTTGTGTTTAAGTATACCTATTCGTTCACTGTGGTTGAATAAGATATAAAAAGACGTAGTGGCATGCTATGTGCTACATCAATAACTTTGGTTTACAAGGATTAAATCGTTTATAGGAAGTGTGTGGATATGGAAAGGAATGATGTGGTTGACATATGGAAAGTTGGTAGTAACTTTCCATATATAGAAAGTAACTTGGAAATGAAAAGTTATTTTTAAGAAGTAAGTTTTATAGTAGGCAAAATGGTTTACGCAATTAGCTTAAGGTTTTTATAAAACCTTAAATATTGAAGGGTAATTAATTAACTAATAAAAGTATTAAAAAAAATTAATGACATGAAGTAGATAAATAGCGAATTTTGTATAGGAAAGATATATAAAAAATAATTAATTAAAAAGGGAGGTGATTGGATCGGTTTAAAGAAAGAAAAAGAAAAAAAAGGAAACAAATCTGATTAACAATTAGGATCTATAGTTATATAAATAGTAAGACAAATATATCCCTAAATCACTTTTCACTCTCTCTTTTTCCCTGGTAATCGGAGCCGAACCTCCAAAGAAAGACAAAAAAAGATTTTTTTTAATCAAGAACGAGTTGGTGATTAAGTGATTCAAGAATCAAGGTTTAGGTATGTTTCAATTAAGTTTTTGTTTAGTTTTCTTTAAATCATGTAACAATTATTAAGATGGATAATTAGGGTTTTATAAAATCTATAAATTAATATAATTAAACTAGTTAATAATGATTAGGGATGAATTACAAGCATGATGATGTATTCGGTTAGGTTTAGAATGCGTTAGAACTTGATTTAGGTTTGAGCAGAATTTAGTGCTGTGTTGTTTCATGAATATCTAGAGGTTAGAAGCATGAATTGATGTGATTCCAGTTCCTATGATGTAGCTCAGAGAGTCTAGTTTCTAGAACATCCGGCCTCGAAAGTTTTTAAGGTCGGGAAGTCATTCAAATGTCGGTTACAAGAATAGTTGTCAAAGCAGTAAATTCGGGTCAGATTACGAGGTGTTAAACCCCCTCTTAAAATTCGAATTAGGATTAGCCAACCTACATGAGTTTATTTCTATGTGTCTATTAAAAATCCCCCAAAGGAGAGCTTTTTATTTGGAGTCTAAGTATGGTTTTTAGGTCCAAACGTTTTAGTGTTCGAGCAGATCCGAATCTCGGTAGTTGGAAGTTTGATTTTCTTTAACGCATTTAAGAGTAGAAATAAATTAGTATAAAAATCAAGGAGTTAGTAGACTCATGATATTGAACCTGTGATTTTTGGTAAAATTTATAAAGGTCAGTAGGTGTGGTTTAGAAAATGGTAACGTGACACTAAAATTCTGCATTTTCGGGTAAATTATTGAACACTGAAAAAGTGTGTAAACGAATTGGTAAATGTTGGGCATGGTGTCGGGGTGACCCATGAGGGTAAATAGACACCTTAGACATCCATTATATGATTATTACATGTGCTTAAGCTTTTGGCTTAGTAGCGTGTAACACGTGTTATTTTGTTGTTTAACTTTGTGCAAGGATTTTAGGAATTGCTTTAGCATCAGGTGAGTTTCATAGCCCCTTTTTCTTATGTTTTATTGGGGTGAAAATGATGCTAAGTGTTAAAATGTTTTAGTTGCTGTGATTATGTGTTATGTGGTTATTGATTGTGATGTTATACGCTTCATGGATTTGTGATCAATTGGAATTGTTTTGAGGTATGTGAGTTCGGTTGGAGAGTGGTGTTTACTACTCAATCAAATCCAACTGAATGGTTGAAATAATACCTACTGACTTTGTGTTCCGATCGAAGGATAGTGAGCTACCCATGACCCTATTGTAAGTGTGGAACGATAGACCCAGTGGACTGCGAGACACTATGGTGGATTGGTTTGTACGTGGACTGCGAGACACGTGTGTTGTTATGGATTGTTTTAGTAATCGCAGCAATTGATTAAAAGATTTTGTTATGTGTCTTAAACCTATGACTCTTACCAACCATTGTGTTGACGTTTTAAAGCATCATTTTCAGGTGAGCATCATGAGAATGTTAAGGCTAAAAGAAGTGGCTAGAAAGACCGTTAGGAATGTATTTGGAGTTCTCTCTTGAGTTTTGTTCGTGTTTGTTTCATGGATTCTTTTGAGTGCTATTTGATTTTATTAGGTTTGTAAGTCATTTATGTCTTTGTATTGATGAGACCATTTGTCATTAATGCAAGACGCTGTGCGGTTTCTTTTGTTTTTCGGTATTGTTATGACACATTGTGTCTTTTATATTTAGTTATGCATTTAGTGATTCTCTATTGTTAACACCATTGTGTTGTGATGATATCCACGATGTTACGCCTCGTGTTTCCGCCTTGGCGGGGTGTGACAGATTGGTATCAGAGCCTTTGGTTATAGAGAAGTAGGTGGTTGAGCCTAGACTATAACCTAAGGGTCCTTCATGTAGATGCATTTAGGGCTTAAGTGTTTAATGCTATAACTACTATGCCTCCCCTCTATTTTTGCATAGCTTATATATCTCGTATTTTGCTAAGTTGTCTGATTCGTCAATAATATATATATATATAATATATAAGCAAACACTCAACCAATTACCTTTACACAAGGAATGGTCAAAAGTTCACCAAAATAATATATGAAAAAAGAAAATTTTAGAAAAAAGATTTATATTTTTCTGATTAATATTTTATTTTTTATGAATTTTTTAAGGATCGTTTGTTGGATTGTGTTAATAGGGCTGGACCCGAACGAGTTCGGGTGATTCTTGCGGAGGCAAAGTCAAACCCAAGCGAGGCCCAGCATAAGTTTATCCCGTCCTTTACCTCGTCATGTTGTTATTGATTAACTTTTAACGAAATTAAATTATAAAAAATACTAAACTATTTTTAAAAATTCTGAAAAAATTACCTAAAATACTAGACCCTACAACTATCCTAAGAAAAATAAGAAACCCAACTTTCGGCTTATAAATAAGCCGAAAATAAGCTTAAACGAGCTTATAAGCCTAAGGGATAAAACACCCTTAAATAACCAAGTGCCCAAGGGTCTAACAGAAAAGACCCAAGGGCACAGCGGTAAGGGAGTGTGTTATAAAAGGGGTGTATTGAGGGTAGAGGCCCGGGTTCTAGTCTTGCTCACCCGAGTTTCCCCCTATCTCCCCTTTTTTTACAAATTTTTTTTTACAAACTTGTTAAACTCAAAAAGATAAGCACTTTTAAAACTTGAACTTTTTTATGAAAAGCAATAAATAAGCTAGAATAAGCACTTGAATTTGACAGACTTAGCTTTTTAACTAAGTCTTAAACTAATTCAACTAAATAAGCTCGAATAAGCTTATAACTAACTAAATAAGCTACAAATGGCTTAAGGCCAATCTAATAAGCACAAATTATCAGCTTAAAATCAAAAACAAGCAAAATAAATGGAATAAGCTAAAGGGGCTTATAACTGTTTTGCACACAGTTAGGACAGCTTTTGGGGCTTAAGTTTAGACCCCTTAAGCTGTTTTGGAGAGAAAGTGGGTCCCACAGCCTTGTTGAGTTGCCAATAAGCTTCAGTAAGCCCTACTTACTTTTTGCTTTGGGACACAAATAAGCCCTCAATTAAGCACCTAAAACTGACAGAACTTTAAAAAGGCTAAAAAATATGGCTTATTTTCCTTGGCTTTTAAGAACAAATAAGCAAAGGCTAGGTGCAAATAAGCAAAAATAAGTCATCTACTACACCTAATAAGCAAATATCAACAAAAATAAGCTAAGGAAGTCAAACCAATAAGCCAGGAAATTAAAATAAGCTATTTGCCAAATTGGGCTTGGGTTGCAGTCCCAAAAGGGCCTTGGGGCACTTTTGGGGCTTATTTTTAAGCCCTTAAAGTGGGACCCAATGGCTGAGCTTATAGGGGCTTAAAGCACACCCTATAAGCTAGCCAAAAATGCTAAAAAGAAAGAAAATGGTAAGCTAAATGACAGCTTAAAGAAGCTGTCAAAACAAGCTTTTGCACCAGGGGACTTTTTTGGCAGAATTGAAAATAAGCTCTAAAAAGCTCAAAATAAGCTAAATTTCCTAAAAAGCTATCTAAACTAACCTAATAAGCTTAATGCAATAAGAAACAAGCAACAACAATAAGCCACAAGCTCAAATAAGCTAATTGAGCTTTTGAGCTTAAGACTGTTTGAAAAACAGTCACAAGCCTACTTTTGGCTTAAAGTTAAGCCACCTAGAGGGTGTCTTAAGGTTTGGGCTTTTGAGGGCTTGTTAAAGAGCTTATAGGCTTTCTAAAAGTGTAGAAAGCTTAAGCTTTCCAGCTTAAATAAGCCAAGAAAAAGGGGTGTTTATTGGCTGTTTTGCACCAGGGGACAACAAAGGAAAAAGGGACAGAAAGATGGCTTAAAAATAAGCCACCCAATAATCTTTAAATTGAAAAATAAGCTGAAACAGGTAGACACAAGCTCCTAATGAGCTTGTGCATCAATTTTCAAAAGCTAAAAGCTAATTTAAATGACTCAAATTTGAGATTGAAAAAGTGACAGTTTTACTATGTAAACTTGGCCAAAAATTTGATAGAATTTTGACAAAGCCAAGTGCAAACCCAAAGGACTTTAGGGCATGCACTTAGCACTAAGAATGAACACCAAAACAAGTCAAAAAATTTGGTTTTAAAAGCCTTAACTAAATAAGCTCTTACAAACTGTTTTTGACCACAGTTTGTAAGAGTCTCATAGAAATACTTGAAAAATTACCTTTAGACTCAAAAACTTTTAAAATTAGCTTAAAATAACCTTAATAAGGGTGGCCAAAGTTAACCAAATAACCCAATAGGTTTTTTACCTGAATTTACCCATTTTGGGTCCTTAACCCAAACACCCCTTTATGACTTCAAGAGCCCTTTTTAAACTGATTTTGAGATGCTTAAGGACAATGGTCTCAAAAGTAAGTCTTAACACATGTAAAGCAAACATGAATAAGCATATTGAAAAAAAAATAAGCACAAATAAGCTAAAAAATAAGAAAATGCAGAAAATAAGCTTAAATGAAAGAAAATGACTTACAAACCCCTTTTTGCTCTAAACAAGGGTGTCAATGCTCTTTAGAGCTTAATCAACAAAGCTCTAGCTTGTGTTTAACAAGCTAGTGAGTCCATAAGCCCATCCATATCTGGCTTATCATCCAAAATTATAAGCTGTGGTAATTTTGAGAGGTTTTTTTTTTCTTGACTTTTGTATTTTCTACTTAACTTTTTAATTAACTTAATGAAGAAAGCTTATAAATAAGCTATTCTAGAGCTTTTTAACCTTACTTTAACATAATTTAACAACTTAACAAAAGATTGAAATTTACCTTAAATACCTCAAAACTTCATTAAACTTTAAAATTGATACAATACTGAAAGAAAAAGTTTAATAAGCTGAAAATAAGTTAAGTGACTTAATGAAAATTACAAGTAAAACTAAAATTAAGCTAAGATGCCTTTAAGGCTTACACTTGGCCCTATTTATAGCCGAATTCTTCTTTGCTTGGCCTTGCAGCTGTGCTTTCATTGTGAGAGCTTCAAAAGGTGTGTTAGTTGTGTGAGAGTTTTCCAAAAGCTAATCTTAGCCATCCAAATCAACTTGTGCTTCTTTTGAGTCCATCTAAGCCGTCGAATTAAGTTTGGGGAGTGGTGGGATTGCCAACTTGGCAATCTTATAGCTGGGGTGAGTTTAGTGGAGGGGGAGGAGAGGGATTATCCAGGGTTTAATGGGGGTTATGGGATAAAAAGGTGGGTGCTGGTTTAACACCGTGAGGGGTTTTGGGGGAAAAAATGGGGCGGGAAGAAAAAGTGGTTTGGGTTTAACAGGAAAAGGGTTTGGGGTGATGGCAAAATTGGTCCCTCATCCTTATAAGGTTTATTGCAATTATGGTCCTTGTGGTGATATAATTTTGGAGAAATGGCAGGATTGGCCCTCAAAGGTTATTAGTGGTTTTGCATTTTTTGTCCTTTTGGTAATACAAGTATGAGGGGTTGGCAGGAATGCCCCTCTACTTGTATTTTCAGTAAATTGCAAATTCCACCCTTGTAGTCTTTTTCTTCTTTTAATACACTTAGGGATTTGTCATTTTTGGTCCCTCAAGTTATATTTCTTCTGATTTTGACTTCTTCTTGACTTTGACTTTGACTTTGTTGGGGTTGACTTTGACTTTGACTGTTTGACTTTTCTGTTGACTTTTTGACTTGATTGACTTTTGGCTTTGTCTTCACACACTTTTCCATTCCGTGCTTAGTTTTGTCGTCTTTGGCTTTGTTTTTCGTCCTTTTGTGAATATCCGTTTCCTGCACAACACAAATGCAAAACAAACATATATTTGGCAATTTCTGTCTGTTTTTGGTCTTTTAAGTCCGTTTTTAATGGAAAAAGGTATGTGTAATTAAGCACATACCATTGTCATTTTAGTTATTTTGCCTACCACTATCTGATATGATATGTATTACTTTCTTAGTATTTTAGTTATGTTTTACCCCACCCGTAAGAAGTCTCGTTGGGGAATCGTTTTCCTAACTGGACTTAAGCGTTATAAGGAGCCTCTTGTGGAACCGAAGGAGATAGGATAGTTGATCGTTTGTCAGATGTGCATAATAGGGCTGGACCCGCAGAGTCGGGTGATTCTTATGAAGGCAAAGTCAAACCCAAGTGAGGCCCATCATAAGTTTATCCCGTCCTTTACCTCGTCATGCTGTTATTGATTATATCATTATTCCCTTGGTTGTATATCCCTTGGTTTTCATAACCCGTTGGCGACGTGTTAGTATCGATGCTTTTAGGTTTGCTCTGTTGATCGTTATTTTGGATAAGACCTTACGTTTTCTTTTGGGTACGTAACGTCTTGCATGAGTTTTCTTGTACGAGTTCGTTTGATTTTATTTTGAGTATATGGTTCCTGGTATTTTCTTTCGTTTTCAAACAATAGAATTGTGTTAGAGTCTGTACGGTGTTTTACGATCCCTTTTGGTATTATGGTGTCTTTTGTTTGAGTAACATATTTCATAATTGATGTCTAATTATAAAAGTCCTTTTGAAGTATTGTGTTAGTGTTTGAGAAAAACTGTGTTTAAAATGATCTTTGTAAATAGAATATGTTTAAATGGTCTATACAAATAGGATATGAAAATTGTTGAGTGGTTAAATAAATTTTATTTTATTATAAAAAGCTGGTTTAAAGTGATTCATAGTGGTAAGGTACGATACACCATTGGATAACCATCTCTAAATTTTTATGACAACCAGAATGAATTTTTTAAAGATTACAATTAAGACAATTTCATTATTATTTAAAATGATTTTTATACTTAAAGTGACTTTCTTAATTTAAATTGATTTTTATAAAAACATTACTTAATTTTGGTCTTTCGAGTAAAGTCGATAATTGGTATAAGAATTTCCGTCTTTAGTATTGATTTTTTTATGTGTTCATTTGTCGTGGTACGCTTGTTGGTTTTCTTTCGTTGCGTTTTCACTCGGTGCATATACGTATCCTTTCTTTCAAAGGATTCTCTTGTCATTTGATCCACGTCTACTTGCATATGTGGAATCTCCTATATGCATTCTAGCCTTTGACTCGATATTCGTTTGTTATCCTATTCGATTGTTGTAACCCTTGGAGTTCGTTGATATCGTTGAATCATGGAAGCTTTGATGTGATTGTGGGAATGGACTGGTTGTCCAAGAGGAAGTTTGTGATAGTATGTCATGAGAAGGTGGTTAGAATACCATTGGAAGGTGATGAGATACTTCGGGTTCATGGTGAACGTACTCAAGGAGTCGTGAAAACCTTAGTGAACACAAAGGTAGATGAACCAAAATTGAGTGATATTTCCGTCGTACGAGATTTATTGATGTGTTTCCAAAAGATTTGTCGATGACCACCACGACGACAAGTTGAATTCCGCATAGATTTGGTTCATGGAGCGACGCCAGTTGCAAAGTCTCCATATCGTCTAGCACCCTTGGAAATGCAAGAATTGTCTGAACAACTTCGAGAGTTGCAAGACAAGGGTTTCATACGACCTAGTCATTTTCCGTGAGGAGCACCAGTGTCGTTTGTTAAGAAGAGAAGCATGGAGTTCATTTGAAGTTAGTGTTGGAATTACTGAGGAAGGAGAAGTTGTATGCTAAGGAGAAGTTGTTTGCTAAGGTTGGGGGGTACTTGTGTGAGGCATGTGAAGAATTGGGGAAGTCGACAAAACCATCCGAGATGTGATTATTCTTAGGATTGACAGCAGTGACTTACCTACGTTTCATCGCAAACTTTTCTTAAGATGTAACCTTACTTCCCTATTAGAGGAATCAAAAGTATGCGTAGGGCGGCCAGAACGAGAGAAGAGGTCTTTCCAGACTTTGAAGAATGATTTGTGTGACGCTTCGATAAAATCGACTGTTGTATGTTGATGCGTTGAGTTTAGCGGGATGCGTGTGAAAACTAGACGAGGTAAAGCTAATGTCATTACTATCCGTTAGTGTTAAGGACATGATATTGGTACTTCAAGTGAGGTACGTCCAGGGTAAGAACGCGTCAGCAGGAAATGCTGTGCTTTTTTTAACTTTTGTTTTTGTTTTATATTTCCGTGCGACCTGGTTCCAACAAATGGAAAAGAGAGCAAATGATGGTTGTAATTTATGGATTAAATTATATATTAAGTATGAGTATGAAATTCGCTACCATCCAGGTAAGGCAAATGTGGTGATTGATGTGTTAAGAAGAAGATAACGAGTTGGAACTAGACGTTGTTTCGGAGCGATGGCTTTGTTTTTACCATTCTGTATGGGAGTTAGAGGAATGATATTGGCTATCCCAATAGTGAGGCGTTCAAGAAAGAAAGTGAATGTAGTCGGTAGAAAGGCTTCATGGTTTAGATTGACATATGGACTAAAGAAAAAAAAAATCAATGAAAGGAGGACGAGGGTTTGTACTTTATGGTCGTATATAGTTCTGTAGTAGGGAATGTGAGTAACGGTTGTATTGGATGAGGATCTATGCATCAAGGTACTTGGTACATTTCTGAGAGCGGATAAGCTGTTCTATAACCTTGGAGAATGTATTGGTAGCACGTGTAGAAAAGGTATAGTTCCTATGTTAGAATTTGTTGGATTTGTTTAAGAGGTGAAAGTTAGTGATATGTCAAAGTTAATTTTGGCTTTGCTGCTGCAACAGCCTGATGATATTGAGGAAATGTGATAGAATCACCATGGATTTTATCGGTAAATTTCATAGGTCATTGTATGCGAGTTTGATTGTGATTGGGTGATGGATCGACTTAGACTCGACCAAGTAGCTCTTTTCTAGCTACTACAAGAGATTTCAAGATAGAAGTGGACGGATTTATATTGATGAGATAATATCAAGGAATGGAATTCTGGTAACGATCAAGTCAGATTTAGATGGAGGATTTACCTGTGGTTTGGTGATCGTTGTGAAGGTGTTTAGAGAACGCTATGGATTTGAGTTACTGGTTAGCATCCTCAAGCTGGTATGGGACAAAGTGAACGTTATGGATTAGACTTTGGAAAATATATTAGGGCATGTGTTATTGATTTTGGTAGGTAGTTTATCATTCGAGCATTTATTGTGATCCGTTTGAGATGTTTACAGGAAGGACAAGTAGGTCGCATGTTTCTTAGGCGGAGATTAGGAGAGTAGGTTTGATCTGGCATGAGTTTGTTACAGGATTGACAGTTAAGGTTGTATTGAAAAGAAAAAGCTTAATTCAGCAGAGATCGTCAAAAGAGCTATGTGGATATGAGACGTAAACCATTAGTGTTTGAGTGGGTGAATGAATACTTATTGAAGGTGTCGCCTTGGAAGGGCGTAGTGCGCTTTTGAAAGAAGGGTAAGTTGGCACCCAGATACGTAAGACCATTCGAGATCCTTGAAAGGATCGGCCCCGTAGCTTATCGGTTAAGATTACCCGAGGAGTTGAGTGGTGTACATGACACATTCCACGTGTCAAATTTGAAGAAGTGTTTGGCAGGTGCTAGCCTGCATGTGCCATTGAATGAAATTAAGGTTGACAAAACTCTTCGATTTATCGAGGAACCCGTAGAGATTTTGGACCGTGAAATTAGGATTTTAAAGCGTAGCAAAATATCACTTGTGAAGGTTTGTTGGAATTCAAAGCGTGGCCCCGAGTTCACTTGGGAGCGCGAAGATTATATGAAGTCTAAGTATCCTCAGTTGTTTGTTATCTTGCTGATGGACGGCTATTAAATCTCCAGATGAGATTTCCTAAAGGAAGGGATAATGTGACAACCGTGATTTGAGCAGGTTAGTTTATACCTTTAGAAATGGTTCAGAGTTCATTTTATGTGTTTAAGTGTTGTGCTATGTGATTTTATGTGTGCTAAGTGAGTTAAGTATGTGCATGATATCATTTTGAGGTGTATGGGCATCTCATTTTGAGTATGTTTGTGTTGGATTATGTGTATTCCATTTGTTCACATTTAGTGATAATGGAAAGGAATGGCGTATTGCATGTAATGCTACGTCAATAGTTGGATTATTAAGTGTTAAGCATTTTTTGGAAATGTGGCATATGGAAATGAATAGGTGGGTGAAATATAGAAGGTTGTAGCAAACTTTCTAAAAATGGAAAGTGGTTTGGTGAAATGAAATTTATTTTTAGAAAGTTTAGTAAGTAGCGTTTAAGTATAAAGGTTTAATCAAATTAGCTTAGGTTTTTATAAAAACTTAAGTTAATGAAGTAAATTAGTTAATTTTTAATTTAATAAAAATAATAATAATAATAATATATATATTAAAGGGTGCGTTCGGTTTTAAAAGAAAAAAAATGTTTTATTTAAAATAGAATTTGTGTTGGGCTAGGGACTTGTTTAGGCCTTAGGTTAAAGGGGGCCCCCTAAACCAAATTTAGTCCATTATCCGTCCCTTAAGCCCTAGAACGAAATAACTCGGCCCCCATAACCCTTTGTGTCAACTTCCCATCCCTAAGAACAAGAAACCAAGAATCTTGATCAAGAGCTAGCCAAGAATTGATGTTAGGACCTAGTAATCAAGGTAAGTACACTCAATCCTAGTTAGTTTAATGTAATCATGTAACAAAATCAATGATGGATTCTAGGGTTTCATAAAATATAAAATATTAATGATATATTATGATTGTAGTATTGATTAGAATTGAATTAGGGGCATAACCATGCAAATTACATGTTAGGGTTTGCATGAAATCTTGATTTAATGTTGAGCAGAATTAGGGCTGTGTTCACGAACGATTTTCTCTATGATGAAGAATGATATTTAAGAGTTTCTTTTTTTTAAACAGTAGCCCTCTGAGTCTTCTTTCCAAAGAATCTAGCCCCAAGAGTTTTCGTGGTCGGGAAGGTTGTCAAATAATTTTTATAAGATAAGTGTACAAAACAGTGAATTATCTAACGGGTTTCAGTTAGGGTTTTGATTTGCTAAAATTCTTGAACTTCTTAAGGGTAATATTCACGTGGAAATTCATTTCATATGTTGTGTGTGACCCTCTGATTTTTGGCTAAGTTTGGGGGTGGTGTTTAAAATGGTCAAGTCTAACATCAACTTTTAAGGTGTATGTTTACTAGCCGAATTTTGACACTTGGTGTTATGCTTTTCTATAAGGGTATTTATAAAAGAGTATGAACTTTGAGGGAGTAATTGGGGGTTCATAAGTCATATTAGTAACCTGTGAATTTTCCAAGAATTATAAAGATGTATAAGTGGTGCGTTTAGGGCGTGCAAGTGAGTCTAAAAATTCAGCTCAAATCTCAGGGAAAAATTGAAAAGTGTAAGAATAAAGTGTAAGCTAGCTTATAAGATTTAAAAAGGTACAAATTGTCGTTGATGAATTTGATAGATCGCTTAGAATCCATCATAGTTGAGGTTACACCCTATTGGAGTGATGACCAAAGTGATGTTAATATCCGTACGTTTTGTTATTTAGATCTTTGTGAAGCTTCTTGGAACCTTTTGGATTAAGCTAAGCTAAGGTGATTTTTTTCATTGTCCCACTTTTACTTCGTTTTAACTTTGGATGGAAACAATGCTAGTTGAAAATGTTTTAATTACATGTGATAATGTGTTTTAAAGTGATGCATGGACTTTATGTGGCTATTATATGTTATGTTCTACATGTTGTGATGTGATACACTCCATGGCTTAGTGATCGATTGGAGTGGGTTTTGTGGTATGCTCCATGGCTTAGTGATCAATTGGAGTGGATTTGTGGTATGCTCCATGGCTTAGTGATCAATTGGAGTAGTTCTGTGATAGAGATGTCTCGTAATCGTGTGAATGGTATTGGTTTGGATTGGATTTGATTTGGTTTACATGATAGCTTATATGGTAGTTCATTTATTGTCATGCAGTGTTTTCATTTATTCTAAGAGATAGTAGATTTTCTCAATGATAGTTATATAAGGTATGCTCTTACTAAGAATCCTACTATCTATGTTTCTCTTATCGAAAAGTTTTGGCAGACTATTACTGTCAGAACAGTTGATAATAGAGATCAAGAAATAATTGTCACAGTTGATGGCAAAGAATTCACTATTATTGAAGCATCTGTTAGGAGACATCTCCAGCAGATGTAGATGGTATTAGTATTTTGCCAACTACTAAAATTTTTGATCAATTCTCACTGATGGGGTATGTTTTAACTGATGATAAACTGACTTTTCAAGAAGGCAAATTTTCTCCTCAGTGGAGATTTTTGATCCATACCATCCTACACTATCTTAGCCCTAAGAAAACTTCTTGGGAACAATTTAGTAGCAATATAGCTACTGCTATTATTTGCTTGGCCACAAACAAAACTTTTAACTTTTCTAAATTAATTTTTGATGGTATGGTCAAAAACTTGGATAGTAAATATAAATTTTTAATGTATCCAAAATTTATTCAAATATTTTTGGACAAGAACAAAAGATTTCTTAATCCTCAGACAACAGGAAAATATTATTGCCTCTAATTACTCCAAAACTTTTTAGCACTATTGAAAAGAGCTGTTTTTTTTTTTTTTTTTTTTTTTTGTAGAGAACACACACCGTTGTGGGGCTTCCAAGTATGCTAGCATTCAAGAAGTAAAAGGGTGAAGGTTCAAGAATCCTCTAAACCCCAACACCACCATATATTGCTTAAAACCTTCTTATGAAGAACATATTCCTAATGTTGTAACATCATAACACCAAAAGACTCAAACATCTCGGCAAGCCTTAAAACCACGGTCACTGAGTTACCTTTGACCTAGTTTGCCTATACTCAATTGTGCCAGATGAGGTTCCTATGAGGAGTGGGATGACAGAGTGAAAGGTGCTACCACTACTGCTGCTAGCTTAAGATGCAGAGCAGGATGTAGTTGGTTACATTAATATGACCACCCAATCCACGGCAATACCTGATGTGCCTCTTCCTCAGGGAATTGGTGCAGGTGGTAGTCCCAGGTGCCAAGAAGCCATGAAGGGTTCCATTACTCAGACTAGGTCTGAGAGGGTACCTACACCGCCCCATGATTCACCTCTCCCAAGCGTTCATACACTTGGAAGTGATGAGGGCAGTATGACACTACAAGAATTGACGGTTTTATGTACAACTTTATCCAAGAAAGTGGAAAGCTTGGAGGCAGATTTGAAGCAAACTAAGCAAGTATATGGTGCCGCTTATACCAAGCTTGTCATAAAGGTGAAAAAGTTAGAGAAGATTGTCAAGACAAGTCATTCCAAAAGGAGAGCCAAAATTGTTGTTTTAGATGATGAAGAGGATTATTCCAAACAGGGGAGGATGATAGAAGAAATTGATCAAGATACAGGAGTTACTTTGGTTACTCCTACACAGGGAGAAGATCAACATGAAGATCAGTTGGGAGTTCTTTGTGCAACTAAAGTTCTTGCAGATGCAGCTAAAACTTATACTAGAAGAAGAAGGGCAGTTAGTACTAATAGTGGTGGAATTAATACTGCTGAAGAATCAGTTAGTACTGCTGGTGCATCAATGCCAATTAGTACTGCTGGTATGGTTCAAGAGGTTAACATCAGTATTCCTTCATTAGTTGTAGTCAAAGATAAAGGCAAAGGTAAAATAGAGGAATCTGAGGATGAACAGACTAAGAGAACTAAACTACAGTAAGAACAAGAGAAGCTTGATCATGAAGCAGTAGTGAGACTGCAAGAGGAACTAGATGAAGAAGAAAGACAAAGGATGACTAGAGTTCATGAAGCAGCTCAATATTTTACTAAGGAAGAATGGGAAAACATTAAAGCAAGAGTTGAAGCTGATGAAGAGTTATCTCAGAGACTACAAGCAGATGAAAGGAACAAGTACAGTGAAGTTAATCAAGCAAAGATGCTTGTAGATCTTATTAATCAGAGAAAGAAATATTTTTCTGCATAGAAAGCTGAAGCAAAGAGGAATAAGCCCATGACACAAGCTCAACAGAGGAATTATATGATTAATTACACAAGCACATAGGAAGTCATACACTACAGTAGTTGAAAAGATATTCTTTTGATGAGCTCAAGGAATTATTTGAAACTACAATGAAGAATGTCAACACTTTTATACCCATGGAGACTAAGTTCACAAGAAACAATTATTGATTCTACAGAAGTTGGAAGTTCTAAAAGGGTTGTAGAAGCTGAACTTGATCATGAAGGATTTAAAAGGAAAAAGACTAATGAAGCTTCAGGATCAGTTCAAGAACAACTAGAAGAAGATTTGTCACAAGAGGTTTTACAACAAATGATGATGGTAGTTCTAGTGAAAGAAGTTTATGTTAAAGCCTTACAGGTCAAATATCCAATCATTGATTGGGAGGTTTACACTGAAGAATCTAGAAAATATTAGAAGATCATCAGGGTTGGTAACCATACAGAAGCATATTAATTCTTTAAGGATATGTTGAAAATATTTGACAGGGATGACTTGGTGATGCTATGGAATTTGGTTAAAGAAAGATTCAGTTCAACAGAACCTACTAATGGCAAAGAAAGAGCATTATAGGTTGAATTGAAGAGGTTGTTTGAACCTAATACTGATGATACACTATGGAAACTTCAGAGATATATGCATGATCCATTAAAATAGAGATTATATGATACATGTGGGGTTCATCATGTGTCTACAGAAAGAGGAATATATATTTTCATACTGGTAGAGAAAGAATATCCATTGTCAAAAGGAGTTCTGAATTTGATGTTGGTTAACAGACTGGTAGTAAAACAACATTCAGAGATGGCAAATGAGCTTCTAAGGAAAATCTTCATACAAGTAAACAGACCAAGACAATAAAGTTTTTGGAAGCATCCTCTCAGCACAAATGGCTTAATTCAGAGAAACTTGTAGATTTGAAGGTAAATCACAAGTTTAGTGGAGGATTGTTGGGAATTAAACTCATACACTTAGTACTGCCAAGCCAAAGACTTAGTACTGCTCAAGATTATAATTGCCAGTACTAACTAGTTAGTACTGCTAGAAGAAAGTTAGTACTGTCGGTACTAACTTAACACTGCTGAAGAAGTTAAGACTGCTGCATAAAGACTTAAGACTGCTCAAGAGATAAAGACGTGTGAAGAGATATGTATTGACTTATTTAGTGTATATTCTATTTAGTAAGAAAGATATGCATATAAGATTAGAATTATAAAAGATCTGTAGTTATCTTGTAAAGGACTCCTTGGTGTATAAAAGGAGATCATAGGTTATGATGTTAGGTGTGTTTTTCACAGAGTTGCATGTACAATAGTAATAGCTTCAAGGTTGTAAACCTTAGTACTAGACAGAGAACTTGTATTATTGATCTTAATAATATTAAAGTTTTTTGTTACATCTTTGTTCAATCATATTTACTGTTACATTCATAATTCTTCTAAGTATTGAAGAGTAGATTCTGCATACTCTTTAATATACACACAAAGTTTCTATCAAAGTTGTTTTGGATTTATCCATGGTAACTTAACATTTACAAGCTAAAGAATCAATCATAGTTTGGGATCAACAATATGCTAGTCTTCCTGCCTACCTAATGTTGTCCATGTTCTCCCTCGTATAGATAATGCCGCCAAGGATGAGGACCCGAAGTGCTGGCCGGCCTACTGCCTAATCATTAGGAGGGGGAACAGGTGTACGGGTTGGTAGAGGTGGGAGGTAGGGGTATAATCGAGTCAGGCCGAGCTCGAGCTTGGCAGGGCTTGAGCTTGGCTTGAAAAAGGAACAATAGGCTTGAGCTTGGCTTGATAGCTCGTCAAGCTTTAACCATCCAGGCTTGAGCTTGGCTCGAGTGGGATCAGTCAAAGCTTGAGCTTGTCTTGAAAAGCTTGAATATATACAAAATCATTGTATTTAATAGCCAAACGCTCAAACTCATCAATAAACATATGTATAAAGTAAAACAAACAAAAACCATAACTGAACACCATTAATAAAACAAACAATAACATTATCGTACCAAAGTCCAGTATTAAAAAGAAACATAAGCCAAAGTACTAATTAATGTTCAAACGTACAAAATATTTTAACAAAATATATCTTGTGAGGTTTCATAAAGTTCACGGACCTTGAATTCTTGAGCAAAATCATCTTCGTAACTCGATGAATCTTAGTAAAAGCAAGTTAGCAACAATTACAACACCATATTAAGTATAAACAAAAAATAAAAATAACAATGCAATATATAATCATTCAACAAAAATAAAAATGACAATGTAATATATAATCATTCAACAAACACAGTAAATATCTCCATAAATCTTTAGTAAAAGCAAGTTAGCAACAACTACAACACCATATTAAGCCATACTTGTTTTATGATACAATTGGACAAAGACACAAAGAACCTAAAGCAAGTAGCAATGTTATACATTCACTTCCATTAATATATTATGATTATTTTTTAATACAATATCAAGATAAAAAAAATAGAGAGACATGCATATCATAAAGATTGATGATGTTAAAACTTTATTAAATAAAGTTATGATAATTGATGTAATGTACTTATGAGTACTTCTGGTGGAAAAATAGAAGCTTTGGACTTAGTGGTTGAATGATCGAAGACTTGGAGTCTTGAAGAAGAGAATGCAGCCAAGAAGTGTGAAGATTACAATACCTGAGAATACAAATCGTTTGGTTTCAATTAGGGTTAAAAGGACTTTCTATAATACATTATTAAATTATTTATGAACTAAGTCCTTATAATTAGTTTAATACTCAAATTATCCCTTAGTTACATATATGAATTTTTATGTAAATGTATATGTGTTAAAGCTTGAAAAAGCTTGATAAGAGCTCGAGCCGAGCTAACTAAAGCCTGAGCTTGACTCATTTTATGTTTTGAGCTAATTTTTAGGCTTGAGCTTGATAAAAGCTTGACTAGATCGAGTCAAGCTCGAGCTCGAGTTGATTGATAAAAGCTTGACTTGATTGCAGCCCTAGTGGGAGGGGTAGAAGACCTGGGGAAGGTAATGATGAGCGTGTTGATGATTTGAATGGTCAAGGAAATGACCAGGGTTTGAGAGCTAATGGGGGAGTGGAGGGAGTTAATGGGAATGCATAGGGAGTGAATAGGGGTGTAGGAGGAGCACCCAACTTATCGACGATCATGACCTAACAATTGCATAACCTCTTACCCGCCATGTTAGCTCAGGTTGGTAACCAAGGAAATGTTAGAAATAAGAATGGTAATGTGGTTAATGAGAACGTTTAGGAGAACGTTGGGAATGTGTTAGTAAATGGCAACCGGATAGGTTGTTCATATAAGGAGTTCTTAGCTTGTAACCCTAAGAAATATGATGGTAAAGGAGGTGTTGTAGTTCTTATGGGTAAGACTTTAATGTGGTGGAACTCTTAGATCCGCACGCTAAGCCGAGAAGTTGCTGTTAGTATGTCATGGAATGACTTTAAGTTTATGATAATAGAAGAGTTTTGTCCTAGTCATGA
>BQNB010000007.1:23356-90552 GCA_026074375.1 Tanacetum coccineum | reverse complement strand
AGTGTGAGTGTGAGTGAATGAGGTTTATTACCCTGCGTAATTTGTGAGGTAAAAGTGAAGGGAAAAAAGGGATGAACAAGATAAACAGTAAATGTTGACCTTGAGTGTTATATGGTGGACTTTTGACTGGGGTGGGATTGGGCTTGACTTAGGCCTTTATTATATCATTTGGGCCAGAAAAATAGGTTTGGACTTTTATAATTTTGGACTTGTAGTTATAAGTAAGGTTTGAAATGGTATAAGCATTAATGGGCTGACCAGGCCCAATAAAATGGGTACGGGTTGGTCAATTAAGGATGTATATGCCTTCGGCTTCATTTTCTCGTGCTCTTTCCAATCCCGTGCTCGGTTTATCCGTTTTGCTTCGTTTTTGTCCATATTTGATATATATGTTACCTGCATGACTTAAATCACAAAATACATATATACAATGCATTTTTCATACATTTTTGGTCTTTTAAGCTCATTTTAATAAGGAAAAATGATATGTCATTAGACACATATCAGATATTCATAGAGGTGATCTACTTTGGTCACTTAGTTTCTTGGGTGGATCATGTACAAGTGAAGGTCGTTGTTTGATTCTACCGATCACGCTACAAAGGTAATAATCGTTGTTATTTATTTGATTAATCATATGACTCTATGGGATCCGTTGATAGGTGATTTATACACTATGTTTAATAGTTAATAATATGTTATTTTATTATCTAATCACCTATAGTGGTATCACGAGCCATCATATTGTATGCGTAAAATGACTAAAAACGTGTATTTTTTATGGATTCAAAAAGCATTTTTTAAAACAGCTCCTACAATTTTAAAACAACCCCTAGGGCATATTTTTCAAAATTAATTCGACCATAATAGGGCTTTATGATATGTGATTTTTGATCCCATAGCCATTTGTTATGCATACTTTAATTGTTTTTGTTATCGGGTACGTGTAAAATGGCCTTAATCGCGTTTTTCGATTCGATTTATGAATTATATTTTAATCAGCCCTTAGGGTAATTAATTCTATAATTGTATGATAATTAAAAGGTCTTAGAATCAGTGTTTAATGACTCTAAGACCATAGGTTACATATACCAATCGGGGTTTTTAATTCTAGTTAATTAATTTATCCATGGCAAATACATGCATGTTTGGCCATGGACTTAGCCAATACCTTGTTTATACATGATATTATAGTATTATTTTATTTCATATGCAAAGCCGATGAAAACCTTGACCAATTGTGACATGATTTGCTTATGGTTGCATTTAATTTCAGTTTTGGATTTGCCATTGTTTCGGCTTCTTTTGTATGTTTTTAATTTTTTGTTGTAGCTATTGTTTGGGAGAATTACAATAGTTAGATGATAGGTAAAGTGTATCTATTTATCAAATTATTGTAACCGTTTCTTGGATTGGAATGGCGAAAGAGTTAAAGACATAATGTCAAATTCGGAGCTGCTAGAGTGACTTTTACTAAAAATGGATTTCCCAGAGTTCTGTAAGGAGTTAGAGGCCAAAATGTTTTGTGCATGTATACAACTCATAGGGCTACAACTTCTTCAACTGGAGCTCAGTTTGGGAAAGATTCCTTCTAGGAGTTTCAGACCCCTAAAGTCAGTTGTAATTTTCTGGCTGATTTAGGCATCTTGTTCACCAGGGGTTCCATTTGCTCTTGATAGGTCTTAGAGCAAGTGGGAGCTCTCCGTGTGGTTGTTTGGTTAACCCTTAGTTGGCCTCTTGGTTCTCGTGATGGCTTACGAGATCAAGCATGTGTTTTTTCATCGGTTGAGGCTTTGCATACTTGTGGTTGTGTTTGTTTGTTTGCTTTTATATATGTTTGGAATGTATATAACTTGCAAATGTTATTTTTATAAAACTATATAAAACACAAGCCAATTTTAGAAACTAAATCCTTAATTTAGTTTAAAGTTTAAATATGATTTGAAACTAAATCTTTGTTTTCTAAAAAAACACTTAATTTTTTATTGTTATTTAATTTATGTATTTTCCGAACTGATATTTATTTCCACCTAGGTAAATATTAGTCTTTAAAATGGACAACTCGATACACATAAAAGTAAAACAATGATTAGACTTAAGTTAAAAATAGCTTTTAACTTGTGCTACGAAGGATGAATGCATGCTTCCTCGTACACACTTTTGATCATGTATATATCAAAACTAATACCCGTCACAAATTAAGTCGTGTTGTCCAATTGATTGAGTTCACCTGCAATTACCTTTTGCTCTGCGCGAGACGTAGGTTAAATAGTAACCTAGAGTGATTCTTGCGTGAGACCTAGACATATTTTCACATGTTCTCAAATTGGATAACTTAATCGAGTTAAGCGGGTGAGACCTTAAACCCAGGCAAGGATAGGACTAAACATGCCAGCTTGACATTATTTGCTCGTTTACTAATGACATGAGTCCTATATGGTCTAAGAATTTCACAAGTTTTACAATTGGTGAACGTCACCTGCCTATTGAATCTACCATTGCTAGCAGATCAACTTATGTGATGGTGGAACCTCAATAAGGTTCTTAGACTTTTAAAATTAATTGTTTTATATTATAAACATGGGTAGTTAATTTTAAAAGGATAATTATCAAAAAAATACTAAAATTGAACTTTGTAATTTCTATTGATGACATTTATGCAACACAAACCGTAAACAAAAGTTTGCTTCCTTTCTCTCTTAGAAAAAGGCAAACTAAGTCTCATTTCCTTATTTTAAAAAGGCTTATTCCTATCCTTTCTACTTGTATGAGAAAGCTATAATAGGAACACTTGAATTTTCTAATCCTAATCAAACTCAAAGCATACTTACTCGAGAAATCATATTGTCTTGTAAAAGTCAAACGGGGGTTTTATTTTTTTTTTTTATATAAGTACGGTTGCACATCTTATTTGGATAACTAGAGAACATGTTTTCTATAGCTACCAAAATGATACATCTTGAAGCGTCAAGACATAGAATGAGTTTTAATAATTAGAAATGGAAATCTCAATAAATCGCAAATGAGAAAAGGAAATTACTAGCATGTTTTCTAGTAGTTTTCCTTAACTCAATATTTTTCCTAAGATTCTACACACCCTTGAGGTAATGTAGAAGGAGGAATTGCATGCAAAACTTTCAAGTTAAAGAATGGCATTGATGGCTAGTCTATCATATATATAGTAGAACTTGATGCACTTCCTTAAATATCTAAGTACATGTTTACTAGTCCGTGAGGCTTACATTAAAGATAATGTGCAGATATTCAAAGAGTAGAGAAGTAAATAAATTGCTACTTGCACTTCATTGGTATAGACACACATTTAATGTTGTCTTATCCAGTGGGTAGTCAATGCATTTTTACTACTGATATAGAATGCACATTTAGTAATGTATGTCTTTAAATTCAGTGGAGCTATGACTTATCACCTTGTAAGATGAACCGATTTATTTCTACAGGTCTTTGAAATAATACATTACTTTTTCACAAGCATATGAAGCAGCAAATAGTTTTTCATAAGAATCATTGCATTATTATACTAATTAAATAAACTTTGTCGCTATCTGATGTCGCAACCTAAATGTTTATCTATACAATATTTATGCACGGTTACTTATTAAACAATAAAGTTCTATATATACTTGTAATGCAAATGTGATTTTAGTTTGACTTAAACATATCATATTATTCATACAAACAAACGGAAGCGTGTGGACAACCGTGATTCTCGAGGTTAGATATTAAACCATTAATTTAGCTTGCCTAGATTATGTGTCATGATTTATGTAGCCTGCATGTTTTGTTTTGGGTTATGTGTTATATGGTATATTGTTAATATATGCGTTTGAGATAGTAGAAATGATTGACATATGTCATTTCGTTTCGTAATGGAGGTTGATTTCAGAAGTAAGAGATTTTTCATTACATATTTAATCGTCGCCAAAATTAATGAAGTGTGAAACTTAATTTCGAGTGAGATTAGTTAGTGAATTGAGGTTTAAATAATATACTTATGAAATAATAAATAAAAATAATATGGAAAAAAACAAAATAATAATAAGTAGTGAGTTTATTATTAAGATTATGTAATTATTAAGTATTTAAGGTAATTAGTAGAAAATAGTTTTGTATTTAACATATATATATATATATATATATATATATATAATACTAACATATATATATTATATATATATATATATATATATGTCTAAATAATATATATACAATATAAATGGAGGGGAGAACAAAATTTCTATAAAAAAAAAATTATATTAGTTATGGGGGTTTGTTTTGGGTCAGCATCAAAAGAAAAAAAAGGAAAGGAAAAGCCCATTTGTATTAGGAAACAATTTTTATAAAATCCAAACAATATTTTTATTTTTCCCTTTACCTATGTTGACTAAACCCTCAAACCCTAGCCTCCATTGAAGGTTTTTGAAGCTCTAAAAAATCAAGGTTTGATCTTTTTTAAATTTTTTTGAATTGAATTGATTTTTATACACTTATAATCAAGATTATATTTTAATCATTGTTTTAATTATGTAACAATTGAATTGATGGATTAGGGTTTTATAAAGTTCTGTAATTAATATGCTATGATCATCAAAAATCGTTTTAAGGGATAGAAGATTACGTATGTGTGGCTTAATGAGGTTTAGATTAGTGTTAATTCGGAATTGAAATCTGGGCAGAATTTTAGGTCATCTTGCGAGAGTCATAACTCGGTCATACGAATAGATTTTATTGATTTTCTTGAGCCTAAAATTAACTATAGAGAATCTACTTTCCAGCCTCATTAGTTTCATGAATTAAAAGTGAGTAAAAGTCAGTCAAAATAATTTTACCAGATTTGTTGTCAAATCTGAGTTTTTGGGGCAGATTCTGAGTTGTATTTGTGAGGTCAAAACCATACTAAAACGTCTTTTTAATTAACGGGATTGCTACTGTAGTAAGTTCATGATATTTATGATTTTTTAGAATTTTTGTAGAATTTTACTAAGTGTTTAAATGGGTCTGCTCAAGCTAAACTATTTGAAGGTCGAATCAGGTCAAGTTCTGGACACTTTGTGATGTTGATTTTTTATAAAATAGTTAGAGTTAATATTATTTTTTTCTAAAAATCTTAGTAGTTCATAAACCATTAGGAAGGTTGGGAATGCAATAGGAAGTACTAATTTGGTGATTTAGTATTTTATTTATGATCATGAAATGACTACAAAATTTTGCTCAAAAGCTAAAAATTAGAATAAAAGGATTAAGAGAGAATTAGGTGTATAATAAGGATAAAAGTGTTGTAAAAAGGTTTTTAAATATGGTATAGACATAGTAGTCCATCAATTGATTGTTACATCGACTTGGGCATTTAGCCTAATCGAGTGTAACATGTGTTTTATTTGTGTTTAGTTGATTTGCAAGGATTTGCGATGTAGTTGTGTATCAGGTGAGTTTCATAGTCCAACTTTTCACATCGATATTCATATTGGGCAAAGGAAAAGAATTGCATAATGGATTTGAAGATATTTTACATTACTCGAGATACGATTAAGTGTCCTTTTTTTTGAAAGTGTATGGCCTTTCACTTGGCTATTGTATGTTACTGCTAATCCTTATGAGTATTGGGGATCCTGGGTAACGTTCCTACCCTATTTGTGTTGATATCGGGATCAGGGTAACGTACCTACCTTACCCTTGTGAATGAGGGTTTTGAATGGATCAGGTAACGTTCTACCCAAGATGAGCGTTGATACTTGTTGGATCGAGGGACACGTTTCGTTCCCCATGCTCGTTATGGTTACATTTGCATGTTAGCTTGTATGATAGTAAAGTAATTGTCCTACCATGTTTTATTAATCACAGTAATTTATTTTAAAGTTGGATTGTGTGACCCGTAAACCAATGACCCTCTCAAAACCAACCTTTGTGTTAACGGTTTTAAGGCATCATTTTCAGGTGAGAAATAAGGAAGATCATAGGAATGTAAGAAGTAGCTAGAGTGACCTTAGGCTGGCATGGAGTTAATCTCCTAAGCTTATCTCTTGTTTATTGAATATTAAATGTCTTGTTTGTTTGACCTGCTTAGTCATAAATTGGTTAAGTATTTCATGTCCCTTAGTATGATGTGAACCCCTTTACATCAATATAAGACGTCAGATATTATTTTATGTTTGCTTGGGTATTTTCATGACACTTTGTGTCCCTTATGTTCCGTTTAGTTCATGTAGTTTTCTCTATTGTGACACCATTGTGTTGTGATGATATTCATTCTCGTTACGCCTCGCATTTCTGCCTTGGCGGGGTGTAGACAATTGGTATCAGAGCCTTTAGTTTATAGAGAAGAAGTTGTTGAGCCTAGACTGATAACCTATGCGTCCTTCATATAGATGCACTTTTAGGGCCTAAGTGAAAGTATTAAAACTATAATACTTTCCCCTAATTATATAGCTTTATAATCTTAATTTAGTCTAACTTTAATTTAGCTATTTATATTTACTATATCTGAATATGGTATAAAATAACTTCCTTACTATTATAGCTAATGGCCCCATTATCCGTAAGAATTTCGTTGGGGAACCATTTTCCCCATTGACATATGCCTATAGATATCCCAAAAGATGAGCCAATTGAGAAGCGAGCCTCTTATGGAACTAAAAGGGAAGGGTATTTGACTCTCCCCACCCCCCCCACCCCCCCGCTTGTCGAATGCTCCGTATAGGGCCTGAACCCTGCGGATTCGGGTGACCTCTTTGCGAAGAAAAGTCAAACCCAGCGAAGGCCCATCATAAGTTATCTCAACTTTTACCTCGACACGTTGCTTTAATAGTTTCTTTCGGAAATAAACTCTTTTGGGGACTTCGAGACCTTCGTTTTCTTTCTGTCGTTTTTGATTTTTGTTTTATATAAATAAGAATTTCTTTGATGGAGCATCACAGTTGTGTAATATTGGAGTCGTGTAAGTTGTGAAATGTGGTATATGTGCATATAAGTTGTTTATCATTAAGATGGTGTTAGTCTTGGAAATAAGTACACTGTAGTGAAAGGATGTGGTTAAAAATATGGGTGAGCCACATAATTATAAAGTCATCTCATCGACGTGGAAACTTGTGTACCATGATTTAGCACTTGATTGGTAATTCTATTTGACTTTAGGATGATAGAATAATATGTTGTGATATTGTGAATCATGATAGGGATGGTATAGAGTTAATAGGAATCATTCTTTTACCTGATGAGCGAATTAAGTTAGGACACAGTTGCGTAGATAAGTAAGTTTCCTTCTAAACAAACATCACGGGAATACCCCGAATAACCGGTTATTACTAGCATTAAGATTTAATGGTTGTTCGTCTCGAGATATTAAACTCTATTATAGTAATATCTATGTTCGGTATCCAGTCTGAGTGGATGTTCTATCGTTCCCATTTAAAACCTTGATATGTATTGGTTGTTCGGATCTGTTGCTTTGGCTATTGGTACGTTTCATTGGTTCCTTTCTGGCGTTGATTACTCGTATGTATATCTGATTTTCCTTCGAGTGGTATATGTTCGTAACAAGTTAGTACATATATTTACTCTTTTTTTATATACCCTTTAGTTTGCTACCATGTTAAACACCGCAGCTTCTTATGGTTGATCTTTTTGGATCAGATATTTAACAGATGAGTCTTTACTTTTTCTTCCATTGGTTTGTAATGTCTTACGTATGAATTTCTCTTGTGCATGTCCGTTTCACTATATATTTTTGACTATATGGTTCCTGTACTTCCTTTCGCTTCAACAATAGAATTATATGTTAGAATGTCATTTACGATATTATACAATCCCTTTTGGTATTACGATGTTCCATTGTTTGAGTAATATATTATATATGTGACGTCGAGTTATGAAATCCTTTTTGAAGTATATCTTGATCGGTGTTTGGGAAAACGTAATCTTTGAAATGATTTATAATACGTTGTGATAGAGTCCTTTTAATATGACTGTCTCTTTATTTTTATGAAAAACAATGTGATATTGGTTGATGTGTCAAAAATAGTTTAAGATAATCTTACATTTAATATGTTTGTTTTTATGATAATTTATATTATGAAAAGTATGTTTCAAAATGATTATATGGGAAAAAATGAAAATGCGATACACCTTTTATATAACTATCTCTTGATTTTTTTTTATGAAAACCATGTTTAAAACGATTTTTTTTTTAAAAGAATATATTTAAGATGATTTTTTATATATATTTAAAATGATTTTTTTATTTAAAACGACTATCTTTATTGTTTCAAAATGATTTTTTATAAAAACAGTATTTAGTTGGTCCTTTCAAGTAAAGTCGATTATTAGTATAAAAATTCTATCTTTCTCATTTATCAAACTTGAACAATTTCTATCCGATATGTGTTTCACTACTGGTACCTTTGTTGACGTCGTTTTGTTCGCGTTTCCTATCGGTATACATACTTTATCCTTTCCTTTTAAGGGTTCTTATGACATTTGATTCGCATCTATTTGCACCTGTGAAACCCGTTATATATTTTATATCCCTTGATGCGATATTTATATGCCACCCAATCGATGGTTTCAGAAAACCCTTAGAATTCGTTTGATATACGTTTTATTCGACCAAGTCACTCTCCGTGGGGAGCACCTGTGTTGTTCAAGAAGAAGGACAGTTCATTTCGAATGTGCATAGACTATCGAGAATGGTAAGTCTGACCCACAAAGAATTCTCCCAGATCAACGACTTGTTTCCGACCAGTTACAATTTTTCAGTATTCTCAAGTATAGATCTTCGATGTAGTTGTCATCAGTTAAGAGTGCACAAAAAAGATATTCCAAAGACTACATATAGGACGCGATATAGACATTTTGAGTTTACGGTTATGCCTTTTGGGTTAACAATGCACACCGCGGTTTCATAGACTTGATGATCGGTGTGGAATTTGTATTTAGACAAGTTTTTTTCATTGAGTTTTATAGATATATCTTGATCTACTCGAAGTCAAGGAGGATCACGATGGTCAATTAAAGCTCAGAATTGGAGTTGCTGAAGATAAGAAGTTATTTGTCAAGTTTTTTAAGTGTGAATTTTAGCTACAAGGAGTACAATTCTTTAGGCATGTTGTTAATAGCAATGGTATTCATGTGGACCCAAGAAAGATTGAAGCACCGTTAGAGATACAGTCATTTATGAGATTGGAATGTTATCATCGATGTTTTCTTCACGTAATGTTTCCAAGATACTAAACCTTTACTTTACGGAGGCAAAGAATCGTAAATTAATAAGTGGGGTAGCGTGGAACAAGAGGAAGCTTTTCTTATTTTTAAAGACAATATGTGTAGCACTCCAAAATTGTCATTTGCCTAATGGAACCAAAGATTTGTAGTTACTGTGATGTGTCGAAATCAAGAATTGGGATGTGTGTTCCTACAAAGAGACAAGGTGATTGCGTATGCCTCGCAGCAATTAAAGATTCATGAGAAGAGCTATACCACACATGGTTTAGAGTTAGGTGTAGTGGTCTTTACTCTTAAGATTTGGAAACATGTATTGGTGACCAAGTATGAATAAGGATATAACTACATATGTAATTAAGTGTTTTGACTTGCTCGAAGGTGAAGGCTAAATATTAAGAGACCATCAGGTTTGCTTCATCAACCAGAGATATCTGAGTGGGGAATAGGACAAAACCACCATAGTGATTTAATCACAGAAGTTTCCAAGGTCAAGTAGTAGATATGATACGATTTAGGTGATAGTCGATAGACTGACTAAGTCAACCTATTTCTCTGGTTATACGTGAAGATTATAAGATGAGGAGGTTAGCAAGACTATATATTGATGAGATAGTATCAAGCAATGAGTGCATGTGTCGAGCATGACTCAGATCGTGTGGAAGAATTAACTATCGTGGTGTTTTGCGATCAAACATTGTATAAAAGGAATTTTAGGAACACACGGTTAAACATGCGTACGACTTATCATCCTCAAACAGACGGACAAAGTGAGCGTACCATTCAGACTTTGAAGGATATGTTGAGAGCGTGCGTGATTGATTTTTGTGATAGTTAGGATACTCATCTACCCTTAACATATTTTTTCTACAATAAAGTTATCATTCCGGGGTGTTTGATGTGCTCCACTTTAAAGCTTTGTATGGAAGGAAGTATAAGACACCTTGTTCTATGGGCTGAAATTGGAGAATTCGTCGATTGAACTAAAATTGGTGTACAAGAGACAACTAATAAGGTGATATTGATTAAAGAAAAGCTCAAGCGGCTAGAGATTGTCAAAAGAGCTATGTTGTCAATAGTCCGTAAAACATTTAGATGAAGTTTGGTGATAAAGTGATAAAATTGAAGTAGTTCGTCCTTGGAAATATATCGTGCATTTTAGAAGAAAGACTCGTAGCCACCCGGATATGTGGGACCATTTGAGATTCAATTTTTTGGTAGATTTGGGCATCTCGTTCACTTGGGGTTCCATTTGCTCTTGATAGGTCTTGGAGCAAGTGGGAGCCCTCCTTGTGGCTATTTTAGTTAACCCTTAATTGGTCTCTTGGTTCTCGTGATGGCTCACGAGACCAAGCATAGGTTCTTTCATCAGTTGAGGCTTTGCATACTTGTGGTTGTGTTTGTTTTGTTTGCTTTTATATATGTTTGAAATGTATATAAACTTGCAAATGTTTTTATAAAACTAAAAATAAAACACAAACCAATTTTGGAAATTAAATCTTTGATTTAGTTTAAAGTTTAAATATGATTTGAAACTAAATCTTTGTTTTTATAAATAACACTTAATTTGTTATGCTAGTTGTTTAATGTATGTATTGTCCAACTAATATTTTTTCCACTTAGGTTATATATTAGTCTTTAGAATAGACAACTTGATGCACATAAAAGTAAAACAATAATTACACTTAAGTTAAAAATCGTTTTTAACTTGTGCTACGAAGGATGAATGCATGCTTCTTCGTACACAGTTTTGATCACATATTTATCAAAATTAATACCCGTTATAAATTTAAGTCGTGTCGTCCAATTGATTGAGTTCACCTGCAATTATTTTTTGCTCTACGTGAGACGTAGGTGAATTGTAACCCAAGGTGATAATTTTCTATGCGTGAGACCTAGACATATTTTCATAGTTCTCAAATTGGATGACTTAATCGAGTTAAGCGGGTGAGACCTTAACCCGAGGCAAGGATGGGACTAAACATGTCAGCTTGACATTAGTTGCTCGGTTACTAATGCCATGAGTCCCATATGGTCTAAAAATTGCATAAGTTTTTGTAATGGGTGAAAGTCACCTATCTATTGAATCTATCATTGCTAGCAGATCAACTGATGTAATGGTGGAACCTCAATGAGGATCTTAGCCTTTTCGTAAAATTAATTGTTTTAATATTGTAAACTTGGGTAGTTAATTTTAAAAGGATAATTATTAAAAATACTAAATTAAACTTTGTAATTTCTATTAATGACATTTATGCAATACAAACAGTAAACAAAAGTTTGTTTCCTTTCTTTATTAAAGGAATGCAAAGTAAGACTTCTTTCCTTGTAAGAAAAATACTTATTCCTATCTTTTCTACTTGTATGAGAAAACTATAATAGGAACACTTGAATTCTCCAATCCTAATCAAACTCAAATCATACATACTTGAGAAATCGTATTGTCTTGTAAAAGTCAAATGGTTAAGTACGGTTGCACATTTTATTTGAATAACTATAGAACATGTTTTCTATAGCCACCAAAATGATACATCTTTAAGCGTCAAGACATAGTATGAATTTTAATAATTAGAAATGGAAATCTCATAAATCGCGAAAGAGAAAAGGAAATTACTAGCATGTTTTTCTAATAGTTTTCCTTAACTCGATATTTTTCCTAAGATTCTACACACCCTTGAGGTAAAGTAAAAAGAGGAACTGCATGCAAAACTTTCAAGTTAAAGAATGGCATTGATGGCTAATACATCATATATATATATATAGTAGAACTTGATGCACTGCCTTGAATATCTAAGTACATGTTTACTAGTCCGTGAGGCTCACATTAGTGATAATGTACAGATATTCAAAAAGAAGAAAAGTAAATAAATTACTACTTGCACTTCATTGGTATAGACACGCATTTAATGTTGTCTCATCCAGTGAGAGCAATGCAAGGGAATTTTCCGAAGAGAAAATGGATTATGGGAGTGTGTGACTTGAACTATTGATTGGTCTGTGCAGGTATGTGCCTTTATTTATCTGCCACATTTGAATTCACAACCAAATGTGTCTTTGTTCCAACCATCACGGAAGAACATACAGAGGATAGGTTGGTTCGCTTGAAGAGAATCTTTTCTATGATCAGATATGAATCATGTCATACATGAGCAGGCTCCGTAAGATTTAGTTCACTTAATTTCAGATTGAATTTTATTGTAATACATAAGATAATACATATTGAAATGTACAATCATCTAGTAAATAATATTTACTTTTTGTCAAATATAGAAAAAACGTCCCTTTCTTCCCCAATATTCCCCCAAAAGACTCTAGGGGTTCCGTTCCATATTTCTATATATATATAAGTATTTTACTATTATTATATGTTAAATGAGACCAAAAAGACGAAAAGGACATAAAAATTATAGATTTTAATAGAGGCGATAATGATGTAGAAAACAAGACAGGAATTCTCTACAATGACACTGTAGACCAATGAAAGGGATGTAGCGCAGCTTGGTAGCGCGTTTGTTTTGGGTACAAAATGTCACGGGTTCAAATCCTGTCATCCCTACCTATTACTGCTCCTTTGAGCAATAACGAGGGATTTTTTGAGATCAATTCACATTGGACATATCATGGAGAATCTTTCATTCTTTTGATACTATTGTATAAAATTTATGGTTGTTCAAAGATCCTTTCATGCATTATGTTAGATATCAAGGAAAATCAATTCTTGCTTCAAAAGGGACGTTTATTTTGATGAATAAATGGAAATATTACTTTGTCAATTTTTGGAAATCTTATTTTTACCTGTGGCCTCAACCAGGAAGGATTTATATAAACAAATTATCCAATCATTCCCTTGACTTTCTGGGTTATCGTTCAAGTGTGCGGCTAAATCCTTCAATGGTACGCAGTCAAATGCTAGAAAATGCATTTCTAATTGATAATGTTATTAAGAAGTTTGATACTCTTGTTCTAATTATGCCTCTGATTGGATCACTGGCTAAATCGAAATTTTGTAATGCATTGGGGCATCCTATTAGCAAGGCGATTTGGACCGATTTATCAGATTCTGATATTATTGAGCGCTTTGGACGGATATACAGAAGTCTTTCTCATTAAATGTTGTCTAAATTCAGTGGGAGCTATGAGCTTATCACCTTGTAAGTGACACATTTTATTTCTAGTTGATCTTGAAATAATACATTACTTTTCACATATGAAGCATCATAGTTTTATAAGAATCATTGCATATTATTCTATTAGATAACTTGTCGCTTTTTTGATGTCGCTGCATGTAAATATACAATATTTATGCATGGTTGCTTATTAAACAATAAAGTTCTATATATACTTGTAATGCAAATGTGATTTTAGTTTGACTTAAATCATATCATATCTGTGACATTGTCATATTATTCATACAAACAAATGGAAGCGTGGTGGGCTCATAACCCACTAGTCTCAGGATCGTAACCTAACTCATAATATGCTCACTTGTTTATATAAATGCTTGATATTGTGTCGTGTACAAGTGGAAGAAATATTAATTGTGTGCAAGGTACAACATATACCAATATGACTAATGGTTTTTCTTAACCGCATGGTAAGAAAGCTAATTTCTACTAGGATTTATACACCTTGATGTATATTGCCTACTTAGAACTAGTGTCAAGAAATAATGAATACCTACTTTATTATATTCACTAAAAGGTTTAGCTAATATGATTGTGTCTTCATGTAAAGACATCAATAAAAAGTATGTAATTAACTTGAAAAGACAGTTGAAGCCAAGAGTCAGCATTCAATAATACTTTATTTAATATGCTTGTGACTTCTTGTAAATACATAAACATAAGGTCCTTAAAATGTTCAAAGACTTATAGAGTAAGCAGCTGACTTATCATGACTCCTTGTCACGACATGTACATGAAGTCATTGAAATGTTCAAATACTTATAACATAATGTTAACGATTAACATGTTATGTCTTCTAGTTTTAGACATGCTACATAAAGTCCTTGAACTTCTCTAGACTTCTACGTTATTAGCTTGCACTTGGCTTACATTACCTGTTAAGCCATTATGTTTGAACAACTTGGCAAGTATGTGAGCAAAGGGTATTAGGGTTATCTAAGGAATTGTGATATTGTCTCATAATCTCATTACTCATAGAATACCACATCGGATATGGTATGTTTGATGTGTAAAATCAAACTCTGTTGGATATTTGTTGATCTATGATAACTTTAATCCTTACCCCTACCTTTAATCTTTCATGGTCCTAACAAAAATTGAGTATGCTCATGTTTTACTCAATATGGTTCCAACCAAGAAGGTAACTAAGACACCATTAGGTTATGAAATGGGAAGACTCCCATTAAGTCTTTAACTAAGGTTTTGAATTGGGAGTCACACATTAAGCGTGTTTTTAGCAAACTATAGTCAAGAAAACACAGCCCACCCTCACCCAACTGTTATAGCATAGATGTATATCAATCCTAAATTGGAGAACAATTTTTATTTGTTGCTCGACTTGCTGGTATTTGGGAGAAGCATCTCTTAATAAGAAGCAAGTGGGAGCTTCTATTTTTGCAGAGAAAGTCTCTTTCTACACAACCTTCTGTAGATGCGACTAGCTTACGACATATATGAATTTAAGATGTTTATTAGTCCATGAAAGAAAATCTATTTTTGGAATTTGAATTGATTCTTTCACAATCGGTAAGATAAAGAGGTTAAATTGGTGTTTCTAGAGAAGACTATATGGAATAAAAAATGGTACATACAATTAAACGCTCGCGCCTTGTGGTAAGGGTTTTACTTATACTCAAGTTATTGACTGTGATTAAAGCTTCTTTTCCTTGCATGCGTTAAATCAATAAAGATATTAATTACCATACTTGATTTCATGAATATGAAATATGGTAATTCGATGTCAAAACTCATTCTTGAATGATTACCTTTGCGAGGAGATTATGTAATCATAAGGGTTTATGAATCAAAATAATCTTTAGAAAGTGTGCAATCTTTATATATCCAAGTGTGGATTAGAGCAGGCATCTAGGAGCTAAAATCTTAAGTTTAATTCAATAATTTGATTTTGATTGAAACAAATATAACTCCTGAGTACACTTTAAAGCTAGTCAGAGCATTGTGTTTTGTCTTTCTTATGTCTCATGTGTTGTCAACATATTAGAAATGATATTTCACCCAAGCTAGATTTATAATCCTTAGTTTGGAATAATATTTCTATCGAGAGATATACGAAATAAAACATACAACCTTGGAGCATATATTTATTAGGATAGACATACGCGATTAATAAGTCTAACATAATATGACACATCATTGAGCAAGACTCAAAGTTCTATCTCACCTAATGAGTTGAACACATGTATGAAAACGTTTAGTTTAGCTAAAGGTTTCATTATGTATGATATGTATTGGACTGATTGTAACACTTGCATGAATGAATGATGAACCAACAACCATAGTAACTAAGTGAAAGTCATTAGACTACTATTAAAAGAACATTCTAAAAGGCCTGCAAAGACTAAAGACATGTTCATCGTTTACGGATTTTTAATAAGGAGATTAGTGTTGAGTTTATACACTAATGCTTATTTTGATTAAGATGATTCTCAATCCCAGTCATAGCAGGATTTCATCATAAATGATAATACTGCTGACTAGACATGTTTGATTGAAAGCATTGTTGCACTATTCATTAAAGAATCAGGATACTTCATAGTTTGGGAAGCTGTTAAGAAGACTGTGTAATATAGGTGGTTTTGCTTGCTTCAAACAACCTATGTAATGTGTTATGGCGATGCTAGTATTATTGTATTAGTACTTAAACGCACATATAAAAAATGACAATCATCGTATTATTTAAAACCTTCACTGCTAGTGAGTTTTGAAACAAGTATTCTCAAAGGTCACTCATATGACAACTTAGTTGGTACTTGTAACAAGTTAATGTCTTGTACCAAACATGTTTATCATGCTAGGAACATTAGACTTCGACCTGCTAGTAGTCTCATGTATATCTGTTTTTGGTATTTGGATAATGGAACGTTAAGCAGTTGTATTAAATAATGAATTAATATACCTGGTATGATTGTCTTCATTTATACAACTCTGTTCTATATTTGCATGTTTAAATCCATGAATAATTTATTTATTCTAAATCGTCTATTGTTAGTTGATGATACGGGAGTATCATTGAAATAAGACAAATGTGAGTGTTTTGGTCATATTCGTATAAATCTTGAGTCGTGTATATTTATATTTTTTGCTTAATTACATGGTTGATAATTCGAGTCATTTGTTAGTGTACACAGTTTTGGGATGATTAAGAATCATGGCAGTTTTATTTAATAGAGAAATGGGAAAGAAAGTCAAATCATTACCCTCACGTGATTAATGTACATCATGTTTATTGATCCTTCTAATTCAGGTCACTAATTAGTTTATTATTGGGTTATTAAAAACTCAAGTGTAGGGTTGTCAATATAAATCCCGAGTCATGTATATTTATATTTATTTTTAGCAGATTTATGATGGCAGGGGAAAAGTGTATATAAAAAAGAGAAAAAGAAAAAAAAGATAAAAGGAAAAAAATAGAAAAAAGACAAAATGAAAAAAGCAAAAAAATATGATAGAATATACGGACTGCCATCCTGCTTATGTTTAAGTCAAGACAGAGTTGAGAAAATAAAAGAAAGAGTTTGATGTAGAGTTTTGTCGAGTCTTGGCTTAGCAACGCCTTTATATATGTAATTATTTGAATGATTAACTTGCCACTAGTAAAATATCCCCCATTATCCCTTATTGTGTTTTCCATATCCTACACCTAAGGTTACAACCCTTATAAAGACCTCTTTGATAGTATTTCCTAGGTGCTTACGTCAAAGTGGTGGAGGTTGTATCGTTTATAAAGCTTATGGTAATCTATATGGTATGTCAGGTAGTGAGTGTTAATTTTCTTGTTTTCTATATTGTTATAATTCATTATACACCCGGGTGAAAGAGATAATCCAAACACTTATGTGAGGTGCTAGTATATGATTTTCGTGCTTTTATTACAAGGTTGATTCGGTTTTGCCATAAATTATCTTTATTTAGTAAGTTAAATGCCTCCGACTTTGCTATTTATTAGGTAGAAAAGCTCATTTGCTTGAGGACAAGCAAATCCCAAGTATAGAGATATTTGATGAGGTGTCATTTTATACATTTTTTCAGGGTCATTTAACCCCCAAATTCATGCAAATATGCTTTATTATTGCACTAAATCCTTTCTTTTTGTGTAATTAGCATTTGAGAAGCACTTGGATGGAATACACATAACTTGGGCTCGGTTCGGGAAGAAACAACGCAAAAACGTAACTTTTCAGCCTCGCAACCACCTCTATGACGGCGTCACCAATTGTGCCTGGAAAGTAAAGTTTTGGACAAGTTTTGTAACGCTTCAGTGTGTGGAGACGACATCACCAGAAGCTCTTGACGTCGTCACACTTACAAAGTCACGGCGTCACAAGAAGTCATGAAGACCTGTCGGCGTCAGGATATGTCGGCTGAAGAACCCTAATTTGATATTGATAGGGTGGCGACGTCACAACACCCTAGTGATACCGTCACATAATTCCTATATATACAAACCTTTTATTTTCATAATTCATGTGTGAAACTTAGGAGAGCTATAGTGCAGCTATTATAGATGAATTTTAGGGCTTTTTATGCCCTTTGTACGTACATACTCACATGTTGGTTTGAAGATAAGTAATCCATTTATTAATCATTCAAATATGTCTATGTGTTTGATGATTAATTGCTTTTCTTTTCTTCTTGTTAACATGTTAGGCTAAATTTATATGTGTTTGCTTATGATTGCATGAAACTCAGTTGTGAACTATAATTTGTTGCTTCCTGTTAGTGGTGTGCACGTTAGGCATTAGAAAACTAGCTATAAGTTATTACATTAGCATAGACGTCTAGTGAAACGTGATTAGAATTAGATGAAACCCACGCGTTTGGGAAGATAACTGATTAAGTATTTAATGCGCGTGGTTTAACTATTAGATAGGAAGAGCATTTTCAGGAGCTATGTGCTTATGCGATCACGTAGATGCGTTTCTGAGCAATTCACAATTGAATAAGGAGAATAATTACACATTACACTAACAAGGGTGACAAGGCAACGGGTTAGAGGAATTAACTAGGGAGTGATGCATGATTAAGTGAGCACGTTTGTTTACCTATAAGAGTTCCCGTAAATTTTACTTTTCTTGCATAATTAAGATTAGTTTTAATTTAGTTTAAATATACCTCTCTCAACATATTGATTTTACTTGCTTTCTAAAAAACATAAAAACATAAAAATACTCTTCCCTCAACCTTTAGATCTTAGCAACATACGATTCGAATATACCTCACTATTCCCCTAGAGAACAATCGATCCCCTAAGTCTTGCCTATACTACACTACAACGATTATGTACTATACCTAAGAGGATTGTAAAACTTCCGCGTTTACAATCATCGGCATCAGACAATGTGTATGTATCAAATCACTTAACAATAGACAAGATATAAAGTTTAGAGAGAGAAAATGGGTTGTATCACTTAGAGAGAGAAAGGAAAGGAAAATGTATTATGATGTGAATAACCAAATGAATAACCAACCCTCTCCAAGGCATAAAGAGGGGTATTTATACCTACACTAAGGCTGATCACATAAGGGTGACTTATGTTGACCCAGTTAGCTTGGTAAGTTTCCAATATTACGCTACGAGCTATACTATTACACTTTTGGAAGTGACCGAGTCTTTTCTTGATTTCTAAAAATCTCCCCCTAAGGGAGGTCACTCTAGTTTATAAAAACTTAAGCTCTACATTCTATGAATGTCTTCAATTTAGCTCGTAGTCTTGTTATCTTGATCTTTATCTTGTGAATCTTGATGTAGCAAACTTTAAACTTTTAGGCTTTAGCTTGTATCTTTTTCTTGACTTGTATGTGATCTTTGAGCTTCTTGAGATCATCAACCAAGCATAATCTCTTTTTGCCATCTTGTAATCTTTGCCTTCTTGTGATCTTGTGACTTCTAGACCGACATGCTCATACTGTTCTTGCTGTTGAAAGCATGTGTAACCATCTTTCTTGAAATTCTTTAACTTTAACACTTCGTCACTTTAAGGAGGACGTGCGGTATCACTTTAATACTTTGTCACTTTAAGAAAGACGTACGGTATCAAAGTAGCAGAAGTCTTGAAACATGTACTTGAGCTTTCATGATGCTTTTACTTATGTCGGTCGAGTATGAGCATGTGGTATTGGCTTTGACTTGTCATCGGGTAACTGTTGCCACCGTCTGGAAATCTGCATGAATAGATTAGTGATAAACAACATATATGGACGAAAGTGGCTTTGTCACTTTGTCGAATACGGTTGTAATAACCATGGTTCCCCGTTAATCAATATAAATACTGCCTGTGATCAGGTAGAATTCCGAAGAATCTCCTTGACAGGGTTTCGCAGCTGCACTAGCGTTATCATTTTACCGGAGCGTCTCAAAGCAACAATCCGGCCCTTAAGAGTGAAACTGTAGTTATATCTTCCGACTTAAGCCGTCAATTCGTGTTCAGCTTCTATGTCCAGATCCCATGGAGGCTTAAAATTGGACATAAGTTTGAAAATTAATTTTGAAAACTAGTCGGTGTGTTAAGATGCAAACGGTTTTTATAACACACCAACCATTTTATCTTTTTTAAAATTTATTCGTCAATTTATAAGCTGGAACGAATTGATATCCAATATCACAAGTTTGATACGTGTAGGATCTCACAAGCACCTACCGCAGATCTTGTTTGGTGGTTGCCTCTGGAAGATTTCCATAGTCACTGTGACACTACTTTTTAGCATCTCCTTGATGTTTCGGAAAATCAAAGGATAATGCGTATGGACTCTTTGATATAGTAAATTATCAAGCATATTTTGGATAAGTGTCCTAATGAGATTTATGGATGATCTCTTTTATGGCTCTAGACTCGATATTGCACTTTGATTTTTAGTAATCGGAGGCTGGAGCAGACTGCCACCTTTTCAATATCAACTAACTCGGAGTGAAAAAGTCAATAGAAATGTGTTTAATCTTCGTGAGAAATGAAACAAGAGTCTTTTGAGAGACCTTGAGTGGCTGGGAAGGGTTGCGTCACTGGGTACATGATGATTGTCTTTAATACCAAACAACAGCTTAGTATTTCTGACAATTTATGTATTGACCCGGTTTCTGCCTAAGTGTAAGGAGGGCTTCTTTCTTTTCACTCTTTATCTTAACTTTTCTTTTTAATTCTTTAACCCCTTCAGTGTTTACTGAGACTTCATGACTAGTACCTTGTTGGGTTTGTTCTAGTACTAGCTCCATTTCAGTCGGTGCTATTCTTTTATTCTCACTTTTACTCCTTTTTTATATCATGCCTATGGACTTCTACACTAACTAGTAGAATGTCCATGGGTAGATCCCTCTGGTTCTGGCTGGATCGTGGGAACGAATACCTAATCCTAACCACCTTACAACTCCAAGTAATTACAAACATGATCGGTCTTTTGGTATTATTCTCAGCCTTAAAACCATTTGAAATGCTCCCCCTCAACATGTGAATCGATATTCGAAAATGTTTAGCACATGAAGGATGAAGCTTGCACTTGAGTCCTTAAAATCACATCTTTAGCCATATGTTTTAATCATATTTTCTCCCCTTATCAAAAATGTCAAAGCTCTTGATATTTTGGATATCAATTGATTCAAATATTAATGGTTTCAGGGGAAAAAATGTCTAATTATTAATCAGCCGTATTAGGAACATATTAAATGCTCCCCCTCAATTTATGAGGGTATTTATATATAGTGTTGAGTATGTTAATTTGAAAAAATTTAAATTTATTAAAAAATTCTAGAAAATTCGTACTCAAACACTATTTATATTGCCTACTATTATAAGTCTATACTACATATTCACAAGATAAGATTTTGAGATTGGACCTGAAGTTTAAACGGTACGCGTCATAAGTTTGTAGTCCATCTCGAGTTCCCGTGCACCAACCAATCGCTCCAGATTTCTGATGATTTCCTTTTCTCGCAGCTGCTTATCGATCAACTCAATCATAAGACCCGGTCTCTTTTGGTTAACAGCCGTCCACTTTCTCTTTGGCATCTCCGTGTTGTAATTCAGACGAAAGTTGAGTACTTTGTGATGAATCTCATCGCGAACAGACTTGAGTGTGCCATCCGAGAACTTGTACAGCTCATCAGCTCGCAAAACTCTTTTCTGTTTGTTCAGGTCTTCATAGACAATTCCTGGTGGATCGTATGATGGAGTGTATGGTTCTTTGAATTCAATTTCTAGAAAGGTCTTCTGAGGTTTGGTGATGTAAAGTTTCTTCTGGTAACTCTCTACACCAATCTGTAAATCTTTGACACGTCTCTTGAGGATTAGGCTTTTTGTGAACATACGAAGAGCCACAATGAAGTCAACAATAACACTCCCTTTGAGGTGGAATAGCTTGTGTTGAACAGCAAGAAGAAGCATATCTTCAATATTGTTCAGGTGTAGATCAACGAAGTCACATTCTTTAAACTTATAAAGCTGTTGATCAGATGTTTTCACCACAATCTCTTCCAAGTGACCATATCCATGCAATTTCTTGACACTAACACTCTTCACACCAAGAATTACCTTAGTAGAGTAAACGTTATGCTTGGAAAACTTGCTTACCTAAGATCGGTACCACAGTTAACGTCTTTCACCCCAGTGCTTGATTCCCTTTTCGGCATCTTTGTCATACACATGTTTAATGGTACTCTAAAGTGTAGGGACCATGTCTTTAATTCCTTTGATCTCATACCGAGCCGCCTTTATCTTCGTAATAGATGAAGTGTATGTAACCTCTGGATCAAAAGTCTTTAGATACTCCAGATCATTGTTGAAGAAGTAGTCAGCAGCAACAGTTCGATGACCTGGGGGACCTTGTAGAAGAAGAGGCTTTGATAGATCAAATGGGTAATGATCTCCTTTTGGATTATTCCAATCAAGTTTGTCTATTAACGCATTGAAGCACTCTTGGAAGTTGTACTCAAGCTCGATACTGCTAGAGCAAGTGCCTTTTAACAGATTGAAGGCAGTTCCTAACAATATATCTTGAGTGAGATTTTCTATTTTGAGTCCATTCAACACGTACTTGGAGAAGTCAATAGGAGTGGCCATAAGGTCGTTGAATGTGAGAGGATCCTTTGTAGTAGAGACCATTTGATTGAACCAAGGCTTTTCAGGTTGATCAAGTACAGCTTGACGCTTGTTCCATTCAGGATCAGGAGTAGGAGGCCTTGGAGGTTGCTTGAACCAATCTGGATTCAAAGTGTTTCTTGTTTTGGGTTCTGAGGTGTCTTGTGGTTGATTATCATCACGAGCTACATCATCACCCACATCATCCATAACCACCTCAGCATTAGGTTCTTCAGCTGGTTCCTTTGTAGAAGTAGACTTACTAGTTTTAGATTCTTTAGTTGGAGCTTTACCTTTTGGGGTTTCCTTGGTGGAGGATGGCTTCTTAGAAGACTCAGACTCGTTAGTTCTTCTCCTCTTGGTCTTCTTACCCTGGTTTGGTCTAGTTGGAGGGTCTTCATCATCATCGTCTTCATCATCATCATGATTTCTCTTATGGTCTTTAACTGTGTCAGCGACTCCCTTATCCATTGCGTTTTTATCTTCAATCAATGCTTCCATGAGTGCATGGTACAATCGATGATTGGCAGGATTTATGTTAAAAGACTTGTTTGCATGCATGGATTGGTAGAAAGCGCTTTTCAGATCATACTCTTCGAGAGCTGCCTTGTTAATAGACTTGATAGTAAACTTTGGCGTCTGTTGCTTCTCAGCTTGTTCCCTCTTGATTTGTAAAATCTCTGAAGCACTCTTCTTGGATCCTTGTTCTAGATCAATTGTTGGTGTTTGTTTCTTGGATGATTCAGGAAACTGCTGCAGAGAATATTTCTGAATAAGATATGTTGTGTGTTTCTTCAGTTCTTTTGAAAGACATATCCAACTTTGGATCCAAGATAGTTATCAACAACAGATGGAACTTAGGGCTTGAGAATAGCAAGAGCTTCAGTAGATTGATCAATAGTTTTTAGCTCAGATACATCTTTTTCCAATTTTGCAACTCTTAATTCAACAGCAGTAAGTGTACTGGATTCGGAAACAACAGTCGTGATGGTTGGAGCATCGGTTGTGATTGGTTGTGTGGGAATCGATGTTGTTGTTTGTTGAGGTACAGATGGTGTGGTGGAGACGGATGGAGGAGGTAGTGTTGTTGTAGTAGCTGTTGAAGGAGATTCCTGTACTGTGTGGGAATTGTGGG
Source organism: Tanacetum coccineum (assembly GCA_026074375.1). Lineage (NCBI taxonomy): Eukaryota > Viridiplantae > Streptophyta > Magnoliopsida > Asterales > Asteraceae > Tanacetum > Tanacetum coccineum. The sequence continues at coordinate 66,916 of BQNB010000007.1, read as the reverse complement.
TTCAGAATCACAGATACAGGGGTACACGAAGTGGGTAGAGGACTAGGTATGTGGAACTTCAGAGCGGATCTTAACTTCCAATAATGAGTTAATCTCCATATCTGTAGTTTCCTTAACAATACTAACCAAAAAATAATCAGAAGAAAGTTTAAGGAATTGATCACCAAAACTTAAAGATACAGATAAGCTAGGCTTGATAGAGTGAGTTCGGTATTCTCGGCATCATCCTTTACTTCTGAAATCTTTTCAGCATCTCCCTTTGCTGTATCAGTAATCTCTTCATCACTTTTATCAGAATCATTAACTTCAACATTTAATCATCTCTTTATCCTCATCCTTGCGCACACGTATCTTGTACTTATAGATATCATCTTCATCAGATTCAGTTTCGACATCTTCATCATCAGCATCTTGTGTATCACTGATATGATCATCGCCTTCATCACCAGCATCACCATCTTTATCATCCTTCTCACTCATCTTATTCATCATCAAATATTCACTCTCGTTGTTCATATCCCTATTCTAGAATAGCCTTATCTTCAGTTATGTCCTTCTTCCTTATCGGGAACCCTGGTTTAATACCAGTTTCCTTCACTTGAGGTAGTAGAGACGATTGTGGACTCATTAGGAACCCTGGTTTACTACCAGTTCCTTCATTTGAGCCTTCAGTACCAAGTTGTCTCTTGCTTGTCTTCTTACTTTCTTTAAGAGTTTGCATAATGTCTGCATTTTCTTGTTCTTTTAGAGTAAGAGATGAAGCACCTTTAAGCTTAGTCTTTGAAGTGACGGGTTTTGACTTTGGAGCACTTGGAGTATCTTAAATGACTACACTCTTAGAACTTTTTCCACCAGACTTTTTCTTAGGCAGGATTCTGGGACAAAATTCAATCACGATCATAGCATGTGTAGCATGGATAAATTTTCCTTGCTGCTTCTGCTTCTTCAGCTTTAGTTTGGTTGATAGACTTAGCTAACTCCAAAGCAGCACCTGGATCAGGAATAATGTTGTCAGCAGCAGAAATTGTAACTTTCTTCTTGACCACTCTTCGACTAGCAGTTTTCTTTCTGGCAGGTTCAGGTTAAGACTCTTCAAATACATCAACAGTTTCCTGAGAGTCATCAACAGTCTTCTTGCCTTTTGAACATTTGCCTCTTCTTTTCTTGGGAGGAATTTGACCTCTCTAAATCTTGTATGAAAATCTTGATATGATTCAAATGCTGTTTGCGATCAGTCTGCTTCAGTCTAAAGAATAGGCAGTCCATATTCCTGCTAATCTTAACCTATTTGACAAACTTTACCTATCTTTACAATACCATCATCCTTGATTGTATGATAGTGTTGATAGTTGAGGTTGCTGAGAGACTTGTGTTGTTTCAAGAAGTGATTGATGATGATTTTGGTGAATCGGGGATAAGGCATGTTTTCTCGTCTTGATCTCTTTTCTTTCCTGTAATCATTCTGGTAAGCAATGTCTTCCCAAATCAACTCAGGATAGTCAACATTTTCTCTTTTAAACATCCCTCATAGTATGTCAATTCTGGACTTTCTGAGTTTGTTATTGCTTGCCGTCTTTCCAAAGAGACACTTGTTGATTATAGCTGCCAGAGTTCTCCATGGCTAGTGCATATGATCCACAAACATGTTGGTGTGCTTGTATAGTGGACCCTTATATCCAAGATCAATGAGAAAGGTGAGTGCAGTATCATCATCTGGAACATCCGTGAAGTCTACACCTTCTACTCTTGGACAGATATCAAGAATTGTCCTAAAGACTTCAGCATTGACAGTACACTTCTTATTGGCAAGTAGGAATTCATAAGAATCAGTGCCTTAAACCTTCTTGATGGAATACCATTAATTGCTACATAAATATTTCTGGGACATCTGCAGAAATAGTGAAAGCTTTAAAGCATGTGGAGTTCTTGATGAGATCAATGACTACTTGAAATGTCTCTTCCTTCTGTGGCACAGTGGTTTCCAGTCTGATATTGGTAGAGCTAATCTTGACTCTCTCAGATAATGGAACCCATTTATCATCACGAGCAGCAACTTGTTGTTTTTCTTGAGGATTCATGATTCTACTTAAGAATTAACCACTACAGTTTATATATACAACAGATATATTTTACTAATTTAGTCTGGTTATCCTTTGATGATATGATAGATCTATGATTAGGTTTCATGCAAACATGATAGAATTACTACAAGTCAACTAAGGTCAGTAGTCAAAAGTCAACTCAAAGTAGTCAACATGACATTACCAAGGGATCTTAGGACACACATTCAGACAGAGAGCAGATAATACATAATACAAGTACACACATGGCAAGTTGTGAAATATGACAAATTACTTAAGTGTTACATAAATTTTAAAAAATTTGGGCAGAGTTTCTTTTCGTATTTTGTCATATTTCGCCTGAATTTTGTACTTGTACATGTTTCGCTTTTAATCATGTTACGCTCGTACACCGACTGGTCATGTTTCGCTCTTATATAATACTTTACATGTTTCCTGACAATCTCTACATGTTTCTCTTGGAATGAGGTAAACATGTTTCACTTGGAATGAATGAAACATGTTTCGCTCAGAAAACATGTTTCACTTCATTCTAAGTTACTTAAATTCAAGTTTTATCAATTAAAATCCTGTGAGGATTTCTAACAATCATCACATATCGATCAATAACATCACAGAAACACTTAACTCATGATTTAAACAACATTTTTAAGCATGCTAATTCAAATTCGAGTACATATAGGAAATAAACATATTTCAAGTGAGCTAAGGGCCATTTATAGGACATATAATGCACACTTAAGTGTCTACATCAGTTAACAAATACATTTTAACCACCAAATGAGCAAACTTATACTATTTTCAAACCAACGCACCTAATAATCAAATATTCCAATTAAATAAGATCAAAGGAAGCATAGCAATGTTCTAATAGCATAACGAGGCTCATTTGAGGTATCTAAACACATACCCACAACTATTCACTCACAGAACTCATGTTTCGCTTTATTCATCCTACAAAAATTAACGTATCTCACTAATGGTTGAGATATATCAAAAACTGTTTCAAACATACCTTAATCGCACCCTAACGCACAAAATCCCTCAACTAATTTGACAAAACTACAACTTTTAAATTCTGAACCCTAATCCGTTTTTAACTGATTACGAGTGATAAAAGGAGTTTTAAGTTAATTAGTTTTACCTAGATGATGAGGAATGAGTTATGAACGAGTAGGTGTGAATCTTTTGCCTTAAAACAACGTTTGAATTTTCGATTATGAAGGGAGTGAAATATGTAGAGAGAATTTAAATGTGTTTAGTTTTGTGAAAGTGAGCGAAATGTGTAGTTTTAGTATAATAACCGGCTGAGTTTTCATAATTGGCAAGACTAGTCCTTGCTGTTTTTAACAAATTTTATTTTCCTTTTAAACTTAGTGTTAAGTCTAAACTAGTTCTAGAAATGTTATATTAAGTCCCTCAACTTTGTAGTTTAGATTTTAAGTCCACAATTCTACTATTTAGTCTCTAAAGATTAAACCCACAATAACAGTTTAAAAACAGTTAAGTTAAAAATAATTAAATCCCTTTATTGTAATCCGGTATGTTAAAACTTTTGTATTTTATTCCCCTTTCATTGATAATCCGTTACTGAAAAAAACTTTTTCATTTATTCCGCGATGACTTTTTGAAAGGATTTGACTATTTCTCCCCTTCAAATAATGTCCCATTTTCTATTTAAAGAGTTGTAGACATTGTTTGAGTGATAGAAACTTCTTTTTAAATCTTTTTATATGAGAAACTGATATGTTTAATTATTTTTCTTAAAAAACAACACCAATAAAAACAAGATTTCTCTCGTTTACATAAATAAATGCACTGATACGTACACTTATTTGAAATAGGAAGCACAGGTTGTGTTGCAAAGTAAACACAATCCTTTGAATGAATATAAAGTAATTCATTCCCGAGAAAAATTCATTTCCCGTTGTGAGGCCATGTTCTCTTTTTGAAATACTTGCCTTTAAGATGATGATTGGGTTGCTATCTGAAATAATAGCAAGCCATATGACATATTTTCTATTCGAACTTCATTTACAGCTTTGTACCATTATTGAATGGCATTTCTGAAGCCGTAAATATTATCGATTCTAGAAAACATGTCATGAAAAACCTATTTTTGTATTTTTCTAATTTTTTTTAATTTTGTATTTTCTTTTTGAAAAGTTTATATAAAATAAAAAATCTTTTTGGTTTTTTTTGAATTACTTATATACACATAGTACATAGGATATTTCACGAGTTACCACCTTTTCTCGTCTTCCTCCTCTGTCAGACGTATTAGCGTTTCCGGAGACATGCTTCTCATACCCAGCTTTTAGATCAAGAAATTGAATCTTTCTCTTGGCAACGGTTTGGTGAATATGTCAGCCAGTTGATATTTCGTCCAAACAAAGTAAAGTTCCACTATTCCATTCTCCACCTGCTCCTTTATAAAATGGTAGCGTATATCGATGTGCTTTGCTCTTGAATGTTAAACGTTGTTGCAGCATAGAGCAATTGCACTTTTGCTGTCGCATTACAGAGGAATCTTATTGAATGTAAACCCATAGTCTGTTAGCTGTGATCGCATCCATAGGATTTAAGCACAACACCCAGATAAGGCAATATATTAAGCCTTTGTACTCGAAATCGCAGTGCTCTTTTGCTTTTTGGAAGACCAGCTAACAAGTTTATCACCTAAGAATTGAGCGCTTCCTGATGTACTGCATCTAGTGTCCTGACACCTCGCGTGATCTACGTCTGAATATGTTGTTAGAGATATATCGGTATCCTTTGAGTACCAGAGTCCCATGTTAGTGGTTCTCTTTAGGTATCAAAAGATCCGTTTAACCGTATTTAAGTGCTTTTCTATAGGCTTTGCCTAATACCGGGAACATAAGCAGACAACATAAATAAGGTCGGGTCTACTGGATGTTAGATACATGAGGGATCCAATCATGCTACGTTAAAGTGTAGCATCAACTGGTGTCCCCTGTAGATCTTCATCCAGTTTATTCTTTTCCACCATAGGTGTGTCTACAGAATCACTAGATAACAAACCATTTTTTAATAATTTCAGAAGCATATTTTGATTGGTTTAGGAAGATGCCTCTGGGACTTTGAGAAATTTGCAATCTTAAAAAGAATGACATATGCCCCATCATCGACATCTTGAACTTAGTGGTCATCTGATTAGTAAACTCATTACATAAAGCAGTATTAATAGATGCAAATATTATATCATCAGCATAAATTTGTACCAGCAATAAGTCGTTTCCTGCTTTCCATGTGAAGAGTGTTAGATCAACTGCTCCTTTGGAGAAATGTTGTGAAATGAGGAAACTTGACAGCATGTCGTACCATGCACGTGGTGCTTGTTTGAGACCGTAAAGGGCCTTTTTGAGCTTGTACACATGCGATGTATATTCCTGATCAACAAAGCCTTCTGGTTGAGAAACATAAACCTCTTTCTTGAGCTCGCCATTTAAGAAAGCCGTTTTGACATCCATTTAGAAAATCGTCATAGTCTTGTTGGCGGCATTTGCTACGAAGATACGGATGGCCTCTATTCTTCCAACCGGTGCAAATGATTCCTCGAAGTCGATTCCTTCCTCTTGCCTGAACCCCTGAGCAACTAATCTAGCCTTATTCTTTAGTACCCTACCAAATTCGTCTGTCTTGACCTTATAAATCCATTTTAGTTTGATCAACATGACTTTATCTGGACACAACACCGATTACTCAACTTGTAGTCTTTCAAATTCATGAATTTCTTCTTGCATTGCATCGATCCATGATGGTTCGTTCATTGCTTGTTTGAAGTTCTTTGGTTCTACAGAAGTTAGGAAGGCATCAAAGTAACACCATATGACGTCAGTTTTGAGTTGCTTTCTGTTGGAGACAGAACGAGAAGGATCACCAATCACGTTTGCTATTGGATGATCCTTAGTCCATCTACCAATCAGTTCAAATGGAGTGTGAGATGGTCTAACAATCGATGACGATCCTTGAGAAGTCGAGTCTTCATGAAGAGATTCGTGAAGAGGATCATCATGAAATAGTGGTGTTTTAGGGGATTCTTCAACACCTTGTGAAATAATTGGAGAATGTTCTTGATATTGTGTTGATGGGATACTTGATGATGGTGCATCTTGGTCAATGGACGTAGACACAGGTGAATCGGCTAATTCAATAGCTCTTGGTGCAACATCAACTAGAACGGTAGAGACAACTATAGTTGGAGGATTGAAGTATTCATCGAACAAGGGTTGGAACAAAGTATCTCAATCATCTCTTTTTGGTGGATTACAAGGTTGTTGAGGAATAATGTTTGGTACGAGTCCTGAACTGGATGTTGCAGGAGTCATAACTTGAAGCCCGGGTCCTGAACCGAATTGTTCAGAAGCCATCGCTGTCAGCTCATCGAACGTCACATGAATTGTTTCTATAATTTTTCGGGTTCTCCTGTTATAGATTCTGAAAGCTTTCTTTGCTGGCGTGTATCCAATGAAAATACCAATATCAGCCTTTGCATTTAGTTTACCCAAGTCTTCACTGTCATTGGTCGAATAACATAGTGAACCAAAGACATGAAAGAATGATAAATCTAGCTTCTTGTCGTGTATCATCTCATATGGAGTTTTGTTGTATCAAAGACAAATCAAAGAGCGGTTTTGGGTGTAACAAGCTGTGTTGATTGCTTCGGCCTATAGAAACAGAGGAGCTTTTGAAAATATCAACATAGTGCGGGCAACTTCCACAAGAGTTTGGTTTAGTCTTTTGACAATGTCGTTCTGTTGAGGAGTGCGAGCAACAGAAGTTTGATGCGAAATGCCAACATTTTCATAAAAATCACGAAGAGTCTGATTGACAAATTCAGTTCCATTATCTATTCTAACATTACGGACAGTGGCATTCAAACGAACTTGGATATTTTTTATGCATTTGATGATAGCGTCAGGAGCTTCATCCTTTGATCTCAAAAATTTAACCCAAGTAAATTGAGAGTAATCGTCAACAATTACCAAGATATACTTTTTTATGTTAATGCTATCCACACGCATCGGGCCACAAAGATCCATATGCAAAAGATATAGTTTTCTTGGTTAGTGTCCTCAGCTTTGGGTTGATGAGAAGATTTCTTGCTTTTTCCTAACGCACACGTTGAACACATATGATCTTTCTAAAATTTAAGCTTTGGAATACCTCGTGCAAGACCGTCTTTAGCTAGCTGGTTAAGAGTATTAAAGTTGAGATGCGATAACCGGCGGTGCCATAACCAGCTCTTAGTCTTTGAAGCTTTTGATAGAAGACAGATCGGAGAAGTCTTTAGCATGTCATCAAGAGAAATAGTGTACAAATTTGTATCTCGGGAGCCTGAAAGTAGATCAACACCTTCTAAATTTCGAATAAAGCAAGTGTTTTTCCGAAATGCAACTTCAAGATCCGCGTCACAAAATTGTCCAACAGAAAACAAGTTATGTCTAAGCCCTTCAACATAATACACCCTTAAGATAATTAAATTCCCCTACTAATAGTCACCATACCCCATGATCTTTGCAACTTGGCTGTTTCTGAATCGAACAGTTCCCAAAATTTTACTAACGAAGTTCATGAGCTGAGAGCGGTTCCCTGTCATATGTTTTGAACATCCAGAGTCCAGATACCAGAGGACGATCTGGACAACCTGTCATTGACAAGAGAAGAAGAAGATGGAACATCTGTAGCATTGGATCCCCACAAATGAGTGGGTTCTGAGTTGTTAGCAATTTTAGATTCTACAATCTTAGCTTTTTTACTCGAACCTACTGATTTTATTTGTTTGGGTCTCCTACTATAGACTTTAATCTCTGGTTTTGGTGTTTCAACTGACTTAGGAGTGGTTTCCTTAAGATGCACTATTTTCTTGGGAGTGATCCTAGTTAAAGGGCACGAGTTACCAACTATAGTGAAAAATCTTCCTGTTGGTTTCCACTTATATCCTACATCAGTGAACACTTTACCCGTAGGTTTCCAAGCTTTTCTCTTTTTATTTCTTTTAGATTTAGATTTTGAACGCACATTCACATCATTCACAAAATCAACAAGACACATATCATGATTAGCATCAAACAAACATTTGTTACAAATAGCACAAATAGATTCAAACTTAGCATTTCTCACAGAATGCTTAACAAGTGCATTACTGATAGGTTCAGAAACAAAATTCGTCTTATTCAAACTAGATTTAACTTTCCTAGGGTGGTCTTCTACTTTATTCTTCTGATTGCTACGTGGTGGTCGCGTGATCCTATTGTTCTTTGTATTGCCTGAAGGCTTTGATCCGCTAGCACTAGTAGTAGGTTTTACTCCTGTAGAAGTCAACAAAGGCTTGTTAGAATCTTTGGTTTTAAGAGAATCAGTCTGTTTGGGAATATTGTTTGAAGATGTGACAGGTTCAGCAAATCTAACTCTTTTGTCCTTGTTAATCGGTGTGACAGCAACTAACTTCTCACTAGGTTTTGGTGAATTAGGGCATGTCTGAGAGGCATAGACTAACAATTCCTGAACATGTTTTGTAAACATGCAAGCAGATTCTAATAGAGGTTCACTAGGATACTGTGTTCTAGCATGTTCTACAAATCTACAAAGAGTGTTAGCATATTCTATAGTCTTCTCAATGTAAACCTAATGAGCATCCCTATTGTTCTTAAGCCTAGAAGAAATAGGTTCTATGTCAAGCTTAAACATTCCTGGAGTAACAGTGGCTTTAGGTTTTGAAACCATAGTATTGACAACATTTTTCCCTTTATGTTTCCTTAATTCATTTGTGAATGTTGTAATAGCAAAAACCTTTTCTTGAAGTTGAGCATTTAAATTCGAATTTTCAAGAGACTTTGCATTAATTTGAGCAATTAAAGAGTCACAATGTTCTTTTGATTGAACGTGTGTCTTTCCATTTGAGTCAAATTGGTCTTTGTAAATTGATTTCAAATACTCTCGTTCTTTTCTCAAATTTTAATTTTCCGAAAGTAATTTTGCCACACTACGTTTCAGTTCAATGTTGATTGTTTCAATCTCATCAATATCTTTATTTACCTTTTCCACATTATTTTTTCCACTCAAAGATTTAATTCTTTCCTTTAACTTTCTAATGACTGTGTCCTTCTCTTGTGACTGAGCTTTTAATTCATTTATTTCAAATAATTAATTAAATGTAGGAGCATTTAGGTTTTCACCAGAATTTTCCCTTTGAAAAATCTCTTGATTAAGTTGAGTTGCTAATTCCAATGAAATGCAATGCTTTTCTAAATTTGAATAACTTTTGACAAGTTTATCGTAAGTTTCTTTTTCAACGAAATCTTTCTTTTTGAAAAGCTCAATCTCAAGTTCTAGACACTTATTGCAATTATTTACACATGACTTTTTCACATCAAGAATAGCCATAAAATTCGAAACAATATGCATAATTTCTTGAGACATGATTTGGTTCAAGAGTTGATCATTATCAATCCTAAGCTGTTTGATTTGAATTTCAAAAATGTTCTTGTTTATAGAACACTGATCAACAACAACCTCCATTTGGTTAAAAATAGTTTAAACTTCAGTAATGTTAGATATTAAAAAAAGACTCGGTCACCCCGTGTATTTTACTGTTTATTGTTGCTCGTAGTTGAGTAGTTAATGTATAACATTCGGTAATGGGCCGGGTATTAAACCCAACATGTAAGCCCACTAAAAGGCCTTAAGGCCGGTTTGTGTTGTAACTATATATGCCTCTTCCATGCCATGGAAGAGGTGGGTTAGTCATTTAAATAATACAAGTTCATTTTCTCTCACTAGAAAGTTCTCTCTCACTTTCTCTCTCTAGACTTGGTTAATCCACTTGTCATCCGATTGTGTTATGATTTCCAATATCCTACAATTGGTATCAGAGCACATGGGATGATTAACTAGATTATGTGTGCGTTTTCTTGGTTAATTTTGATCAAAAGTTTAGTTTTTGAAGGTTTATAGTCTTGTTCTTGGTTTTCTTTGATCTTGACGTTTGTGATGTTAAAGTTTATGTTTTTATAGTTGCTATAGCCTTCTAGTACCAAGTTGTGCAAAAGAAACCAGGCAAAAACGTTCAAAAGGGTGATTTTTAGGTGTTTTTAGGTGAAAAACCAAAATTTTCATTCCAGCGAGTTAAGTCACTGTTTGAAGATCTTCGTAGCGAGTTACGGTACTGTACTGGCGAGTTGTCAGCATAGTACACTGTGTGTCAGAAAGTACTGTGTCAGCGAGTTGTCGTCTTGTGCAGGTAGCGAGTTAGGCAGCGAGTTAACCCTTCTTGCAGGTAGCGAGTTGAAGACTAGCGAGTTGGATACTAGCGAGTTGAAGACTAGCGAGTACAGGTTTTTGAAGATCTTTATACTAGCGAGTTATGAACAGGAACTATGTCAGTTTAATTTCTTGCTAGCGAGTTGTCAACTCTCTTCCAGCGAGTTACATATAGCGAGTTACAGGTTAATTGAAGACAATTTTTCTAGCTACTTGTGAACAGGAACTCTGTCCATTTAATTTCTTACCAGCGAGTTGTCAAGTCTCTTCCAGCGAGTTACAGGGCAGCGAGTTGTGGATGTTTGGACATTTGAACTAAAATTTTCAAATTGACTAATTTCAACCTGTAATCCTAACAAACTTGAACAACAATTCACCATTTCATACAATCAATCACCACTTTTATTGTTCCATCAACTTAATCACTAATCATTGTTCCATCACTAATCATTGTTCCATCACTAATCATTGTTCCATCAACTTAATCATTTCACAATCAATTAAGATGGCTAATTTTTTGGAAGATATCCAATGTGCCGGTTCCGATACCCGACCACCTATGCTTGATAGGACTGACTTTGCATCATGGCAACAACGAATTCGACTATATTGTCCGAATAAAGAGAATAGGGTAAACATCTTGAAGTCAATTGATGAAGGACCTTTACAGATGGGAATATTTTGGGAAACTCTTGCAGAAGGGAATGAAGGTGCCTTGCATCTAGGTCCAGAACGACCTCAAGTCTATTCTGACCTGTCACCTGAAGATAAGGAAAGGTACAATGCTGACATTCGGGCAACAAACATCCTACTCAAGGGTTGTCAAAAGATATCTACTCTCTTATCAATCATGACACTGATGCAAAAGACATATGGGATAATGTGAAGATGCTCCTGGAAGGTTCAAAATTAACAAAAGAAGACCATGAATCACAATTGTATGATGACTTCGAACACTTCCGTCAGCACAAAGGAGAGACTATTCATGATTACTATGTCCGGTTTGACAAACTCATCAACGACATGCGTAACATCAGGATGACCATGTCTAGAATGCAGATGAATTCTAAGTTTGTTAATAACATGTTACCAGAATGGGGTAGATTTGTAACAACAGTGAAACTCAACAAAGGTTTAAGGGATTCCAACTATGATCAACTGTATGCGTATCTAAAGCAGCATAAGGCACGTGCCAATGAAAACAAAATAATGTTGGAACGATTCACTCAACCTAATTTTGATCTTCTCGCCTTGATGTCTAATGTTTCACATCAGCATACCAATTCACAATTCATCTACAATCCAATCGATCCGCATATGTTCCAGCCACAGAGCATTTCTAATGAACATCTCAACATGATTCAGGACTCTCTCCAACGAACAACTTAATTGAGAACTTAACTAACACACTTGCCCTACTCACCCAATCATACAAAACATACCTTACTCAAACAAACAATCAACTCAGAACTTCATCAAATCCTATGAACCAAGCCATAGTTCAAGACGGCAGGGTTGTTGTTTCAGAAATGTTCAGGGTCCCGATAGAATAATGACAGGTAACAATCCAAACGGGGTACAGTGCGACAGGTTATGGGGGAGCTCAGAATAATTTGTGCATGCTAATCTAGGTACAATCAAGGCAATTTAAGTGCCTACATACTGCAAGATATAGGCCACATAGCAAAGAACTACACTCAGCCTAAGCCACCACAGAACTCCCAAATACATCAAAGACAAGATGAACAGATGCAATCTCAGGCGAATGGGTATCATTAGATGAAGAACAATTTACCATTTATTATAGGTGATATACAATAGTAAGAAGACAAGCTAATCACGCTGTGATAAAGATGTGGATAAGCAACCATTCAACTTAGCACTCAATGTGGAAAATGTGTTTCAGCAATAACTGTGAAGCTTTGATTCTGAGTTTGATGAGGCTCCTACTGCATAGACCATTTCATGGTAAAATCTATCATCCGCAATCCTTATTATGATGAAGCCGGTCCGTCCATATGATCGGATTTTCTATCTGAGGTAACACATAATGATCATATCATGATGTGTTAGTGAACATCAATGAATACACGAGATGCATGACGAATATAACCAAACTTTGTTGTTGACTACACATGCAGATTATACGAGTGATTAGTAATATAATTCCGTTAATCAGTACATAAAGGAAACACAGTGCCAAATGTACAGAATAAGTATCTTCTGTATCAAATGATTCATATACAGATATTAATTAATATGCAAGAACCGCCTGCTCAATATGTCTCTTTAAACAACACAGAACAATGTAGTCGCTAAATCGAATGACCTGTTGAACTTTTAACATTAAGAACCAAGTTGAATGTATGAAAGACGGTCAGAGTTTGAATAAACGAAAAAAAGAACAAAAGATTATGAAACAATTAAGAATAGTTATCACTGATCGTAATATTAAGGAAGAAAATTTGAAAAAGGAACTTCATTCTGTAAAATTACAACTTTCCTCCACCATTAACCATAACAAGTCAATGGTGACGTTACGTATTTGAAAAAGGATTTTAAACAGAAAGAAAATAAATACCCTTAAGAAGTGTGTATTTGGAGCGCAGCGCTCGCTAAAATGAAAGGGTCGTAGGATAAACGATAAACAAACAAGACCAGTCTCTTCAAACAATTCACTTGTTGTGTAAACCAAAGCCCTATTATGATGAACTGAATAAGGTAGATATTGGTTACAAAAACCCTTTATGCCTCACCCATGCAAAGCAAGCTCAGCCTGCTTAATAATGGTCATGAATTATCAAAACCAATCATGTCCTCCATTGTGCACATTTCGAAATGATACCCAAAGATGGCTGAAATCACACTAGAAGATAAACAATGAAAGATGAAAGAACGCAGAGTGTGTAAAAAGAGAGTAAAAGTTTTGCACCGACCTGATTACTCACGAGAGAGAATTATTTTAGCGCCTTTCTCCACCACGAAACAATTGACCCCCTGATAGATAATATGGTCCACACTAACACATCAAGATGAAACAGAAGCTCTCAGGAGCAGACCAAGAGCATCACGACCAAATCAAATCATTGAAACGATGTATGCCACCAATAAACCTGAAATGCTTGTTCCTAGGGTGCTTCTAATAAAAAGTCAAGCGAAATTTAATATGTTTACACTATACAACTTTTTTCGGAATTTGAAAAAACCTACAAAAAGAGAACTACACCTACTGGGTTCACTGAAGGGGAAAGGGGTTTTGAACAAACCAAGGAATGTTATCTCACCGAGGTCATTCCATTTTTCAAAACACTTAAAGAACATTTTAAGAGCATTCAAAAGGCTATAACTAAATAAATTAATGAAATGAAAGACATTTTTGAAGAGTTGGAAGCTAAGGTTGACCAGAACGTTGTCCATAGGAAGGATGCTGAGATTAAGAGGAAAAACCTTCTTATTGCAAATGATAATTTAATTCCTGACTGCGTGTCCAAAGATGTGTTTTATATTACAATGAATTCTGATCTTACTGTGTCTAGATTTACTAAAATGCATGATGCCCACACTGTAGTTCAAGCACGTTGTATGGAACTTGAAGCATAGCTTTCTAAATTATAGGATACGATTTAAACAGATAATCATAATGAATTAGTAAACCGGTTTTCCAATCTTGAGGTAAATCACTTAAACCTATAGCTAAAGTATCAAAACCTTAAAGAAATTTTTGGGAATAACCCACCTCCACCCGCTAGAGAAACTCCTGATTTTGACTCAGTCTTTGTAATTAGAAAAATGAAAGCTTCCCTTCAAGGAAAGGACAATGTCATCAAAAAATTGAAAATGTAAATCTCTCAACTAATGGAGACCCGTAGTGAAGCAGACCCTACACTTGATTTCAGGGCCTTAGATTTTCAGATCACTCAATTAACTAAAAAAGTCACCACTCTTCAAGAACAAAATAAGCTTTTTAGGGCAGAAAATGGAAAGATTAAGCAGCACTACAAGGAACTATATGATTCTATTAAGATCACTCATGCTAAGCATGTCGAACAGACAACTGCTCTGTTAACTGAAAATGAGAATCTAAAAGTCCAAGTACATAATAAAATGCAAAGTGTCACTACTAATCCTGTAAAACTAAGAGTTCTTGCACCGGGTAAGTATGCCATAGATGTTGAACCAATTCCCCCTCGAAATAGGAATAATAGGGAAGTTCATCTAGATTATCTCAAGCATCTTAAGGAAAGTGTTGAAACTATTTGCGAGATAGTAAAGTAAGCCAAAGTTGAAAGACCGTTAGATAGATCACTTGCATCTGCTTGCCTTTACACCAAACACTCTCAGGAACTATTAAGAAATGTGATTGCACTTGTCCGAAAGACTTCAATCAACAAGATAAAAAGCATGCTTATACCTCTTTAACTAAGAAAAAGCAAGTCACTTTTGAGGGCCAATGTACAACATTAAATAGTAACACACACAAACATGTAGAGCAACTGAACACTCAGAAGACTAATGTCCCTGTGCCTCCTTCTACAGGAGTAAACAGTTGCACTGATGCTAGCAAATTACAGCCTAGGAGCAATACCAAGAAAAATAAGATCTTGCCGGCTAAGAGTGTCAACAAGAAGAATGTAGAAGAACAACCTAGGACAAATAAGTCTAATTTAAAAACCAGGAATCGTGTTGATTCTAGTATTAGCTCTAAGCGTACTGTAATTAATTCGAATTCTCATACTACTTGTAAAACATGTAACAAATGCTTAATTTTTGCAAATCATGATATGTGTGTGGTTACTTATTTATGCTCTGTGAATGCATCCCCCTCTGTTAAAAATGTTGTGCATAAAGTTAAGCAAGTTTGGAAACCTAAGCAAGTCTGGAAACCAACAGGCAAAATACTTCCCACTGTAGGTTATCAATGGATGCCCACGGGAAGGACATTCACTTTAGGAGCACAATGCCCTTTAACTAGGCTTACTACATCCAAAGTAGTGTCTGCTATTGCTTATGCTAACCTACAGGAACCCAACCAAAATTAGGGTTCCAATTGTCCAAACTCTCCATCTTCGTCTGCTTTCAATTGTAGGTCGTACAGATCGTCCTTTGGTATTTGGATTCAGGCTACTCAAAACATATGAAGGGGGATCGTTCACGGCTGAGGAATTTTGTGAAAAAGTTCATCAGGACAGTTAGATTTGGGAATGACCACTTTGGTGCTATTATAGGTTATGGAGATTATGTGATTGGTGACAGTGTAATCTCAAGGGTATATTATGTGGAAGGACTAGGACATAATCTGTTCTCTGTCAGACAATTTTGCGACTCTGATCTGGAAGTTGCATTCAGGAAACATTCATGTTATGTTCGAGATACGGATGGTGTTGAATTAATTAAAGGTTCTCGTGGTTCTAATTTGTACACTATCTCGGTTGAAGACATGATGAAGTCCTCTCCTATTTGCCTGTTGTCTAAGGCCTCCAAGAACAAATCATGGTTATGGCATCGTCGTTTAAACCACTTGAACTTTGGTACCATCAATGACCTTGCAAGAAAGGACTTAGTCAGAGGTTTACCTAGATTGAAGTTTGAGAAAGATCATCTTTGCTCTGCATGTCAACTAGGAAAGAGCAAAAAGCATACCCACAAACCCAAAACTGAAAACACCAACTTGGAAGTTCTTAATACCCTTCATATGGATTTATGTGGACCGATGCGAGTGCAAACAATTAATGGGAAGAAATACATCTTAGTCATCGTTGATGATTATTCTCGGTTTACTTGGGTTAAGTTTTTGAGATCGAAAGATGAAACCCCAGAGGTCGTCATCAAATTTCTGAAGCAAATACAAGTCGGTCTCAACAAAACTATTAGATACATTTGTACCGATAATAGCACAGAATTTGTCAATAAAGATTTGATCGCATATTATGAACGTGTTAGCATTTTTCACCAGAAGACAGTTCTACAGACTCTACGGTAGAATGGGGTTGTCAAAAGACAGAATCGTACTCTTATAGAGGCTGCTAGGACAATGCTGATATTTTCCAAGGCTCCGATGTTTCTATGGGCAGAAGCTGTGGCTATTACTTGTTACACCCAAAACCGATCCCTCATTCACACTCTTCATAACAAAACCCTATATAAGCTGGTACATGATAAGAAGCCCAATCTTGCTCTTTGTTACCCTACAATTAACAGCGAAGATCTTGGAAAATTACAACCAACAGCTGATATTAGAATATTCGTTGGTTATGCACCTAGCAGGAAAGGGAATAGAATCTAAAACAAAAGAACCTAACGAATTATGGAAACTATTCACGTTCAATTCGATGAGCTGACTAAGCAAATGGCTCCTATGCAACTCAGTATAGGACCCGCTCCTACGTTTCTAACGCCTGGACAGATAAGTTCAGGGCTCGTACCTAATCCGGTCCTTGTAGCACCTTATGTACCCCCCACAAATAAAGAACTAGAGATTTTATTGCAGCCAATATTTAATGAATACCTAGAACCTCCTCATGTTGAAAGACCGGTCTATCCTGCTCTAGCAGTTTTAGTTCCAGTCAATTCAGGCGGTACACCTTCTTCTACTACCATTGATCAAGATGCACCTTCTCTAAGTCGGTCACTGTCATCTTCGGCATTACAATCTCCATGTTCACATCAAGGTGTTGCTGCTAGATCGACTATCATTGAAGATAATCCTTTTGCTCCTGTTGACAATAATCCCTTCATTCATTTGTTTGCTCCGGAACCTAATTTTGAAGCATCATCATCCGGGGATGTTAGTTCCACAGAATCAACTTGATATCATTTCAACCAACGATGATAATCCTTTTGTGGCTCCACCTTTGAGTGATACGGTTCTCAAATATGTCAACACTTTGGGATACCCCAGTACACTTAGGAACGTGTCTGCAATGTTTGTTAATGCTCTCTATCAACCATGGAGAGCCATCTTATCCATGATCAACATATGCCTTACGTGTTAAACTGCTAGATATGACAGACCAAGACATCATGTGCTTCATATCCTTTGGGGTATCATTCATAGCTCCAACATTGACTATGCTGAAAGGATTTGGGAAGAGTTTGTTTAATCCATACAAACCTTTCTCACTGACAGGAAGAATCTAGCTACGGCTTCACGCGAAAAAAAGAAGACCGCTCATTTGCTTATCCTAAGTGTTAGGTTCACCAAACTAATCATTCATCACCTGAAAACCAAGCACAACATACATCCAAGAACTAATTCGGCTCTTCACTACTCACATGAGGAAAATGTTCTGAACACCCTCAGGTATGTTGGAAAGGATGGTAGGGAAATATTTGGTATGCCAATACCTGATGCTCTTCTCACTGATGAGATTAAAGGATCACCTTACTTCAGTGGATACGTAGAGTATGTTGCTGAGTATCAATGTTATCTGGATGAAGAACATGATAATGTAGAAAAGGAAGAAGCAGCAACAGAGTCTCCTAAAGCTACCTAGGTTACTAAGCCCAAGGCAGCTAAGGTCACAAAACCTGTTGGTGACAAGGCTACCAAGCCCACCTCTACTCAAACACCCAAACCTAAACCAACACCCACTCAACCATCAAAAGTTGTTCTAGATAAGAAACAAAAACTGGTTAAGGAAACTCCCGATGAACCCTCACCAGCAAAAAGATCAAAGGGTAGATTAGTGGGAAAAAGGCGCAAGCCTAAAAGTCCACTCAGGTTGGTTGATGAACCTAGTGATGAAGGTGTTCTGGTTGAGGAACCTGCCTATAATGAGGAAGAAGCAAACATTTGCAACGGCTCTGAGCTAAGTCTACATGATCAAGGAAAACGAACCCAAGGACCAGCTACGTACCTGTGTAATTAGGGAACTGACCTCTGGGAGACTTCAACCACTTCCATGAGGTACAAGGAAAGGAAAAGAGCAAGTTCGTTTGATGAACATCTGCTCATGAACTACACACCCTTTGGAACTCCAAAGAAGAAGAGCCATGCAGATCAATTTATTTTCAGAGGCGCACTCCTATGCCCACTGAGGCCTATGGACATGCTGAATCTCCTTCCTTGGATGCGGAACTAGCTTTGACCGATAGTGAAACGGAATCTGATAACGAAGTGCCTAAGATCAATATTAGGCCAGGCTGGACCAAACCCTGGTAATCAAGATGAAGGTCAGGCTGGACCAAGCCCTAGTGATCAAGATGAAGACCAGGCTGGATCAAACCCTGGTGATGCTGTAGAATCTCAACCTCAATCAAGTCATGTGGTTCCTGCTGGACCAAACCTTGAACACATGGACTTGGAGGCCACTGATGCTTCAACTCAACAAAAACCTGAGCAAATGGATGAGGAGTTTACCACAACTGCTTACCTAAATATTTAGGAGAACCTCAAGCTGCCAACTGAAGATCAGGTGATTCTTGAAGAACCTGCAAGCTCCTCTGGAACCTTGTCTTCTCTACAAAACCTTGAAAAAGATCTCAGCTTCACTGATTAGTTCTTCGTGGAGAAGCCACGGGAAGAAGAGCCAGGGAAAACCAATGCTAAAGTAGAGGTTCAGTTAATGGTTTTGGTCCCCATTCATCAAGACACCTCCTCGGTTCCTCCAATGACCACTCTGGTTATTGACCTTACGAAGTCACAATCTGACTCTCCTCTCCCAACATCAACAACAACAATCTCAACAATCACGACAACAACAACCACTCTTCCACCACCACCACCTCAACCACAACAAAGCATCGCAGATCTAATTTTAGTGAAGCGCATAGGTGAATTCGAACAACATATGGCGGATCTGATACAAAACAACTTAGCCCTGGAGGAAAGGTTGGACAAACAAGGGAGCCAGCTATACAACTTGGAGAATCTCAATATTCCCCACAAGGTGATCCAAGCAGTGGATGAGATAGTCACTGATGCAGTAGACTGGGCAATGCAAGCTCCACTTCGAGCTCGCTTCAGGGATCTGCCCACTATTGATATGAAGGAAATTCTTCAACAACGGATGTTTGAAGACAACTCCTACAAGGCTCATGATGTTCACAATGACTTGTATGAGGCTTTGCAGAAGTCATTAGAGTTAGATTATTCAAATCAACGTCTAGCTGATCAGGAGGAAGCTCGTAAAAAGAGAAGAAAGAGACGTGACGTACCAAGAACTCCTTCTGGGTCTCCTCCTTTATAGCCACCTTATCCACCTCCTCCAACAAGCGCATCTGGTGCTCCAGGTACTTCAGGAGCATCAGGGTCTTCTCAATTGCCGCCACCTCTACGTCCTTAATCTACTGGTACATCTGGATCTGCTCAGCAACAAGGCAGCAACGCTCCAAGTTCGTCCAAGACTGCAGCTTTAGCATCACAATCTATGGCTTGGACTACATCTGACACTAGATATGAGTCAGTTGGGGTCTCTAGGGCTCAAGAATTATCTCCTATAGATTCTCTAATGCATGAGGATTCCATTCCCGATGAGCAGGTACATTTGTCTGATGATGAAGACTTCGGGAATGATCACCTACCAAAAGCTGACTCGCAAAAAGACTGGTGGAAACCACTACCAAAAGAGGAAAGACCAGCGACTCTTGAACTTTCTTGGATCATTCCGTCTTCCAATGTGTCATATGTAGAGAACAATTGGGCTTCTGCATTGGTTTCAACTTCTAAAACCGCTGCTGAGAACTCATTGCTTGCAAAGACTAGAGACATGACGACTTTCATGAAGTGGTACTGCCGAAAAATGAACAAGACCGATCTTACATAAGCAGATTTTGAAGGGGCATGGCATACGAAATAGTTTTTAAGCTAACAACCCGAAGTCATTCACCTACCAGTTCCAGAAGGAGGAGTGTCATAAGATGCTCAAATATTAGGTTGATAGATAAAATCCGGAAAGGATACCAGACAGATACGATGACAAAAGACCACTATCACCTACAGTGTCTTACTAAGGTCAATGAAACTATTCAAAACATTTCTTCTTTAAAAAAGACTTAAGAGAATTTGAGAAATGGCAGCAAGGAACAGTCCCGCTATCGATTTCAATATTAAGCTACTAGGTATCCTAACTTTTGGTCTTGAACTTTAAGTGTCAGAGCAAATGTGGATTGACGATGTGTAACCTATACATAAGTGCAAATAAGCATCTCTTACAGTTGGTATAATCGACAGAAGTTCAATATTGAGCAGACATGATACTTCGTCGCGTCAAAAAGAATTCAGAACACATAGCGGTATTCTCAGTGTCAACATAATAAAGCCTACTCAAGAAAAGGGTATGGCTATCTTACAAGCAAAATTATCCTCCGAATAGCTGCATTTTCCAAGAACGACAAGATTGCTGAAAAGGCTTCAAAGAACCTTGTATTCCAGTGACTTAGAAGACCTAAATCTGCATCATCAGTCAAGATCATCTCATATCTCCAGGATTAGACAAACGGAGCTATCTACAGATGGGGGGGTAGCAATGGACCCAAAACATGAGAGATTTACAGTGAGATTGAAGATTATCCAACTACGGCAGTGAAGATCAATAAGACTCAATGAACCTCACTAAACCAGTATGGGATTCTCAGGCTACGAAATCAAGCATGATTATACCATCCTTAAGTCTCCTTAAGCAAAGTTATCCCGTCAACAAAATGAACGAAAAGAACATATGGTCAACAAAATATACAATTTAGTGATGGATCATGACACGCGTTCTGGATAGCACTGATTACAGAGTCAAAATTTAAGGTCATGCGGCTCAATCACGGGTATGAATACGCAAAGAAATATGATGAATTTTTTATTAATTAAAAATTAATAAGAATAAACATATTTTCATTATTAAAAAAAAAATAAAAAAAAAAAAGAATTCAACAACAATGAACGAAAGATCATATGGTTCAACAAAATATACAAGTTTAGTGATGGAACATTGACACGCGTTCTGGAAGCACTGGATTACAGAGTCAAAGAATTTAAGGTCATGCGGCTCAATCCGGGTATGAATACGCGATTCTGGACTCAAAAGGATGTGACAATGAGCAAAGAGTTCATAGCGGATATTGAAAAGCGACCGAAGACAAGAAGAATCTACTGGAACCTGGAATGCTTTGTTGGTGGACGTGTTCGTGATATTGACTACAGGCTTCTTCAGAGAACGGAATGATATTATCATTCCATTTAAAAGGTCAATATCCTATGTATTATATGGTAAACTTTGTACATTATATAGTAGTGTAGTAATCAGTGTTAGTTTATGAATTTTTTATGAGTTTCTCAATAAACTCCAAATTATTTTTATACCCATCATAACTGACACTAACAGAATTCCTTATTAATTAAGGGGGAGCATATATAGGTCCTAATATCGGCTTGTATTTAATCAGACCACATTTTCTCCTAAATTTTTCTAACTTATTTAAATCAATTGAGATCCTAAATCTCAAAGGGTTTGAAATTTTTGATCAGGGGAGAGAATGTGATTTAAATATTAAATTTGATAAAAAATGTGATCTATTAAGACTCCAGCAGGTACTCCTCCCTCTATGTGCCAAACAATTTTGATTATCGACGTACTTGTTGAGGGGGAGCATTTCTAAAAATTTAAAACAATCAAGGCACAATGGCTTTGATATCTATATCACAAGTACCTTGATTGATTTTTCAACTAGTTTTATGGCAAAGTGAACTGTACCAAAAGACCGACCATGTACTTACTTTATCGAAGTTATAAGGATGGTATGGTTAGGTACATGTTCCTATGATCCCGCCAGAGCCAGAGGGATCTACCCAGGGACAATCCACTAGTTAGTGTAGAAGTCCTTAGATATGATTACAAAAGGAGTAATGTGAGAATAAGGGAATAGTGCAAACTAAGATGGAGCTAGTACTGGAACATACCCAAAAAGGTTCTAGTAATGAAGTCTCGGTAAGCATTGAAGGGGTTGAAGAATGAAAAAGAAATGTTAAGATAAAGGGTGAAAAGAAAGCAGCCCTCCTTAAACATTAGGCAGAAACCGGGTTACCACATATGCTGTTAGAATCACATGGTTGATTGCTGACATTGAAGACAAGTATCATGGACCCAGTGATACGCTGCACAACTCTCCATAGCCACTCAAGATCCCTCAAAGGATTCTTGTTTCATTTCTCATGGAGATCAATACATTTCTATCATCTCTCTCGCTCTGAGTTAGATGATATTAAAAAGGTGGCAGTCTGCTCCAGCCTCCGTCTACTAAAACCAAAAAGTGTACTATAGAGTCTAGAGCTATGAGATCATCCATAAATCTTGTTAGGATACTAATACAAACTATGCTTGCTCATCACACACTATGATAACTAGTAAGATCTTAAGAGTCCTTCGCATTATCCTCGCAGTATTGCTAGAACATCCGAGTGATATGAAAGTACTCACAATGAAGATGGAAATCCTTCTAGAGCCAACATCAAACAAGCTCTTGGTAGGTGACATGTGAGATCCATTATGGATCAAACTTGTGACAAATAGAAAGCAACAATGGTGCGATTTTTATGAATTAAACTTGTTCTAGGCAGTGAATTGACAAATAGTTTTTGGAAAACCTCTCGATGTGCTCAAAAACTGATTTTTGAGTGCATTGAATGTGTATATCTTTCAAATGTGTTTCTGATGAAATTTGATTTTATGTTATAAAACCTTCGATGTGTTACAAAAACTCTTTTCTGAGTGACACGCGACTGACTTTCAAATCAATTTCTCATTAATCAGTGGGTTCTTAATTCACTGGTTCATTCACTCCGTGCTTTGTTTACTTTGAGATGCTTCGATTTAAGAACGGCTTGCGCAGCTGCGAAACCCTGTCAAGGAGATTCTTCAAAATTCTACTTGATCACAGGCAGTATTTATACTGATTAACGGGGAACCGTGGTTCTTGCAATCGTATTCAACGAAAGTAAACAAAGACACTTTTGTTTGTTTATTACTAACATATATTTGCAGGAATCCCAGACGATAGTAGTTGTTGGCAAGATACATGTCAATTCACAACCCTATGCTTACACCTAATATTCCTAATCAAAGACATCATGATAACTGAAAGACCTACAACACAGCTTCCGCAACTCTAATGCATGCTATCATGATCCAGAAAAGTGTAAGTATGCTAGTCCGAAGGTCACAACATTACATGGAGGCAATACTACAACAAGGATGATTAAGAGATTTGCTGAGGCTGATGATCTCAAAGAAAACTCAAAGATCACTCAAGTCAAAGGAACCAAGTCCTAAGATCACTACATTATGTACAAAGAGATCAATGCATGAAGAATCAAAGACTACGAGCTGAACACAAGATCAAGATTGCTTAGCTTAAGTTAGTATTTTCTGGGGTGACCTCCCTCAGAGGAAGGGGAGATTGTTAGATATTAGAAAAGACTCGATCACCCCGTGTATTTTACTGTTTATTATTGCTAGTAGTTGAGTAGTTAATGTATAACATTCGGTAATGGGCCGGGTATTAAACCCAACATGTAAGCCCACTAAAAGGCCTTAAGGCCGGTTTGTGTTGTAACTATATATGCCTCTTCCATGCCATGGAAGAGGTGGGTTAGTCATTTACCTAATACAAGTTCATTTTCTCTTACTGGAAAGTTCTCTCTCACTTTCTCTCTCTAGACTTGGCTAATCCACTTGTCATCCGATTGTGTTATGATTTCTAATATCCTACAAGTAATTTCATCTAGAAGAGTTTTATCAAACACATTAAATGTGTCTTTTAAAACTTTTAAAAATGGAATTATTTCAGTTACAAAACATTCTTTTGTATGTTCAAAACCCCAAGACCCCGCAGTAATAGCATCAGATGTTAGTCTCTTTTTCACCACTTTGTCAAAATTGGCCAGTTGATATTTTAGCATTTTAAGACTTTCATTTACCAAACTTACCTTAGGAAGTTCACTAGGAGCTTCAATTCTAACAGGTGAATGTGATGTAACGGGTGTTTTAGAAATGGACAAATGTTTTAACCAGAAAGCTTATTCTGCAGACAATTCTTTTTGAGTGACAAAACGTTTTCCAAAATCTTCTTTAATCTTATTCAATTTTGAATAGTCAATTGAGAAACATCTAATCTCCTTTTCATTAAAATTGGATCAATTGTTATCAGATTTTGGATCGAACTCTACTTATCCAAAATCAATAATGATCTCTTCATCATCATTCACAGAAATCACAGCATGTTCTTTAGCAATAACACTACCATCATATAATGTTGGTTGAATCCGCTGAGCTTTTTTAAGATAAAATGGATTTTGATAACCAAGAGCTTGTTTGTGAGTGTCATCGTAAAAAACTTGTGGTTTTGTTAGTGTATGCATTGCTTGCGTAGTTTGATACATCTTACAAATAATATTCTCCACTTCTTTATTTTGTTTTTCCAAAACAATTTCCTTGTCAATGTACTTAGACTCTTTTTTAGACTTTGTTTTGAAAACAGTTAATATTTTTGATAAAGACTCCTTTTCTTTGACATTATTAGAAAGAGTTTCGTTAAGTGTATCGATCTCCTGCTGAAAAGCGGCAAGCTTTGCATTTTTATCGTGAATTAAAGCATCCATTTGAGAATCTATTAATTTTTCTCTTTGTTTCAAATCTACATTAAGTCTTTGTTCAAAAATGGTGATTCGTTCTCTATATCTCTCAAGCTCAGCGGTTAATGATTCATTTACCATTTTATTTGTCTGATTTTCCTTATCTAAATGTGCTATGTGATCAATCATTTGTTCAACCAAAGATAGCACCAATAAATCATTAGGTGTCGAAGGATTAGTATCCTAAATAACCGCATCTTGTGACTCTTGTAGATATTAAGAGTACGGAATGATATTACTACCACTATGTATCTTATTATCTTCAAAATCATCAACATGTGTTTATTCAGAATACTGCATCTCTTGCACATCCTGATAATCATATCATTCGGATAAGAATCGAAATATGGTACCTCAGAGAGAACATCTGGATCACAGCTTGAAAGATTTGCCATCAGAACCGCTTTAGCTGAGGATAAGTCATTGCAATCCGATTCATATGCATCCAAGTTGTCTGTCTGGAAAGCTAAATTCTAAGAGATTGTCTGTTAAGTAAATAGAGCTTCTGATATACCAGGGTCTACTAAAAATGCAAGTTGCTCTTAATCAAATATCTGACCCGCTTCTTGAGCTTCTGCTAACATCAATTTCTCCTTAAACCATGCAGCATTCCTTGGCCTTTTTGGCTGAGTACATTGTCTCACCATATGCCCTTCTCCTTGATAGTTATAACACTTCGCAACTCTTGGTGGACCAGCTATAACATTTCCCTTTTAATTAGTAGCAATTCCTTTGTTTCCTGTACCAGCATAACTCTGATTTTGTCTTCCTTGAACTTGTTGAACGGTGACTCTACCATCTTGAATGGTTGCTTGATTTCTAGAATTAGACAATGTTCTGAGTTGATTTTTTGATGGTGGAAACCTTGATGCTACAACAGACAGAAATTCTATTGCTTTGTTGATGCATTCAATCAGATCTTCTCCTTACTGAAATATAGGAACAATAAGACTGGAGTCCAATTGGGAAATTCAGCTTGAGATAGTTGTGTCATTAAAGGAGATATGAATGGTGGAGGGGAAATTAGATGTTGTTGTGGATTAACAAGAGTATGATGGTGTTGATGATGAATGGGTGCTGCATAAACTGGTGTGAATTGCTAATGAGGTGGATACATTGAATAACCTAAATGTTGTGGTGACTGAGATGGATTGTAAAGAGTTGGAGAGTTGGCCACAAACGCAAGAGAATCTAGATATCTTTCACGACTGATACAAACTTCATTAGCATGTCATTCATGCTGACTAAGGTATGCATACAACTGATCATAGTTGGTGGTATACAAACTCTTAGCTAACTTCACATCAGTAACAAACTTGCTCCGAAGAGCATTCAGAAACTTGGTATTGACTTGAACTTGTTGCATAGTCATCCCAATAATATGCATGTCATTGATCAGCTGAGAGAATCTCCAGTAGTACTCATATAGTGTTTCACCCGGAACATGAGCAAACTTATCAAATAAGTTATACTATCTGCATTCACTTTCTTGGTATGATAATTCAGTGCCTTTCATAAGCATCTTGACTCTATCCTAAATATCCTTAGCTGCCACTTGATTGTTAATAAGTGCATACACATCAGGTGGAAGACCAGGAAAAATGATATTTGTTGCTTGAACATCACAATCATCTTGAAGTTGTTGTGCATCAATGAGTTCGGAGTATTTCTTAAGTCTAGTTTGCCCATTTTCTTTAACAGTTGGATAGACCAATGGACCATTATCAATTGAATCAAGCATCATCCTACCATGTTTCTTCCCTTTAATGAATAGACGTATACGACTTGCCCATGAATCATACACTGATTTTTCAAGCATTGGAGGACGGTTCTCAGCTCCAGCAACAATGATATGTTCTGCTAAAGTAGCATCTTAAATTAATTAAAAAATGAAATGATTAACGAGTGATCGAACAGTAATAAAGGAGGATTGTGTTAAGAGTTGTTGTTGTTGGTGAATAAGATTGATATTCCACGGGATTTTATAAATCTTCACTAAACTGAGAAAACTAAGTATTTCGAGGGATTTTACAAAGTAAGACAAACCGTAGAAAATAAAATCTTTTTGTGACTGTTGTAATGTTTCGCTTGAATATGACAAAGGTAATGTTTCGCTTAAATATGTAATGTTTTGCTTGGATATGAAAAATTGAACAGAGTTTCGTTTAATACAACTACGTATTTCGCTTGAACTAACAACCTGTCATAAATCGCTTAGAAACATATTTCGCTTGGGGACATATTTTCCTTGAACATATTTCGTTTGACCTAAGAAAATTTAAGCAGAGTTTCGTTTTCAAGAAATGTATTTTGCTTGAAGTCAACCTGTCATATTTCGCTACATAACATATTTAGCTTACATATTTCGCTGGAATACATATTTGATGACATCAAATAACGTTTATTTTATAGCATCATTTATCTCATGTAATTAACCCATTTTGTATAATTATTGCAAAGAATTGTTACTTAATCGTTTATATTTAAGAATTGTAGTAATTACGGAGTACTTGGTGAATATTAGCAAAAGACACGCATTCTGGAGCTTAAACGAAGATATTTTGAAGAGTAACTATTCTGACAACCAATACGCCGTATCCATCAAGGAAGATAGGGCGTATCCATGTCTGCACTCACCAAAGACCATAAAGGAAACAAGTTTAATACGCTGTATCCAGTGAAGACCAATACGCCGTATTGGAGATATAGTATGTGAATATTCTGGAAGATATCAAACATGGTCCCTACTCCAAGAAACCCTAATACGCCATATCCAAAACCTTTGATACGGCGCATCGACACCGACTCCAGACCCTATAAATACAAAACTTAAAAACGAGTTTAAGTGTGCTAAATCATATTCTCGATACCTAAACCACAAAAGTCGATTTTCAGAAGAGAAAAAGAGCAGAAGAGGTCTTGCAACGCATTCTAATCCATAGAAGACAACGTGTAATTTCTTATACTTTTGTAATCGTTCAGTTTTTGGTATCATTCGTTAACTCGGTTAGTTTACCTTGGCTAAAACAATTACTCTTGTATTAATTATGATGTTTGAAGGCTAATACCTTCGGGTATTAGCCATTATTATAAAGATCTGAATGTTTGGTTTTGTTTATATCTTGATTTCTTAATTTATCGTTGTATGCTTGTTTATGTTTATCAATATACTTGTTTACGTGCTTTTGTATGCAACCTATCATTCAACTGGATCTAGTGATACGGACCAAGTAATCTAGATGCCGAGATAGCTCTCCATATAGTAATTTATACATCTAGAATCATAGGATCACAAATATTGTCCTTCTAAAATCGTGCTAAGGATACGCTTTTGGCTTAACTAGTTAACGAAAATTGCCTTTGGTTTATTGAACATGTTGACTAGTAGGTGAATCTAGATAATTCAACAAATAATGTTTTGATTCCATTGGATAGTTGGACAAGTAGACTACTAGAGTATAAATTACCATTAAGCAGTAAGTGGGTAAAGTCTCTATGAGCTAGGGTTTAACAAGATCACCATTGCTTTAATCCATAAGATAGATTATAATCAGCAAATAAGGATGCTTTATGCAGATACTTTAATTGTGACAAAATTAATGTGTCTAGGTCTTAGGATAAAGTCCCACCTAAGTATAAGAATGATATATCTCTTCGAGATAAGTAATCGGATTAATGATGGCTAATACAATTTTATATCATAAGGTTCAACCGCTCTTTTATCTTATGTTAATTTGCTTGCGTGGGTTAAAGTGTCTTGAATTGATTGTAGTCACCAACCAAACCCGTGCCAGTCTCTCAGGCTGAAACTCCCCTTTTACCTGTTAAAATTAGGATTAGAACTAACATAGGATTAACATAGGTTTGACTTAGATTAGAATTAACTTAGATTAGATAACTAAAATATTAATAAATTAAGATATTTAACCTCGCTTCAAGTGTTCGATACCCTACTTGCCACGAATCTACCACCGACCGGGTACACTACCCGTTAAAGTGTTGTTTTTGGTTAAGTTAGCAAAATATAAATTTAAAACTTGAATCATAAAAATATACACCACAAAATGACACATTAAGTTTTTGGCGCTGCTGCTGGGGAGTGAAAATTAATCTTGATTTTTATTTTATATTTTGGTTTTAACATTAGATCTAACCCTTAGGAGTAGTGTTAATTAGGTTAGTGTATATTCTTGTATATTCTGTATATTTTGTATATTTGTTTGTTTAATTGATTGCTTGTATGTTTTTGTATTTAATTTAATTGTTTTCCAAATACATTGTTCTGGTCGATAACTCGATACGGCGTATCCACTTCCATTGGATACGGCGTATCCAACTTTCTGTCCAATACATCGTATTTATTAAACTGATTAATACGGCGTATCCACTTCCATTGGATACGGCGTATCGATCATCTAAAATAGAATCAGAATCCTATGTTTTCATATTTGATTTATGTGCTAAAATTTTTTCTATCCTAAAGAGCCCATCCTACTGATTGTTTATCCCTTGTTACAGGTAGTGCATGACAAGGAGTTCTACGAGCGAACTATTCACACCCTACAAAGAACCTGAACGAGAATTTTGATCATCTAGGAAGCACTTCAAGACACTAAGTCTTGACAAATTGAGATCACCTGATTTCAATTTATTTTCTGACCAAGAAAACTCGGAGGAAGAAGTTGCGGAAACAATGGTGGAAACTATGGAGCAATACATAAGCAAGACCCGAGCTGACTATGGATCAGGGGTTGCTAGGCCCAAAATTGAAGACAATGATAACTTTGAACTAAAGGGCCAATTTCTCAAGGAACTACGTACTAACACCTTCAGCGGTTCGGATCATGAAGGTGCGAATGAACATATTGAGAAAGTTCTTGAGATCATCGATCTATTCCACATTCCAAATATTACTATAGACCAAGTGATGCTTAGAGCATTCCCTATGTCCTTAACTGGATCCGCAAGCCGATGGCTAAGAAACGAACCAACCAATTTAATTACAATCTGGGATGGTCTCAAAACAAAATTTTTGAACAAATATTGTCCACCTGCTCGAACTGTAAAGAAAATGAAGGAAATCAACAACTTTCAGCAAGAACCTGATGAAAACCTTTACCAAGCATGGGAGCGATTTAAAGAACTCTTGATGAAGTGTCCTCAACACTATTTAATAGAGATGCAGGAGGTAATTTTGTAAAATAATGGATTGGGAATTCTTACTTGATAGATTCTTGATTCAAGAGGTGCAATACCATCCAAGACTGCTGCTGATGAAAAGGTGGCCATCCAAGAAATGGCTGAATACTCTCAAAAATGGCACAATGGAACATCAAGGTCAAGAAGTACTGAAACTTCTGACGGATTGGCAGCTATACAAGTACAACTCAATAATATAGGAAGAGAGATCAAGAAAGTGAATGAAAAAGTCTATGCTGCTCAAGTTGGATGCGAACAATGCAAAGGACCCCATTACATCAAAGATTGTGCACTAAAAGAAAAAGTAAAAACCCTCGAATAAGCTTACTACACGCAATTTGGTGGACCTTTTCAAGGAGGGCGATATAGAGCAGCAGCTTTGGGATTCTATCAAAGGAACAACGCAAATCCTTCATACCAAGAATGAAGGAAATCTATGGAAGATACCCTAAGCAAGTTCATGAGTGAATCAGCAAAGAGACCTGAAGAAAACTCCAATTTGATTAAAGAATTCCGAGCTTTGACAGATGCTGCCATTCAAAAGCAAGGAGCATCGATTAAAACTTTGGAAATTCAAATCGAGCAAATAAGCAAGGTACTACAGGAAAGATGATTTGGAAGTATACCTAGCTCTACTGAATCAAACCCGAGAGATCAAGTCAAGTCGATTTCAACTACTATTAAAGCTGATTCATACCCAATAAGCCGTATTGGATCTTCCCAATACGCCGTATCTACTAGACAGAAACGTACACTGATGTACGAGACAAGACGAACAACGATTATGTTTCCAAGTCGTTTGAATGGTTACTACTATGAAGAAAAGAAGGGATCATATGGACCATAATTCTTGGAAGCTTACTCTGAAGCTTCACATATCAATAATTCCATACCCAGAAAGAAGAAAGACCTAGGGAGTTTCACTTTACCTTGCTTTATTAATAATATATGCTTTGATAATGCCCTTGTTGACTTAGGAGCTAGCGTTAGTGTTATGCCTCTTTTGACCTACCTTAACTTAGGATTAGGCGAATTAGCTCACACTAAGTTGACAGTTGAATTAGCAGATAGGACTATGAAATATACAAAAGGAATAGCTGAAAACGTGCTAGTAGGTATTGGTAAATTTGTTTTCCGAATAGACTTTATAATTCTAGATATGCCTGAGGATATCAAAGCACCCTTGATCATCAGAAGACCATTTTTGTCTATCGCCCGTGCTAAGATTGATGTTTACAAAAGAAAGATTACTTTAAGGGTCGGGGAAGAAAGGATTTTTTTCACAAGTGTTAAACCTGCTAGCAATTTAATTAAGAGGGTCTACATGCTAAGTTTGAGAGAAAGAATGGAGCTTGATTTAGAAGTTAGGCTTATGGGAGAGACCTTGGTGATTAATAGATCATTAGACCCTATGAATGGAGATTACATCGAATTAAATGATCTAAATGAACCATTTGAGCTTAGGAGAAATCAAGGAGATGATTTGATGCCCACCATTGAGGAAGGTGAGGTAATTGAGGAATTTAAAACTAGGGATGATGAACTTGATGCTGTTATTGATGATTACCCTAGTTATTGTGACTATGATAA
Organism: Tanacetum coccineum; assembly: GCA_026074375.1. NCBI lineage: Eukaryota > Viridiplantae > Streptophyta > Magnoliopsida > Asterales > Asteraceae > Tanacetum > Tanacetum coccineum. The sequence continues at coordinate 35,143 of BQNB010000007.1, read as the reverse complement.
GAATATCCATATAGATTGTGCTCACAACTTAAAGTTTTCATGCATGATAGGATTTGAATTTACGCACGCTAATTTTTTCCCATTATTGTATGTCAATGTGATGTCCAAAAAGTTTCATAATTCTATAATGAAAAACAAGATGGTGTACAAAGGGAATAATGTTATAGGAGCTTTAATGAATGTGCCTATTTTTGTTGGAACCTTTTCTATTGTGACGGATTTTGCAGTTTTAGAAAATATGGATGCTTATCGTGATGAAGGAATGGGCGATGTTATTCTTGGCGAACCATTTTTAAGAGAAGTTGGAATTAAAACAAGACGGTTCGAATGGATGATTACCATTTACGATGGTGATGATGAAGTAACTTACCAAATGGTGCGATCACTTCCGAGGTTTAAACACCATACTAATGAACAATTCAACAAGATCTCGCCATTACTGAAGGTAAGTGAAGAGGATAAGATGAATAGAATCTTGCATTCATACCAAAAGCTTAAAGGGTTCTACAAAGGAGTATTGAACTTAGGACCCGATTACATCCGAGATGCAAAGACGGAAGAATGGCTCATGCGCGGGCACATTAGTGTGCATGAGATGGAATGGTGAAGAGAAGCTGAAAAAAAGTCTAACTTAAAGACTTCATTGTAAAGAAAAGTGCTTCCTGGGAGACAACCCGGAATGTTATTTATTTTTATCGAGTCTGTCTTCCCAGACATCAATACAGCATATCCGCTCCATACCATACGGCATACTATATGTCTGGACATTATCAGTCTTTACTTTTTATGCACTTTAAAAACATTATTGTTAGTTCTGGCAATACGGCGTATTCATGCACATGATACGGCGTATTTAATAAACTGACCCGTATTTAGATACTTTTTACAGGTTTCTCAATACATGGATACGGTGTGTTGGTCTCCTGTACAGTTTTGATTAGTTTAGTTTAAATTAACCGTAGGTACCAAGATAGGAATGCACATGTTTTTCCTATATTTTATACAGGACTTCGTGAAAGAAATATGGACGAATATTGGTGGAGAATTTACAAATCTGGAAATCTTGAAGTGTTGGAGTCTTGAAACTTTAAGGCGGCTGTTCAACACACAATCTTGCTCAATAAACTCAACATGGAGAATCTACCGAGCAAATATCAGGGGAGTTCTCATTCTAATTCTTTTTAATTCCCGTATTTAATGTTTTATCTATACAACGAGGACGTTGTATAATTCAAGTGGGGGATGGGAATTAGAATGTTTACTTGTCCTATTTTTCACAATAAAATGCTTAAATTATGCTCAAAATTTAATTTTTTTTCAAGCATACTTTTGGAAATTTACTTGTACAGAACTGCACACATAACCTTGTTAGATATTGTGAGATTTAACCTTATCCGTTTCTAATGTTTACCCAAATTCCATAAAATATTGTGTGTATCGTGATGTTGTAGACATTTAGAACTTAGCTGTATTATCTACCGGACCAGCAGTATAAAATGATAAGTTACTATGGATTTAGATGGAGTAACTGTTTAAAGTGGTTATATTTTAAGATTACACACAAACGCCTTTACATGTTGCTTATTGACCCTAAACTACGCAGTTAGGTATTACCCCCGAAATAAACCCTTTTTTTACTCTATGTTAAGAGTAAGATACCCTAGAACAACCCGTAGAGACCAATCCTTTAGGAACTACACCAAATATTAGTTCTCATTACACCTTTACACCTTAGTCCTACCCTGTAGATTATGTTTATTTTTTGTTAGCTAGTCGCTTAAAGTGTAAAGTTTTTATTTCCCGAGTCTTGTGTCAAAATTTTCTATCTTTGGTACGGTTGGAAGAATTTGCACATCGCAAATGAAAATATATATTATAGTCAAAACTCATGTATTTTTACTACTATCGCAATTATTGGTACATCTGAATAATGAAGAATTATCGAAGGAATTATCCAGAATTATTATGATCGTGAAGATGGTGAAACTACTCCGAGTTTCGTAGTATAGTGTTAGCAAAATAATAATAATAATAATAATAATAATAATAATAATAATAATAATAATAATAATAATAATAATAATAATAATAAAGTATAAAAAATTGCAACAAAAAAGAGAAGAAAGTTTGAAGATAATCGTTTCACAACGCAAGAACTGAAGGAATTATTCGAAGGATCGATTATTCGTTGATACAAATCGACGATGTAGAGTATTGTATAAAGTGGAATATATCGCCACTTGCCTTGTAAAGTATGGTACTTATAATAGATCAAATAAATGCTTTAACGGAAAATATCCTTAGGGATACATTTTTATAAACTTCTAAAGGCTACTTAGGGTCAAGTAGTATTTAAGTGGGTGGATATTTGATGACATCAAATAACGTCTATTTTAGAGCACCATTTATCCCATGTTATTAACCCATTTTGTATAGTTATTGCAAAGAATTGTTACTTAATCATTTATATTTGAGAATTGCAGTAATTATGGAGTACTTAGTGAATATTAGCGAAAGGCGAGCGTTCTAGAGCTTAAACGAGGATATTTTAAAGATTAATGATTCTGACTACCAATACGCCATATCCATCAAGGAAGATACAGCGTATCCGTGCCTGCACTCACCAAAGACCACGAAGGAAACAAGGTCAATACGCCGTATCCAGGAGATATCAATATGCCGTATTCACAATATAGTAATAAAATATTCTAGAAGATATCAAACGTGTCCTTACTCCAAGACATCCCTAATATGTCGTATCCCACATTGCTCGATACGACATATTGACAAGTTTCCAGACTCTATAAATAGATTATCCTAAACTCAGTTTTAGGTATGTAAGTGACTCCCTAAACCAACAAGTCGACCAAGAGACGAATAAATGAGCCTAGAAGGTCAGAAAAGAGCCTCAAGATCATAGGAAAACTCTTGTAATCTTCGCGTAACCGAATACGCGTTCGATTAAGGTTTCTTTATTTTAATCGTTCATATATCAAACCGTGTGTATTTTTACAAAGACTATCGCATGTTTATGAAGATCTAATGTTTGGTTTATTTATCTCGATTGTATTAATTTATCGTTGATTGTTTGATTATGTTTATCATCTTATACTTGTTTACGTGCTTAAATATGCGACCTATCATTCAACTGGATTTAGTCCTACATATTTAATGCGCTGCAACTTTGGTGTTGTTTGGGCGTAGGCTAAGAGTCTGGGATAGCTCTCCATATTGCAATTTATATATTTAGAATCATATGATTACAAATATTGACCTATCCTTGCCTTTAGTTTAGTGTGCTTAGTTGAGCCATAAGGTGACCTTGGTATCAACGAGTATGTTCTTATTCCATTGGTAAAGACTCAGATAGTGGACTACTAGTATATAAAGAGTCGTTAAGCAGTAAGTGGGTAACGTCTTCATGAGTTAGGGTTTAGTAAGAGCACCATTATTAATCTCCTAAGATAAATTATAATCAACGAATGCTTGCTTTATGCGGATGCGTCTAATTATGACAGAATTAGCGTGTCTAGGTCTTAGGAAGAAGTACCGCCTAAGTCTAGGAATGATATGTCCTTCGAGATAAGTCAATCATTGCACTATTAAACAAACCTGCGTTTTATCGGATTATTCATGGTTGATACGTCAATGGCCTATACAAGTCAAGCTTTATATCCGCTTAATGTCCCATTCACATTAAATTTATGTTTAAAAATCCACATAGATCGAACAACATTCACATTAGGCGGTCGTAAGACAAGAACCCACGTTCCATTTTTAACTAGCGCATTAAATTCATCTTGCATAGCATTTTGCCAATGTGGGTTTTGGGAGGCTTGGATGTGAGATTTAGGTAAGGGAGACAAAGAAGAAACATGAAGAGTGAAGCGATTAGTAGGTTTTGTCATGCCCTCTCGAGAGCGAGTGACTATGGGTGGCGAGATGTAGTGTTCGTGTTTGGAGGTTGTGAACGAACAGATTGGGCTAGTATTGTGGTGGGCTAATTGGCAGGTTGTTGGGGTGTAGGTTGGGTTGAAGATTGGGCTGGTACAGTGGACTGGTGGACAGAGGTGATGGGGCTAGTTTGTGGATGAGGTGGTGGGTTGAGGGGTGTGAAGTGGGTTGGTGTTGGGATTGTCTATCATTGGTAATTCGAGTAACAGTAGGTGGGGTGGGAGATGTTAACAATTTAAGTTGAATTGGAGATGGGGTATCAGTAGGTTCAAGAAAGGTGTATGAAGGAGAATGAGAAGGGGTCATTGAACCAAAAGGAAAAATGGTTTCCTCAAAGTTCACATGGCGTGAGATAATGATTTTATTAGTAGCTAAGTTTAGGCAATGATAGCCACGGTGATGTGTTGGGTAGCCAAGAAAGACACACGGCGTAGACCTAGGTTGTAACTTATGGGTAGTATGAATGTATGGATAGCATAAACACCCAAAAATGCGCAAGTGGTTATACGAGGTTTGTTTATTAAATAGTTTAGTAAAAAGGGATGGCATTTTTTATTGCGATAGAGGGTAGTATATTAAGTAGGTGGGTGGCCATAAAAAGGGCTTCGGTCCAATATTATGGCGGTAAATAAGCTTGGAAAAGTAAAGTGCGAATAAGATTATTAATAGTTCTAATCATTCGCTCGGATCGTCCGTTTTGTTGGGAGGTTTTGGGGCATGAAAAGCGAAATTGAATTCTATTTATATGAAAAGTTCATGTTGTTGGGTGTTGTCGAATTCGCCCCCGTGGTCACATTGAAATGATTTGATTTCTTTGTTAAATTGAATTTTCACATAAGCACGAAAAAGTAAAAACTTACTAAAAGCATCACCTCTTATTTTGAAGACCCATAAGAAATGAGAAAAATGATCTAGAAAAAGGACATAATATTTGAAGCCACTAACACTCAGAATGGGTGTGTCCACACATCTAAATGCACAATATCAAAGGTGTTCTCAACAATAGAAGTAGAATGCAAAAAAGTATGTCAAACATGCTTACCAAGTTGGCAGGCATGACACAAAGTTGTAGACTTTGTCTTATTACATCATATAAATTTATTGAAAACTAAAAAACGTAGAACATCATCGCCGGGATGCCCAAGTCTCTGATGCCACGTAGACTGGTTGGATGACAAGAGAGCTATAGGGGTGGTGATGGTGGATGAATGAAATGGATAAAGATCTCCAGTGCTATCACATCGGAGGAGTAGACACGAGTCCGGTAATCCTTCACAGAAAAGTCAAATTCATCAAATTCAATAGTACATTTATTATCATGTGTAAATTGGCGAACAGAAATTAGGTTTTTAATAATATTAGGTGTTACAAAGACATTTTGAAGATATAAGGGACTGTGTAAGGATGGTAAAATGCTATGGCCGGAGTTGATGACCGGGATGGTTGCCCCATTACCAACAACTATAGATGTATTAATACGTTTATTAAAAATAGTAGTGAGATTACCTGCGTCCGAGCTAAGATGTGAAGTGGCACCAGTATCCATGTACCATCCCGAGTCCTCGTTATTGTCCGCATATCGAAGGGTGGTAGCATTGAAGGCATGTGGTATGGTAGTAGGCTGATCGACATATATGTTACCTGACGGACCATATTCCCGATAACCATGAGTGGCACTCTGTAACACCCCCATTTTGATAAATATAGCAGCGGAAGCTAATCTGGGGTATTACTTCATGAATCACAGACACAATCATATAAAACTACACAAAAGAGACGTTTTTAAAAGATAGGTTATCATTCATTAAAATCAGAGTTTTACAAAGGCAGGTCCTAAAATCTAGAAACATAAAGTATGAATGATAACAGGTTTTAGCCATCTTCAAGTCCGTGCCACTCCCTGTCATAAATTGCTCAATTACCTGAGATAAACATGCTAAAAAGGATCAACACAATGGTTGAGTGAAATTCATAGGTTTATGGTAAATAGTTTGAATACAAATTATAGTGTAATAATTGCACGAGCACAATTATTATGGAAAACAATATTATTATGGAAAACAACATTATCATAGAGAACAACATTATTATGGAGAATAGCATTATTATGGAGAATAGTTGAAAGCAAGTCATCATAATGATAATAATTGCAACGAATACAATTATCATAGAAAAATAATAACATTATTATTACCTAAGCTCATGACACCAATACGTTAACAGGGAAAATCACCGTAGTGACATTGGTTGGAGAACAGATGTCCCCGTGGAAAGGTAACTTGCCAAGGTTACCCATTAGGTCAAATATAGTGCGTTTGGCTACCCTATGAATGGGTATACAAACGGGAGTCGTCACCCCCAATAGATCTATTCACAACATTCGCGCTCACTCGTAAGCAATTAATGGTTCATGATATGGAAATAATGGCACTGGAAGCTACTTAGGCAATAATATATCTGGATAGCATACATATCTGGATAGCATACATTTAGAAAACACTTGTATTCATGGTTTAAGCATGTATCCCCCTTACGGGTTTATAAAATATAAGAGATTTGAAAGTGAGGCTATGAACTCATTAAGTCTTTGAAAAGTAATCACATTGTTATAAAATAAATGAGTATGTAAAAGAGTTTGTAAACAAGCATGTATCCCCCTCGCGGGTTTATAAAACATGTAAATAAGTAAAGGCGAGGTTATGAACTTCACCTGATAATAGTATGAGGGTGACAATCTTGTCACAAGTAAAGAGAATAAAGGCTGACGACTTTAACACCAATCTTGACTTTGAAGCAAAAGTATATATAAAGTAAATAGCTCTTGTCATGCAACCTGGAGTAATATGTCATATATCAAGTCTTAGAAGATTGTACTCGAGAACTTTGGATTTTAAGAGTTTGGGTTTGTTTGGATGTGTTATTGATTTGATTGGAGATTTATGGATGTGATTGTGAAGTTTTGGTATTGTGTATCACCGTTCGGGCCATCATATTTTAGAAGCCATTCTATAAACGTTTGAGGAGCCAGGGCACTTTAAATCGTAAACCCAACAGACTCAGTCAGAACGTAATATCGAGATGGAACATCTTAATATGAAGCTCCCTAGTATTGTGATACGATAGCTTTTAAGATTCTCGAAAATGTCTTAATCGATAGACGAATGGTAAATGGTTTAGGTTTATATAATAATTATTAATTATTTTAAAATATAAAAGTTTAAATTATTTACAAAACAACCCTTGAAGTTTAGAAAAGTTACGTTTTAGTCCCTATAGTTTGGAAAATGGCAAAACAAACCCTAGACTTATAGTTTAAATGAATTACAGTTTTAGTCCATGTGGTTTAAGTTTTAAAATGTTACAAAACAGACCCTAAGGTTTTAGAAGTTTAGAAAATGTTAAAAATATACCCTTTTGTGCATTAAATGATTCGAAATTAAGTTTAAAAGAGTTAGGGCTTTTGAGGATTGATTCTTGGTGTTTAAATAAGCTTATAGAAGCTTTTTGGAAAAGCCCACAACCTGTGCTTAAGAGCTTAAGCTTAAATAAGCTAAAAAGATTTGATAAAAGTTTATGGAAATCAGTTTTGAGGGACGTATTTGGGTTATGATTTTGAAAGGGCTAGAGTTTGATTCAAAGCTTGGTTTTGCAACATGTTATAGCCACCTAGATGGTGTTTAAGAATGTGCAAGGGCACATGTATGTTGTGTGTAAGAATTATGAGTTTGGATGATGTGAAAGTATGTCCCCAAAACATAAGTTGCGAATGGCTTATGTAGTCAGTTTTTGGGACAGAATTTATAACACTATTTGAATGAGTTATAGTTCAAGTTAGAAGCTCATATTTGGAGGATTTGAAGCACCATGGATGGTGTTCAACATATCCAAAAATGGGCATGAGTTGTTAAGAGAAATCATGAATTCGATGGGCATGAAAACACCTCATCACAGTCGCATTCTATGATTTCATGTGATCATGATTTTGAGTTTTAGCAAGATTTATGTTAAGAAGGCTTATATACCAGATGTTGTATGAATTTAAGAATATAAAGAGAGTATGAAACAAGTAATGAAAGCTTACACAAGAGTGTGTGGATCAAAGTGGGTCGAAATGGGGTTTTTGAACTTATACGTCTAGAAATGGCTTCCAACCATGGTTTCTTCTTATCTCCTTGCTCCTAACTTCTCTTGAGACCTTCTTGGGGGTTTAAGAACAGAGTTTGAGTGATAGAGTGAATTGGGATGGTGTGGATTGAAAGGGGAAGGGTTGTCCCCTTTTTATAGCACGAATTGGAGGATGATGATTAAGGAGAAGGAGACTTGTGTCAAGGCTATATGATCTGAGTTGGGGGGTCTAGGGGAGTGATATGGAGGTCTAGGAGTATAGACTTGATAGGTGGAGAGGCTAGGAGAGGGGCTATGGTGTTGGCGTTTGATTTGCTAGGAGAAGACGGCAAAGGATTAAAATAAGGAGGTGTGTGGGTGCTTGCTAGTCATGTGGGATGATGTAAGGGTGGTGTAAGCAGCTAGCTTGCTTAGTTGCTGTTTTGAATGAGTAAAATGGAGGGAAATGAAGTGTAGGTTGTATCGGGTTTGTATGGAACCACATTAGGGTTTTAGTGTTTTGGTTTTGGATTAGGGACTAGGTTAAGCACTTAGAGCTGTGATTAGCATTAGGATTAGTGTTAGAAGTTTATACTTAGGTTTGTGTCTCTTCAAAAACGTTTTTGGGTTAAGGAAATGTTATGGGATATTTTATAAGTTCTAAACTAATCATCTCATAAACATGACTATTGGCACAAATTTGTTTATATAGTATTTACAAGGTACAAATAGTACATAGATTAGAATATTTACTTGAATAAATATTCATGAAATTGGCATTGGTGGTTGCGTGAGCTCGTTTGCTTTGGAAATGTAAGCTATGTTACATAATGGAATAAAACAAAAAATTTCCCGTGAAAAAGTAGTACTTAATAATATAAGTGGAGATTACAGTGATGAAAATTATGGGTTGTTATACACTCGGTCTTTGGCCTGTTGGGCCATAAGCATAGTGAATAGGCGCTTGAGGAGCTGGGCCTAAAATGCTTCCAGTTGGTCCTTGAGTGGGATAATTGGTATATGTATTGTTACCAGGCATATGTGGGCGAGGACCATTAGGATGTAAAGCTACTGCCCCACGAAATATATGTTGCATATGAGGAAAATTCTAGGCATTCCAGTGAGTGGGCTTTCCAGCATTTGAAGGACGATGATGAACATACTTGCAATGATCGCCAAACCTACAATAACCATATTGAATTTTTTTGCCAACTTCCTTTAGTAGCACCTTTATTATTATTTCTAGACCCGGCATCCATCAAAACAATGGAAGAAGATGACGTGTCGCGAGCATGACCACGTCCTTGTTTGTGGTTCAAATGAGACTCTTCAAGTAGAAGCATGGACCGAGTCTCGAGAAGGGTCAGAGGGTTTTTTGAGTGTCTAATGATACTGGCCATGTGGTCATACTTATCTCCTAGCCCATTCACATCATACATGACAAGATTTTTGTCATCAATAGGAGATTCAATGTTGGACAAAAGATCAGAGACTACCTTTATCTTCTTGAAGTATTCAACAATAGAAAGAGTACCAAGTTCCAGAGACCGTAGTTCTTCATGAAGCTCCATAGCCCGTGCTTATTCGTTGTCATGAAATAAGTCCTCAAAGCTCTTCCAAACTTCCTTCGCGGACACATTTTTCTTGAGTACGATCTGTAACAAAGAAGTAGAGATAGTACCATAGATCCAGACTTTCACTACGGAGTCCAGTTTCTTCCATTCTGCCGCGTTACCAGTAGTAGAAACAAACGTGCCATCGAGAAGACCATGAACACCAAAACTGTGGCAATGGGACGTAACAAGTTCGGACCAGGCATCATAGTTTAGTTGATCGAGATCAAGTACGAGCGGGACATAGGACTTGAAGTTAGTAACACCAAAGGGTTTCTCCATGTTAACAGGTGGTGGAGGTGGGGGATTATCGTTGATAGCCATTAGAGTGAAGAAGGTGGCGGCTTAGGGTTTTGGAAGGGAGGCAGGGGGGAGGAGCGTGTTAGGAGAAAAAGAAGGAAAAGATTGTGGGAAGTTTGTTATTAGGCTTTGATTACCATAATAACCAATGATTTTCCCTTGAATGATAATACACGTATAACACAAATATATAAAATGATACATCAATGTGCTTTGAACTTCATTTAAAAGGCCAATTAGGCCTATAGGTCATACAAGAAATAAATGGAAAAATACAAATACAATATCCTTAATAGTTATTGGATATTAAGAGAAAATTCTCCTTCTACACTTTTTGAACATTAAAAATAGATAAAAATAAGATATTAAATTTTATTTTAGTAAAGAATGTCGAGCACTCTACTTCTCGACCCAACTATTAATTAACAAATTTTGCTTGACTGAAGTGACTAGACATTTTGCTCGACTGACTAGACGCTTGCTTGACAACTTTTTGTCTTATTCCAAGAAAATAAGATGATGTCTTTATTGTGCATCATATGTTCAAAGGGTGACTATATTGTGGACATATTTTTATGATCAATTGATAATTAGGTGAATAGCGTAGCTAAAGAATTATCCTTATATACATCAATCGTGGCTTTCGACGTCTTTATGTAAGAATTATCCTCATAAGTTATTAATTCTTATTGCCTCTTTGTTGTAATTTAGTATGTAAGAAGAAGCCTTTGTGCTCACTTACTACTAATTGACTTATGCTATTTTTCTATCCAAATAAGGAGAGATTGTTAGGCCAATTCATTGCCTAATTGTCTTTTGTATAGAATTTGTATGAAAATTATCCTAACTGTAAAACAAGTTGATGAACTTAAATAAGTTAAGCGAGTCATCCTCAAGAAGTTTTCAGAGTCTATAAGAAAGACTTATCACAACTGGAGGTTGATCTCAGTGACTGAAGAAAAGAACTAGATCAGGATGATGGAGTCAGTGAGTATTCACAGATGGCTCACTTACTCCCGGAGACCATCTCTGAATGAAGACCTAAATATATTGACGGGAACTTCCTAAAAGCAAAAGGCAATATGATGTGATGTCGTGTAGTGTCAATTTATTGATTACCAAGTTTTAAATTTATATTTATCCGACTTATCCTAAAACAACACTTTAACGGGCAATGTACCCGATCGGGTGGAGTTTTATGGTAAGTAGGGTGCCGAACACTAAGAGCGAGGTCGTTAACCTTATATTCTATCAGTCTTTTAATCAATCTAGTTAATTCTAATTACTTGTTAAACATATGCTAAACCTAGTTCTAATGATAAATGGGGGGTTTTCAGTTTGAGAGACTGGCACAGGTTTTATGGTGACAATAATCAATTCAATATACAATAAGCATGCAAGAAGATAATCAGAAGATAAAAGAGCGGTACAAGCCAAATGATAGAAAACTATATTAGCCATATTAAATCCAATTAAATGCTGGTTTGTTTGTTTAGTGCAATGAACGCTTATCTCGAGGCGGCATATCATTCTTAAGACTTAGGTGGGACATCATCCTAAGACCTAGACATGTTGAATCCTGTCACAAGTAATGCATCCGCATAAAGCATATTTTTAGTTTAATTATAATCTATCTTAGGGATTAAAGCAATGGTGATCTTGTTAAACCCTAGCCCATCGAGACTTTACCTACTTACTGCCTGATGGTATTTTATATACTGGTAGTTTACTGTTCAAGTCTTTATCAATTAATTAAGAACATACTTGTTGAAACATACGGGTCACCTGCCGGTCCAACTAAGCTCATAATTTAAAG
>BQNB010000007.1:5738-17404 GCA_026074375.1 Tanacetum coccineum | reverse complement strand
AATTTAGGAATATTAGGACCTTTGTTGTCTTAATCTTATGTATGATCGTCTTAATATGCTTCTAGCATATTATTTAAATTTGATGTATGCATGATTATGTGTTATACACAATTACTATGTTTAATGAATGAACTTTAGTCTTATGTTTTAATTATGCACTAGTTGATATATATTTGTGATTGTTAGTTTACACAAATAACTTGACACTTGTTAAGCATTATCAACATGTATAAATATTTTTTTCTACATGCTAGAAATGATTGTCTTGTTCTTTGAACTTGTTTTTGTAGCAAAGTTACCATAGCTCGATTCCTTGGTGCCCTCGAACGAGGGGGAGTACACATCAAGGGGGAGCGTTCATCCGTTGACTTTTCACATATTCATCGACAAAGCCTTTTTGATTCTACAAAAAGGGGGAGAAATGGAAATAAAACTCACTAAATACTTGTTTAAAAACATTTTTACATTTAATGAGTTTAGATTTTGTAATTATCAAAAAGGGGGAGATTGTTGATAGAAATAATGCCAAAAAACGTTATTAATATTTTTTGATCCCTCTACGTTTTGATAATCATAAAATGTAAAAACGATTAATGAAAAATTATTTGTAAACAAGTAATTAGTAGTAAATTTTCAAAATGAAAATTTAATCACTTAAAGGTATGAATAAACATATGCTTAATGCATTTTACGATCAAAGGAATTTTTATTCAACCTCACATTTTTTTATAAAAATGTCACAAACATTTATATAACTTTTACAAAACATTTTTGGATTTAAAAGAAATGTTTTATTCAAAATAAATATTTTGAATTCAAATTTTATACCTAAAAACGGCTAGAAATGTTCCAAAAAACACCTCCCCCAGAAAAGACAAAAAAGGAGCGTCTGGCCTGGGCGGCCCCCTTAATTATAAGGGCGGTCCCCTTAATTATAAGGGCGGTCCCTTTAATAATTAAGGGGACCGGCCCTTATTTAAGAGGACCGCCCAAACAGAAAACCAGCTCAGCTGGCCTATAAATACTGGACTATTCCCCACTGTTTTTCTCACCTTTGACACATACTTTCTTTCTGTTCTAAATCAGTTTATACTTTCTTTTCTTTCCTTTGATCATTTAAGCATAAACTCTTTTTTCTAAGTGATCGAAGCTTTGATCCTCAAGTGCAATAGAAGAATACTTCCTATCATCAAGTGAAGAAGTATTATAGCTTAGTGTGTGTCCTTGCAACCTTGTTGCCATTGTATCACATCTTATAAATCATTTGTGTATATTTTGAAGGTGTGTATCATAGTTGTGTACAATAAGTAGATTGTTGTGATCATTGTAAGTATAGTTAGATCGGGGTGATCTTAGCAAGTAGTATAGATTGGTGTGATCGTAGTAGTGTCTTGGTGAAGTGAAGTTGTGAAGCAAAGTGAAGTTGTGAATTAGAGAGAAGTTGTGTAGTGAAGCCAAGTTGTGTATTGTCGTGAAGTGGTGTGTTTAGTTATGATAGATTAGTTTTAGCTAGGATTAGAACTTGACATTTCGCTTTGTGTCGAACATTGGTGTAAGTTAAGTTGTGTACGGTTTTCTTCGCCTAAAGGGAGCTTGTTGACATAGTGAAGAAAACTCTCGAGTTTGGTGCTCAGGGAGTGGAGTAGGGCGAAGAGGTGCTTCATTACCGAACCACTATAAATCCTTGTGTTGTGGTTTGATCTTTCCATCTCTTATCTCTTCTCTTGCATATTTATTTTATATCTTATCATTACTTACTTGATTAGTTAAATTGTTTATATTGTGCATATTGTAAATTCACATAAAGTCGAACCTAAGTTTTTATAAACAAACATAACATTAATTTAAAAACCGATAAACTATTCAACCCCCTTCTATTTTTCCACAGTCTGTATCGCTGTTGATATGTCTTAGGAAACGTGATTGTGTAAAAAGGATACCATTGGTAATAGTCTTCATACTACCTTACCCCTTATATGGTTGATACCTCTTAAGATATTTCAAATGCATGTAATGTACTCTTAGGGGCATTGTAATAGTCTTCATACTACCTTACTTATGTGTTGTCCTAACGGAATATTACATAGACGGCAGGTTCGTATAATCCGTTCTTGACCTAGGAAATACTTACACATCGCAAGTGTGACAAAGCAATAGGTAGAATTGGATAGCTAGCAAGGAGTAGTGCATCCCAGGTGAATACGCTTCATTGTATAATTTTTATTTAGTTTATTAGTAATTAATTAGCTTAAAACCAAAACCTCTCTAAAACCAGAATTTACTTGCTTTCATTAAATTTAAAAACACAAAAAGAATCTTCCTTTAACCCTTAGACCTTTGTGAACATTCGATCCGGCCTTCACAATTCTATTCCCCTAGAGAATGATAACAACCCCCGAGCCTTGCCTATACTACACTATAACGGTTAGGTACACTGCCTAGAGAGTTGTAAAACTTCTTGTAGAAGTCCCTTACGACAACCGCATCAACGGCGTATCCTAGTTTTAGGATACGGCGTATCGACTTCCTGTACAGTTTTTTTGTTTTTATTTTCTAACCGTCGGATACCGGAGATAGAATTGCATTGGTTTTTCCTATATCTTATACAGGACCTTACATAACAAAAATGATGACTTTGGTAGTGTATTTATATTTTGGAATTCAGTAGTGTTGTAGTCATGTTGGCATCCAGACCCGCTTTCACAACACACAATCTTGCTCATAAACGCAACATTAAGGATCATACCAAGCAAATCCCAAGGGAGTTTCTCGTTCTAATTCTTTTAATTTCCTGTTTTTAATTTTATATTTATATAACAAGGTCGTTGTATACTTCAAGTTGGGGGGAGGAGAATCAGAACGCTTACTTGTCCATATTTTCACAATAAAATGCTTAAATTATGCCTAAATTTAAAAAAATTTCAAGCGTACTTTTGTGAAATTATTAGTTACATAACCCGCACACATAACCCTTGTTAGATATTGTGAGAATTTAGCCTTATCCGTTTCCAAATGTTTACCCAAATTTCACAAAATTATGAGTGTGCCGGTGATGTTGTACACTTTAGAACTTGGCTTGGTATATCTATTCGAGACCACAATAATAAGTACTATTTTTAATAGAATGAGTGACATTTTTTAAACTGGTAAATTTCTAGGATTACACCCAAAAAGCCTATATATATTGTGATATTAACTACATTGGTTAGTTAAACTCCGTATAAACCCTTTCGTTTACTCTTATTTTTTAAAGTAAGATACCCCTAGAAAAACCTGCTAAGACATTCCATTCTTTTCTTACACCAAATATTTGTTTCGTTACACCTTTACACCTTAGCCTACCCTATTAGATTAAGTCCTTAATCGGTTTCTAGTTGCTTTTGTGTAAAGTATTGTATTTCCTGTGTCGTAATGCAAAAATTTTCTATTTACGGTTAGGTCGGAAAAATTACACAATGCAATTGGGAATGTGAAAGTAGTGTATATTTTTAGTCTCAGTTTTTCAGTATGTTTTACTACTTTCACAAATTATTATTTACATCCGAAGATGAATGAGAATGGATAAATTATCCGGATTGATTGTGATCGTGAAGATGCTGAAATTACACCGAAATTCATAGTGTATATATGTTGAAAAGAAAAAAAAGAGAAAAAAGAGAAAAATACAAAAAAGTGATTCTGTAGAGTATTGTTGTATGTTGGTCAAAATAAACCAACCATGTATTTCTTGTATAAAAAGTGGTCGATATCACCATTAATGTTGTAAAATTATGTATAGTATGGATGATTGGGAGTTGACCGTTACGGGAACACCAACTAAGGTTGTTTTTGTTGATCTATGATCAAGACGTTTGTGTCTATATTTCTATATCTTTTTCATGGGTGCGGTCAGGAAAGTGCTAGAAACATTATACCTTATTTGTTTGGGCTTAATCTATTTGTTTTGTTCTTTGATTTAACAAACAATTATTTTCCCTTTCCTAATCCCTATCCATAGGTCTTACTCGAATGAGGATGCGAGCAATCACATGTGTCTATTCTGTTGTTACGGCCATGTATGTATGATTTTGTCCGCCTTGTTGGTTTATTACTTTTGGAGAAAGGATTAGAAGATCCCTACCCTATATCACTTTTCTTCCTAACCCTTGGTTTTACTTAAGTGAGGGAATTAAATGCAATCATGTATGTCTATACCATCGTTATGGATGTGTATATGTGGTTTGTCGCCTTTGCTGGTTTACGACTTTTGGTGAAGACTACTAGTCCTATTCTTTAGCTTATTGGAGTTAAGGAATGAATTCAACCTTGTGTGTCTATTCCATCATTATGGATGTGTATGTGTGGTTTGTCGCCTTTTCTGGAATATTGGTATCGATAGAGATTAGAAAGAGTGATCAAACCTTTGAACCTTTTAAAAACCCAATTTACCTTTTGAAGACTTGTCACTCCTTAGCTTTAGTGGTGGAGATGTGTATCCTTGCCAAGCCTATCATATAATACTCGTCACGATCGAGCAATTGAGCGAATTAGTTAAATATTATAACAAAGATTAGTTGAGCGAATTGAGAGTTTCCCTATTTCGTAAGGTGTTTGGTTGTGTACTAGTAATTGAACGAATAATTGCTTAAAGGAAAAAAAAATCCATAACTACAGTTAGGATACATTTTCATAAATTTTCTAAAGTCTATTTGAGGACAAGTAGGATTCAAGTGGGGGGATATTTGATAACAGCAAATATCATCTATTTTATAGCATCATTTATCCCATGTTTATTACCCATTTTGTATAATTATTACATGAATTGGTACTTAATCATTTATATTTGTTATCTGTAGTAATTATCGAGCATTTGGCAAAAGATGGAGAAAATGACGTGTTTTGAAGCATAAACGAAAAGTTTGAGAAAGTCGATTGATTCTGACATCGATACGCCGTATCATTCTAGAAGAATACGCAGTATCTAAAGACTTTGAAGAACTCTTGAAAATTGCTTGACTTTGAAGAATACGCCGTATCCACATCAGTAGATACGCCGTATATGATACTTTGGTCAACTATCAAGAAAAGCACATTTACAGCCAATACTCCGTATCCAAAACCTCAATACTCTGTATCCGAAGACCCAATACTCCGTATTGGTCAATACTCCGTATCCAAAAATCGAATATGGCGTATTAAAACCAACTCAAGAAAATTATGGAATATTTTATTCGTGGAGCCCACGCCATGTAACCCCAATATGCCGTATTGAACTTTTCAATATGCCATATCGACCAATTTTTAAAGTCTATAAATACCAAACCCTAAATACAAATTTAGGTATGCTTTTAACAACTAAGTCTGATTTTCAGAAGATCTAAGAAGCCAAGAAGGCCCTGCAAAGCGGTCCAATCGATGGGAAAACTCTTATAATCTCTACACTCCACTATACGCGTTGTTAGCATTATGTTTAATCGTTCATCTATGATTTCCTGTATTGTTACAATGACTATCAGCTAATACCTTTAGGTATTAGCTATGTTTATGATAATATAATGTTTTGATCTATGGTTAAGTGGATAGGTAGACTAAGCTGGTGACTTAAGACCACCTAACGTCCTATTTCTATAGGTAGTTAAGTGGGCATGGACTACTTTTATATGAATTTCCATTAAGCAGTAAGTTGGTAAAGCCTCCATGAGCTAGGATTCAATATAACTACCAATATAGCTTCCTAGATAGATTATAATCAACGGTGTGAGCTTTATGCGGGTTTAGGTTAATTGTGACAGGATTAACTAGAGACAAACCTCGAGTCTAAGGAGAAGATCCACCTAACTTTGGAATGATATACCACCAACGAATTAATACAATCATTACACGAATAGAAAATCAAGGCATATTATTAGATTAAATTGGCTAATACGTTTTCCTTACATTTTACTGCTTCCTAATCTTTTGTTAATCACCTATGTGCGTTATTTATCATCACCTTAGATTAACTAGAACTAAACTCGTGCCAGTCTCTCAGGCTAATAACCCTCCTTTGCGTTAGTTTAGGTTTAATTTGATTTAATTAGAATAATTAGGTTAGATTGGTACTAAACCTAGATAAATAAAATACCAGTAGAATTAAGAGTTAACTTCCACTCTTAGTGATCGACACCCTACTTACCAACAAAACTACATCTGATCGGGTACACTGCATGTTAGTG
Organism: Tanacetum coccineum; assembly: GCA_026074375.1. Lineage (NCBI taxonomy): Eukaryota > Viridiplantae > Streptophyta > Magnoliopsida > Asterales > Asteraceae > Tanacetum > Tanacetum coccineum. The sequence goes on along the minus strand of BQNB010000007.1, from coordinate 11,210 downwards.
TTGTTTTTAGGTATAGTCGGCTAAATATAAATGTAAAACTTGATAATAAATATTGCCTACACTCAATGACACATCAAGCCGTTAAGGAACTGGTCAATGTTCTCAAGGCGAGAATAGACATAGGCCGAGATTGTCTGTTGCTCATTGAGCTCTCGGACAACCTTTGCGCGCAGCGCAGTTGGTAGGACATATGGGTTATTGGTTGGTGGTAGATTCACGTTCTCCATAATAAAGAATGGAATAGTCAATGAAAATTACAAAACATGCACAAAAAGAAGAGATAGACAACGAGAAAGTTAATATAGTGAAAATAAAATTCTCACTTGATAGACCTAAGTTAAACAATGATCAAAACCTAACTATTCCCCGGCAACGGCGCCAATAACTTGATGCGGCTGTCGTTAGACTTCAACAAGAATTTTTACAACTCCCTAGGCAGAGCACCTAACCGTTGTAGTGTAGTAAGGCAAGACTCGGTGGTTGTTATCGTTCTCTAGGGAAATAGGTTGGGAAGGATTGAACAGAATCTAACAAAGGTCTAAGGGGTTGAGAGAAGATTCTTTTTTTATTTTTATGTTTTAATAAAAACAGGTAAATATCACTGGTTGAGAGGTTGGTTGATTTTTAACTAATTAAACTAATAATAATAAAATAAATCTAAACTATTTTGGTGATAACTATATGGTAAGCAAACGTATTTACTTAATCATGCATTACTCCTTATTATGTTTCTCTAAATTATGTTGCTTTGTCACCTTTGTAATGATCTGTGTATATATTTCTTAAGTCATGAACGAATTACACGAACCTACCGTCTATGTAATATTTCGTTAAGGCAACGCACAAGTAAGGTAGTATGAAGACTATTACAAGGCCTTTAAGAGTACATTACATGCATTTAAAACACTTAAGAGGGATCAACCATATTAGAGGTAAGGTAGTATAAAGACTGTTACTGATACGGAAAAGAATATACTATATAATATATCAACAGGTTTACAAGATTGTATCAAATCCAAGGTTATAGAGAACCAGGTCAAATGTTTTTGTTGGACTATAACCGTTTTCAAACATTGCATACACACAAAGGGGTTTATACGGGACATACATACGTGCATACATTCATGCATACACTAGTTGTTGCATTAGTTTGTTGGACTAGATGCATTCTATTGATATACATGTTATGATATAAATGTATATTACTATAAGTGTCTTATATTAAATACTAATATAAGCTATTTTGGATGAATCATGGGTCACATACACGGAGATATCTAGTACATTTGAGGAGTTGTTAGATATAGGATCACCAGGAGTTGTACCATCACCGGACTACATACCGGGCCCTGAGGAGCCACAGTCACCACCCCTACTAGATTTGGTCCCAGAGCCGGTAAATAACACGACTCACCGAGTATCTGCCAATCAAAACACCAGCGCATGACGAGATTATTCTGCTGAGGAGTAACCAATGACCTGTTCTGAATAATGCTTAGTCTAATGCTCAACTCACCTACTGCTCAGTCACCAAATTATGTTTCAGAGTCCGATCCTGAAGCGGACCCAGAGGAGGATGACAACGAGGACCCTGAGGAGGATCCTATCGATTATCCTGCCGACGGAGGAGATGACGGCGATGACGAGGATGAGTCATCAGAGGATGATGAGGATGAGGAGGTTGATATTGAAGCCGATGATGAGGAGGAGGAAGAGGAGCACCCACCTCCTGCTGACTCTGTGGTTGTTGCTTTACCAGCTGCTGATCAGGCCCCATCTGCGGAGGAGACAAAGCTGTTCGAGACTGATGAGTCTGGAGGCCCACACCAACCACCACACCTTGCATATCAGTGTGACCTTAGGATTCTATTCCAAGCTCTAGTACCTACACCAATATGGTCCAAAGCAGAGGTGCCATAACTTCTTGCTATATCTATCTGCTCCACCATCAGCACCTGATCTCGACCTATGGTCTTCAACCACTTCCCCCCATATACCTTCTCCAGCACTAAACCCGCTACCATCTCCATCACTCACCATATCACCACATACTAGTATCGATCACCATGTGCCTGTGTTATCCCATCACCACCGGCTATGTCTTATTCGAACGCCGTATGGGATACTCGAAGCTCGCTATGATGCCGGCTGAGAGCGAGGCCGAGCATCATACTTCTCCCATTCCACTAACGATACAACCAACCATTCATACCCTCCCTACACCAAAAAACAGGACAGCTGCACCAACATCGAGTGGACACCCACCCTTGCATTTACTCTCTACTGACCATAGAGAGGACAGACCCGAGGTTACCTTACCACCTCAAAAGAGGTTAGGTATCGCTCTTGGTCCTAGCATACTGATCGGAGCGAGCTCGTCTGCTGCTCGCCTAAAGCTAAGAGAACCGGAATGGAGGTGGATACGATAAAGAATACACTATATATAATATAATATTTCAACAAGAGCAGAGCAATTAAGAAAATTCCCTAAGGAAAATTCACTCTTTAAAATATTTATATATAATATATAAAATACGTATCTTTACCGGGAAGTATGATTTCCCGGGTAGTTTTCCCAATGATTTGAGAAATTGAAACCTCGCTTGATATTGGATATTGATTTGAATGGGTTCGAAGATTGATTGGGTTTTCTAAAACTACTAATTAAAAACAAGCAATTTAAAACAGCTAAAACACTTAACAAATACCGGGAAATGAATTAAACGCGACAATTAAGCAAGTAAACTAAAATTAACCCCTAAAAATGTAAACTAAAATTCTAAACCTAAGCTAAGACAAAAGAAAATTTTAGGAAAAATAAAAACAATTTTTTTTAATATTTTTGAATTTATTATGAATTAAAAGCTAATTTAATCTAATTAAATCTTAAAAAAATAGCAAATTAAGTACTAAAAATTTGGAAAAATGATTTTTAAGCTTAGAAAAGTCTAAAATATTATAAAAGCAAAGAAAACTATTTTTCACTATTTTTATTATTAAAATCCTATTTTTTAAAATTTAAAATAAAAGCTCAAAAATGAAATTTAAGATCTAAAAAGTGTGAAAATGTTTTTACTGGATGTAAACCTTAAGCTATTTTTTATAAAACTAAAAACTATTTTTTTGTATTTTTCTGAAACTTTTTTCTATTTTTTATTGATTTTATAAGATTTTAACTTTCGAAAATTTATAAAAAATACAATTTAAGTTGGAAAAATCTAAAAAATTCAGGGAAAATCTCAAATACTAGCAGAAACACAAGAAAAATAAGAAAACTCAAATTGCTAAACGAATAAGCCCTAAAATGAGCTTATTAAGCTACGGCTTATTTATAAAAGGGAAAATGAAATCGTGTACTAGTATTAAACGTGGTGTTATGTGAATGGATGAGCTAATGTAGCAAACTGGTTAAGTCATTGGTGTTGTGTGTGGGAGGTCGTGGGTTCGAGTGTGGGCAAACCCTTTTTGTTATTTTTTTTTTGACTTTTAAGAAAAACTTAATACTAGGAATTAATAAGAACACTAAAATAAGCTACTTTAACAAACGGGACTTAACCTAAAACTTAGAAATAAGCTCTAAAACAGCTTATAAATAAGCTGTTACAGTGAATGGGCATTTGAGCTTAATTTCACTTAAAAGCTTATAACAAGCTTATTTTAAGCTCAAATCCAAAAAGAAAAAGTGTTCTAGAAAGCTTATGATGTGCTTAACCTAGAAATGAGAAGAAATAAGAACTGGAAACAACTTAAAGCAACTTAAAATGATAAAGAAAATGCTAAACTTAGCAAGGACACTAAAAGGTGCAAAATCCAATTAAGCTAAAAACCTTAAAAGGCTAAACTAGACTCTACAACTTTAAGGACTTATTAAACTACTTAATCTCTATCTATATAAGCTGTAAAATCTAGACTCATAAGCTAAATTAACAAATTAAGATTCTACTTAAGTTCCTACTGTTTTTGGTGTTTTATGAATTTTGTGACTTTTGACAGCTAAATTAGACTAGGAAAATAAGCTAGAAAATGCAATTTAAGGCCTAATCTATATTAAGCTATACCTAGACTTAACCCTACTTGAATCTAAGCAACTAAATCCTACTTTTACTTAACTAAGAAATAAGCTAAAAGTGACAGTACTAACTTCTAGTTAGTACTGTTGCACTTTGCACAAGTGCAACTCACAAGTGCAGGTTTCCTAAGGGAAAACCTGCACTTAAACACACTCAAATAGAGTGTATAAACAAGTTGCAAGCAAGATCTAAGCCTTTGAGGGCTTAGATCAAAATTTGCACAAGTGAAATTCTAAGAAAAACTCCCCTGGTGCTGTCAAACTTAATATAAGCTCAAATTCTTTAAATTCTTAAATCTAATTTATGTAAACTCAATTCCTAATGTTTATAACTAAATTCAAAGCTATCTAAAAAGATTTGCACAAAAACTTTTGACTTTAGGAGGTCAAACATGCTTATGCCAAACACCCCTTTACCACTTGACAGAATTTTAGAAAAGCTTTAAATTTCAAAACTAATTAACAAGGCTATGAAACCAGATAACTAGGGGCTTTTAACAACTAATTTAAGCAAAATTATACTACTGAATTAAGCTACAATGCAAGATCTAAGAATCCATTCTAATATTTTTGACTTTTTATAAGTTTTATGACAAATTTATGAAAAACAAAGATCTAATCTATCAAAATCAAAAACAGATGAACATCTAAGGTTATTAAGCTAAATTAAACTAAAATAAGTTCTAATAAGCAAAGAGAATAAGCAAATAAGCAATAATAAGCATTAAAGTTATAACTAGGCAGTTTACACTGAAATTAGAGAAGAAGGAAAAGAGAAGCTTACTTGATCCTTTAGCTAAACAAAAGGACTCAATTAAGAGCAGCTACAAGCTCCCTAGCTTATTAATAAGCTAGGGTATAAGTCCTTGGGATCTCTTCCAAGTTAAGATCCCCTTCCAAAAGTTCAATTCCAATACATTCCATAGTAAATGTAATTTAGACTGGTTTAAGGTTTAGTAAGGCTTAATTCTGAATTAATTAAGCTCTATTTCAGCTTATAGACTGAAAGAGCTTATGAAGAGCTTATTGAGAGAATTTAGCTTAGTTAAGAGAGCTTATGAAAAAGGAATTGAGAGAGATTAAGGAAAACTGAATTTCATTTAAAAGAAAACTTGCTTACAATACTTTTAAAGGAAAATTACAAGATTAAAACATCATTAAGCTAAGAATTTGAAATTTAAGCTACAACTAAATTAAAAGCTACGTGTAAAAAAAAACTAGATAGTGCGTGTGAGAAAAGTGAGGCCTATTTATAGGTGTTTGGAGAAGCTTCCAGACCCTCTTGCCTTGCCCACGCTCCTCTTAATCAAGCTCGTTGGATTCTTCAATCATTTGAGAAGCAATTGTGGCCGTTTGATCATTATGTGGACACCTGAAGATTGCCAGCGTGTCATTCTCTTTTG
>BQNB010000006.1:284743-312896 GCA_026074375.1 Tanacetum coccineum | reverse complement strand
ATGTCTAAATCTTCAGGAGTAATTCACACTACTAGTGTTAGCAGACCACAGCTTAAGTGCTATCAAGTTAAAGATAAGGAAGTAGAAGACCATCATAGGATTTCTAGTATTTCTAAGAAAACAAAGTCTGTAACTGTGTGTAATGACAGTTCAAATTCCAGAACTTCGAATGTGAATGCTGTTTGTGCTGAATGTGGAAAATGTGTGTTTAATTCTAATCATGATGCTTGTGTTTCTAGATACTTGAATGACGTGAACGCTAGAACTAAAAAGCCTAATGTAGTGCCTATTAGTGCTAATAAACCCAAGAGAAAATGAACAAATCTGTTGCAACACCCCATAAGAAAACAGTTGCATCAGATACCACTATTCAAAAATCCAAGAGTTACTATAAGGAGTTGTATGAGAATATAAATCAGGAATGGAAATGGTGGATAGCTAAGACATCTCCATCAGGATATACATGGACACAAAAGCCTCTTAGGACCAAAAAGATATGGATGCCTAAGATCAGGAAAGATGATGTATCAACAAGTATTAGTCCCACTATAGACATTGTCTCTAAGATTACTAATGTCTTGATATCTGTAGGATCGTTTATTTCATAACACGGTGATGATTCTTGTGATTGGGCTAGTTTCTAGAGAGAGAAACACATAGAGAGGGTTGACTCTGGATGCACAAAGCACATGACGGGCAATCTCAAGCTATTGTGTAATTTTGTAGAGAAATTTTTGGGTACTGTTCGTTTTGGTAATGATCAATTTGCTCTAATTCTTAGTTATGGAGAACTCTGAATCCAAGAAATGCGACATGAATCAACGGTTTATTATGTCGACAGGCCTCATCACAATCCTTTTTTCTCGGTTGGTCAATAATGTGATGCGGATTTGGAGGTTGCTTTCAGAAATCATTGTTTTATGAAGATCTTTAGGGAAAGATTTATACTAACTGGTAATCGTGACCGAACTCTACACACAATATTCGCCTCTTCAAAGAAACAACTATCATCAACGACTAAATTTGATTCAGCTAATAGCTTCACCAACTCAAGCATGGTTATGGCATCGAAGACTTTCTCATCTTAACTTCGATTACATCACCTTACTCTCAAAGAAAGATGTTGTGACAGGCTTACCTAAGTTGAAATATGTCAAGGATCAACTTTGTTCGTCTTGTGAAATGAGTAAAGCAAAAAGAAGCTCATTTAAGTCAAAAGTTAGTTTCTCAAGTTCTCAAGGAGGCTGAATTTTGTCTTCACTAATGTGACTTATGTGGTCCAATGCGGGTTGCAAGCATAAATCGGAAGAAATATATTATGGTGATTGTTGATGACTATTAAAGATACACTTGGACTCTTTTTCTACGATCCAAGGATGAAACACCAGAAGTTCTCAAAGACTTTCTTATGATGATTCAACGCAATCTTCAAGCTCAAATTATTAGTGTCCATACTGACAGAGGCACATAGTTCTTGAACAAGACACTCCATGCTTATTTCAAAGAAGAAGGCATTGAACATCAGACTTCCACTCCTCGAACACCTGAACAGAACGGCGTTGTCGAAAGACAAAACCGCACTCTTGTTGAGGTTGCTCGAACAATGCTTTCAGCTTCTAAGCTTCCATTATCATTTTGGGCTGAAGCAGTTGCAACTGCATGCTATACTCAGAACAGATTAATCATCATATTGACTCATGGAAAGATGGCGTATCACATCATTAATGACAGGATACCTTCAATAAAACATCTTCACACACACACACACACACACACACACACACACACACACATAACTAGAGATGGGGAAAATTTGGATAAGATGAAAGAAAAAGGGGATCCATGTATCATGTGGGATATTCTACTCAGTCGAAGGGATATCGTGTTTACAACAAGAGAACACGCTTTATAGTTGAGTCTATTCATATTCAAGTTGATAAAACAAAAAAGATAGATGTATGATCACAAGTTCAGACCTCGCACCACAACGACAAGAGATGTCTGTTGAAAATGTCTCTTCAGGCCTCGTTCCTCAAGGACAAAAGGCGTCAGATTATGACAACTCTGACCCCGTGCCCCCAAGACAAAATGTTGTTCCTACAGCAGAGAAGACAGATTTGTCACAACAAGGGTTGGAATTTCTCTTCAGTCCTTTACTTGAAGAATATTACAATCCAACACACGGTCAAGCTGAGGAAAACAACAATAATCAAGCACCGAATGCATCATTTCAAGAAGATGAATTTATCAATCCTTTTTGTACACGGGTACAAGAAATTGGTGAGTCTTCCTCACGCAACATTGATAATACCGATGTGCATTCATTTCAACCACAAAGTCATGATTACCGATGGACCAGAGATCATCCATTAGAACAAGTTCGTGGAAATCTAACCATGCCAGTTCAAACAAGACGACAGCTTGCCACAGATCCTAAAATGTGTATGTTCGCGCTCACGGTGAGTATTGTTGAACCGAAGAACATTAAGGAGGCAATGGCTGATTCTGCATGGATCGAAGCAATGCAGGATGAACTTCATCAGTTCGACAGACTAAAAGTCTAGGAACTAGTCGACAAACCATTTGGCAAGATGATTATAAAGCTAAAGTGGTTATGGAAGAACAAAAAGGATGAAGATCAGACTGTAATTCGCAACAAAGCACGACTTGTAGCTAAAGGTTATGCTCAGGAAGAGGGTATTGATTTTGAAGAATCATTTGCACCAGTTGCTCGCTTGGAAGCAGTTTGGATTTTCGTTGCCTACGCAGCACACAAGTCTTTTCCAATCTATCAGATGGACGTGAAAACGGAATTTCTTAATGGTCCACTAAAGGAGGAGGTTTATGTTGCTCAGCCAGAAGGGTTCATTGATCCAGATCATCCAGAAAAAGTCTACCTTCTGAGGAAAGCTTTGTATGGATTAAAGCAAGCTCCAAGAGCCTGGTATGATGAACTTTCCAACTTCCTGATGTCCAAAGGCTTTACTAAAGGTACAATTGACCCAACTTTATTCAAGATAAAATACGGGGAGGATATTCTACTTGTGCAGATTTACGTTGATGACATAATTTTTGGGTCTACAAACCCTAAATATTCAAAAAGATTTGAAAAGTTAATGCACAGTAGATTTGAAATGTCCTTAATGGGGGAGATGAAGTTCTTTTTAGGACTACAGATCCACCAGTCCCTAAAAGGTATTTTTATCAATCAGGCCAAGTACGCTTTAGAAATTCTGAAAAAGCATAATATGGACAACTGTCACTCCATTGGTACACCATTGGCTACTAAACCCAAACTAGATGTAGATTTGAGTAGAGAACCCGTAGACCAATCTGATTATCGTAGTAAAATCGGGTCACTCATGTACTTGACATCTAGTAGACCAGACTTAGTGCAAGCAGTATGCTATTGTGCACGTTATCAAGCACGACCAACTCAAAAGCACCTCAAGGAGGTTAAAAGAATCTTTAAATACCTAAAGGGTACCATTAACATGGGACTCTGGTATCCAAAGGATTCTGGCTTTGAACTAACAGCATTTTCAGACGCTGATCATGCCGGATGCATTGATACTCGAAAAAGCACTTCTGGAGGGATACAATTCCTTGGTGATAAGCTAGTAAGTTGGATGTCAAAGAAACAAAACTGCACTGCAATGTCTTCAGCAGAGGCAGAGTACGTGGCGTTATCTGCAAGTTGTGCTCAAGTAATGTGGATGAGCCACAGCTTCAAGTTTTATGGCTTCCAATACACAAAATACCGTTGTATTGCGACTCTCAGTCAGCCATAGCAATATCATGCAACCCCGTACAACATTCACGGACAAGCACATCTCATATCGGTATCATTTTCATAAGGAACAGGTGAAAATGGGTAATTGAACTATATTTTTGCAGAACTGAATACCTTTAGTTGACATGTTTACAAAAAGCCATTCCTGAGGATCGGTTTATAGTATCTTGTCAGAAGATTGTTATGAGATGTTTGACTCCAACTGATTGGAGGTTTGACAAATGAGTCTGCTTGATATCATCTCAAACAATCACCATGTAAAATATTTTGAGAAAGCAAAATACAAAAATATAAACACATTCAAAAAGAAAAAAATACAAAATCAGAAAAAAAAAACAGAATATTTCCAAAAAGATTCTTCTCGACATGTCTATGGGAATCGATAACTTTTACGTGCTTGAAATGTCCGATTAACATTGACACGGGTGTGTAAATGAGTTCGAGCGAGAGTTGCAATAGTTCAAAACATGTCATTTCTAATTTTCTAAATGGCTTATGTGCAAATATCAGTACATAACCCGGACTTCAAATAAAGGAAGGTTTATAACTTATCCTCACAACGAGAAAATTAACGTTTCTCGGTCTTGAACTGTTCTTACAAGACATTCAATGGTTTTTAGTCAAGAAAATGGATAGTGGTCGTTTCAGACCCAATGCGCTTACCCTCTAGCGTTAGAGAGAAGTCTCTAACATTTGGGTTTTTAAAAAGTTGAACACAATTTTTCAAGAATTTCGATGACAATTCATAATCTTTCAAAATTGTGTGTTCAACACTCCAACCCTCACAATGTTTTCAAAAGACAACAATTTTTCAATTGGTCCTATTTTTGAGGGGGAGTTTTTCGAAAAACAAAGTTTTAATGTTCTTGGATACATCAACAACGACAATTCTTATGTATTCAAAACATTATCAAAATGTTCCAAACCATTCATGCTGATAATATTTTCTCCCACAGACTTTTTCAAGACATATTTTAATCACAAGGTATTTCAAAAACTAAGTGTTTATTATTTAAAATAAGGGGAGAAAATGTATTTAAAATATGATCTAATCGACTCAATGTGCTGAACAAAAAGAAAAGGTTTTATGGTTCGATCTTATACCCAACAACATCTTAATTTCACGACGATTCTGAAGTCATAAGGTGGTTAGGTTAGGAATCAATCCTATGATCCAACCAGAACCGGAGGATCTACCCAAGGATAATCCAAAGTTAGAAATAGCAGTCCTTAGGTATGATTAGAGATGAATGTATATGGGAATAATGCCGACTAAGATTGAGGTTAACACTGGAACAATACAAACAAGGTGTAGTAAGACGTCTTGGTATGCATGAAGGCGTTGAAGAATTAAAAGAAATGTATGGATAAAGGGTCTAAAAAGAGCCCTCCACACAACTTAAAGGCAGGAAAAACCGGGTCAATACATATGCGGTCAGAATCACAAGTTGAATGCTGACATTGAAAATAAATCATGGCCCCGTGATGCGATGCACAACCCTTCCCAGCCATTCGGGTTTCTCTTAACAGAAACTTGTCTCATTTGTCACGGAGATACACACGTTATCTATTGACATCTCACTTCGAGATCGTTGATATTGAATAGGTGGCAATTTGCTCCAGCTCTCGAGTACTAAACCAAAATGCACTAATCGAGTCTAGAGCCAAGTGATCAATCTAAATCTCGTCAGGACACATTCCATTACAAACACTTGTTGAACATCATCAAGTTTACAAGCTGTTAACAAGAGTCCTACGCAATATCCTTCTGATATTTGCCAGAACATCAGAGTGATACTTTTTGTATTCACAATGAAGATGGAAATCCTGCTTGAGCCAGCATCAAACAAGCTCTTGGTAGGTGACTTGCGAGATTCTATATGAATCAAACTGTACAACATTCGCATTTGGTCCAGTAAATGAATTGACGGTTGATGAATTTTGATAAAAGATTAAAACTCCCGATGTGTTACAAAAATGCTTTTACAAGTAATACGTCTATTGATTTTCAAATCATTTTTCTCGATTATCACTAACGTAAACCTACAGGTTAAAACGGTGGTGACGGTATCCCAATCAACCAAATTTGATTCATTACCACATATTCATGCTCATTCTACAAAGATAATCAATCATGAAAGCTCAAGATTGAAAAACAAAGACTTTCGCTAACTCTGATTTGAAGCTTTCAAGATAAGGCATAGTATGAGAATGTTGGTCTAAGACACAAGATCGCAAGATGGCATAGACGTTAAAGACAATGTCAAAGGCTCAAAGTCTAGATCGCAAAGCATAAAGGAACAAACTTACAACAAAGAACAAAGAAAAAGACCAAGACCACATGAGCTTAAACGACAAAAGCAATCTCATTTATCTCATGAAGGAGTGTCATCAATGAACTCACTCGGGGGAGATTGTTAGCCTCAAAATATTGAGCCGAACAAGAAGTTCGTTCATTACGTGTATAAGTCTCGGTCATTTAATTAGTTAATGTTGTAATAGTATAATATCGGGAATCGGGCTCGATAGTTAATCTAATCGTGTATATGTTTCGGGTTTAATCCCATGCAAAACCCGAGCCCAGGTCCTAGTTAAATATCCCGCGCGTCATTTAACCCGACGGGGTATATAAACTATTTTCTATTTAGAAAAGAGTTAGTTTTTCATTCTAAAATAATTCCACTTTCCTATTTTCTCTAATCTCTCTCTCTATTCTTTCTCTCTCTGCAAAACAACTCATCTCTCTTTCTCATTTCTAGTTCTTGATCCGTGACTAAATCTTGTTATAAAGTGTTAAATGGGCCTACAATTGTTCATTGTTGGTGAGAGTAAAGAATGCAATGTCCATTTATGATAATGTAGCACATTCTTAAGTTGCCCAATGGATGGCCGAGAAGAGGCATGCCCCATTCGGATGTAAGATTGCCACCTATCACCACTCTATAAAAGATTTTAATTAGTTACTAAAATTAAGCTTATTCACTTACCAGTATATCTTTTGGAAAAAAAGATAACCACAAATCTCTATAAAGCATGAATATCAGAAGTTTATCATGACCCAGCCCTAACAAAGCTATTTACCAAACATGTCTTGACTCATAACATTAAAAACGTAAGATTAAGCAACGAGAAAGCATAAATAAGCATAACACTAATTTGACCAAAATCAAATTTAGGAATGGGGTTGTGAAGAACCCTAATTTGGTTCTCTTTAATAATTGTGTTCTATACCTGATTCTTGTGGATTGGAAGTTACAATCTTTAACTGAGAGGAGCTGTGTCAAGGTTTTAAGTTTGGCAGTATGTGAAAGGGTTGAAAATTCATTCAACCGCCTGAAACAAAAGTGAGAAAGAAAGTTATGTGGGCCGGGTTGTTTACATGTAACCGGCTTAAATAACCTTTTTCACATTTGGACCTAACTTTTAGATGTGTGCTTTTTAAAAAGGGTCTAAATAAGGAGGTTTAAAAGAGGTTTTTTGTAGTAGTGTGTTCTGATACTTTTACTTCCACCATCTTTCGCTTTAGTAATTGGTAGGGTAAACACTTCTGAAAATGATAAACATCCATTTCTAAGTTACCCTTTTACATTTATAATATACTCAAAATGATTGATATAAAAACTTTAAACAAGTGAAACCACATAAAAAGAATTCCAGAAATGACAAGGTTATTGTACCCAAAACGAACTACCCGTTCTTTCCATGACTAAGAGGGTGTTTATTTTAGATTATATGTCGGCTTATGAGCTTATTAGATTTCGGCTAATATAACATAAGCCTCAATTTTCCAGCTTAATTTGAGACTTGTAGGCTTATATAAGTTTATTAAGATATGATTGATTATATAAGTCTTAATATAAGCCAAAAAATTAGAGCTTATGTTATATAAGCCAAAATGAAATAACCTTATAAGCCCACATATAAGCCAAAACAAACACCCCCCAAAATTGAAAAAATTATCCAAAAAATAGTTTTTCCTTAAAGAGAGATAAAGGATCCAAATTCATGAATCATCTAAAACGTGAGCTACATTTTAAACATTGAAACAACAAGTTACTTAGAGTGTGTTTGGGTAAAGCTTATCCAAAAGTGTAGCTTATTAAAATTGGTTCAACATCCTTTATCAAAACACTATGTAAAAAATTACATGGGACTACTAGCTAGAAGAAGTCCAACACTCCTGGTATTATCAGAATGCTTATTAAAAGGCAAAGCCTTATGTAAAGGACGAGCTACGTTCACATATGTGTGAACTTTGAGATGTTTTATGTCGTGCATTACAATTACTTCTCGAAGATAGTGAACTTTGGTCCTATAATGTTTAAAACCTTTTGTAATTCAAGTTTCATTAGCAATGATAATAACGCCAAAATTGTCGCAATACATCTCTATAGGCTCTTTAGTTGTGGGAGCAACACCAAGCCCAACAATAAATTTTGTTATCCAAATAGCTTTCTCTATAGTAAGCCATGTCTTCAACCATTATAGATGATGTTGTTGCAATGGTGTGCCCAACACTTTTCCAGTCATGATGCCTCCGTTAGCAACAAAATGTATCTAGTATGAGACTTCAAGTCGTCGGCATCCAACTTTAGTGTAGCAATTAACTCTAAGCTCCTGTTCCATATTACCATCATAAACAAGAAACATGTCTTTGGTATTTCTTAGATACTTTTGAATGTTCTTAACAATTGTCTAATGTAATTCTCCTGGATTTTGTTGAAATCAACTTGTCAATTTTTAAGTGAACGCAACATTAGGCCTAGTGCATTTTACCATATACATTATAGATCATAAAGATGATGCATAAGGAACTCTTTGCATATGCCTCACCTCTTTAGGATTAGTGGTACCTTAAGACTTTCTCAAGATTGGTTTTTCTTACATTAGGATACTTCCACGTTAGGAATTCTCCAATATAAATCTTTTTAAGATTTAATCAATGTATGCACATTGACAAAGACCAATTAACCGCTTAGCTCTATTTCTATAGATTTTAATCCAATGATGTATGCCCCTTCCCCTAAGTCTTTCATGGTAAAACACTACCCAAGATAGGATTTTACATCTTGTAATATTAGAATGTGATTTCCCATAATTAATATGTCATCAACATATATAATTAAGAAACAACTACACTCCTACTAGCCTTTTGATATACACATGGCTCATCAAGGTTTTAAGTTAAACCAAAATTCTTAATCTCCTCATCAAACTTTTTTTCCAACTCCTTGATGCTTGATTTGATCCATAAATGGATAATTGGAGCATACATACTTGATTGGGATATTTTGGATTGACAAACCCCTCAAGTTGCACCATATAAACTTTTTGTTTATATGACCATTCAAGAAGGCACTCTTGACATCCATTTTCTAAATCTCATAATCATAGTGCATGGCTATGGATATAAGAATCCTAATGGCTCTAATGTCTGCAACAAGAGAGAAGGTTTCCTCATAATCTACACCATAGGTTTGAGTGAATCCTTTTTCTTCAAGACGAGCTTTATAGGTATAACAACCCATAATTTTCATCAATGTAATTACCCATCTATTAAATTAGATGCACTGTTTTATCCATCTAGGAAAAATTTAAGCTTTATCTTATTATTCAACGTAACTTGCATCTTTAAAGTAAACGAGCTCACACAACCTCAACTAATGCCATCTATATCTATGTTTACACCATGTAAACATCCTAATATGTCAAGTCAATATCTTAATGTGATTTTTACCAAGTACATTATCAATTTCACGTATTATTTCTAACATTACTTCAAAACAAGTATTAAACGTTAACATTTATATCAAAACCCTAATTATATGTAATATATACATATAAAAGGAATGTACAAGCTTTAAAGCATGTGTACAAGTATCAATACATAATATTTGAACAACTTTTCCCTCCAAAATATTGTACAACTCTTTTAATAGACAATGTATAAGTTAATGAAGCATGATATTCCAAATAGCCGTTTTACCTTCGTTTTTCTTAAGGATTTCGTACAAACTAATCAACACAAGTTACAAGCACTGAGTGCAATACATTTACATCATATTTTCCTTTAATTTCATGCAATGTACACGATTTTAAAACCCTAAAACCTTAACCCATTTCAAAACCAACCCGCCACCCTTTTCCCTCCATTTCTACCCATTTTAAACCCAACCTAGTATCCTACCAATACTCACCCTCAAAGCCTCTCTTAGTTATCTAGTAGCTGCCATGAATCACCTAGACACTAAGCAAACCCAAACTTGGGCATTAAGGGTCATTCGACCCTATAAATAGCTCGCACCCTTGCACACTTAATCTCACACCTCAAACACTCAAGTAAACAACAATGGAGTTATAAAATCAGAAAATAAGGATAAAGAAAAGTCCCTAAGAGTAGGAGTGAAGCCAAGAACTAAGAAAAGAAGCCTTGTGAAATCGTTACTAGGCGTACGAGTGCTAAAAACCTCATTCGGCCCATTTTAAGCTCAAGTAAGCCATAATCTTGTTCTATAAGCTAAATTTCTGTTTTAAAACTTTCATAAGGCTTGCATGATCATATCTAAGCTCTTGTTAAAAGCTTTAAACTCAAAACCATGCGTGGTTAATTTTCTAAAACCAAACGAACCCTAAAAATCCTAATAACTCGTTTTCTTTAATTCTACAATCTAATCTCATAAGCTATTGTTATAAGCTATTTCTATAAGCTTATTTATCATTTCTATAAACTTTTTATCAAGTCTTAAAAGTTTAAACACGTTGGATTAAAATTTCAAACCCAAATGACCCATTTTGTGATTTTAAGCTCGAAAACCCTTTTCATAAGCTATAAGCTCGTAAAAGCTATTTGCCTTAACTTATTTTATCTTATTATGATAAGCTATAATCCAAAAATCTCTTTTAGAAACCTAAAATAATCTTGCATGTAATTAGGACTTATTTTGTAAATTATTTTCATGCAAAGGGTATATATTGTTACTTTTGAAAACTACTAACTACAAGGGCCATTTTTGCAATTATATTAAAGTTATAAATTTAAGGGCTTGTGTTGCCAAGTTTTTAAAGTCAAAGGTTTAATTTATATATACTTAATATATAAAAAGGATTAACTTTGTAAATATTTATAAATTAATTTATTAATTCAAGGGTATTTATTGCCAATTTAATATTCTTAAGACTATAAAATATTATATTTTTATATAAATTATAAAAATAAATATAAATATTATAAAACTTAATTTTATCAAAACTCGATACATTTGTCGTTATTAATCACCGATCGACGCTTTATAAATCAAATACGTTATGTATTTAACGTAATTTATCATCAACTAGCTTTTGAAGAAACTTAAAATCTTATCGTATCACGACACTAGAGATATTTCATGTGATGGGGGGGTTCCCATTTGGGTTTTCGTCTTGACGAGATTGCCTGGGTTTAAGATTCCAAAGTGCCCTGTTTCTCAAACGATACTGCGTGGCCCTCTGATTATGATAGCCCGAACATGATACAATACTTAAAAAAATTAATCAATCAAAGATATACGTTAAACTTTATGAAGTTTTGAAACATAATCAATCAAATTAAGACTTGACATATTACCCAAGTTGTGTGACAAAGCCGTTACTTTCATTTCATATACTTTTGCCATCAATCAGATTTCCTTGTATTGTTAATGTGAGTTCATAGCCTCGCATTTCAATCTTTTAAATATTTTATAAACTCGCGAGGGGGATACATGCTATAAACCATGAATGCAAGTATTATTATGTATGCTATCCTGATTCATTATTGCTTAAGTACCTACTTTTGCCATTAAGACCCCATTATCATGAACCGTTAATTACTCTTCGGAGTGAGCGCGAATGTTGTAAATAGATCTATTTGGGACTGGACTCCCCGTTGGTGTACCTATACTTTCGGTAACCAATAGCACTTCATTTGAATAACTATGCGGGTGTTTGGCAAAGGCACCCGTTGGGGCAACTACTTGTGATTATTGATTATCCCAAGGCCTCGGTGTCATGAGCTTAGAGCAATAATATTGTTTTCTATGATAATTGTACATGCATGCAATTATTACAAACTATGGGTGTATAACAACGTAACCCACTATTGAACTTGCATTCAAACTACTTTACTTAAACCTATGAATTTCACTCAACCTTTGTGTTGACTTTTTAGCATGTTTATCTCAGGTAATTGAGCAACTTATGGCACGGAGTGGCACGGACTTGAAGATGGCTAAACTGTTATCATTCAAACTTTACGTTTCTAGATTTTGGGACCTTACTTTCTGTAAAAACTCTGATGAAATAATAAATGATAACTTATCTTTTAGAAACGTCTCTTTCGCGTAGTTTTCTATGATTATGACTATTATACTATGAAATAAAACCCCAAGATAGCTTCCGCTGCTATATGTTTAAAAATGATGGTTTTTATAGATTGGTATCAGAGCCAAGGTTATAGAGAACAAGGTCCGAAACCTTAACTATAACTACTTTTTCTTTTCCATCCCAAGAAAGTCCTCTGTGCACTACAATTTCCAGAAAGGTATGTAAATATACAAACTACTAATAATATATAAATAACTTATGTTATTTACCGCTGGGTTTAGTGTGGGGTTGTGTGTGGTGGGGGGGGGGGGGGGGGGGGGGGGGGGGGGGGGGGGGGGGGGGTGGGTGGAGTATGGGGGGGGGGGGGGGGGGGGGGGGGGGGGGGGGGGGGGGGCGGGGGGGGGGTGGTGGGGGTGTGTTATGGTAAACAAGTGATGTCCCAACTCCCAAACCATCCTAACTTCCAATATTGAGGATCCTATTTCTATATCTTTCATGACTCATTCTCGACTTCCTCCAAACTAATGCCCAGCTTCACCGGAAAAAACTTATTATAGCTCTTCAAATAACTCATTTGTGTAGTTATAATAGCTTCACCAACACTTCTTACTTTTTCATGATGATCCCTACAGAAGGTTTGTCAAGCATTTTAATGCTAAAAATCACCTATCCCACTTCCAACTAATGGGCCTCCATCTTCAATGCTTAATCATCAAAAATTCTTTCTTCCTTAGGAATTATTGTCACCTAAGAACAAGACCTAACCAATCATCTCCTCTACTTTCTACCCCTACATCAAGAAATTTAAGATGGAGAAAGCCTTCCGTAAGACAAGTCTGGAACGTCACGAGGAGCAGATTGAGAAAATCCTGATCACATGGATGAACTCTCCCTCGACCGTAATTGAAGCACATAAAGACAAAATAGAAGTCTTAGAAAAGGTCGGGTGATCATACAAAAAACAAAAGGGACTTTGACCAATCTAGAAAGCTGAACTCCATCAAGACTCGTGCTCAAATACTAAACTTCAAAAGAAGCATATGGGAAATATCCACAAGATTTCCTCTGGCTCGCTTTCAGGTATTCCTTATTTAGAAAATCACGAATAAATCCTAAGTCCGTCACCAAGCAACAAGGAAAGTCTTCTAAATGCAATCTATGAACTCAAGAACAATCAGGAAGGACCCTCGGACTATTAGATTAGATCCTAGTTATAGCTTATGTTAGAACCTAGCCACAGAATGTGTGGTATAATAAAACACTTGTCAAATCTTGACTATGTATAGTACAAAGGCAAGTTGTTCTTAATATAATACAATGGCAATCCCGTTATATAATACCAACTTATCTCTCTTGCATCATCATCTCCGTCATCATCATTATGAATCATACCATGACTTCTAAATAAATCGTAGATACTTATTTGATATGAATTATCTATGATTTCAATATCACCATTGTTAAAAATGCTTAAAGTTCAAAAACTACCCATTGCATCTTTTTAAGCAATGCATTTTAATGACTTGTGATATCATTCTTATTTCGTGTTGTCTTATGTTGATAGAATGCCTCCCAAAAGGACGTCAACATCTGAAGCACCAGCTATGACTCAAGCTGCCATCAGAAAACTAGTTGCTGACAGTGTCACCGCGGCTCTGGAGCACAAGCTGCAACAATGGCAAGTACTAGTAATCCCAACAGGAACACCGGACCTACTGGAACTCCTGTAGCAAAAACGGGAAAACTATAAAGAGTTTATTAGTTGTCAACATTTCTACTTCAATGGTACTGAAGGAGCAGTTAGCCTCAACCGCTTGAGTTTGTGTGATTGGTTTGAACGGACCGAATTAGTATTTTCTCATAGCAAATGTACCGAGGAAAACAAAGTAACATTTGCTACTGGTACCCTGACTGATGATGCCCTATCCTGGTGGAATGCATACGCCCAACCTATTGGAGTAGATCAAGCCAATCAAATCACTTGGACTGAATTGAAGAGACTCTTAACAAATAAGTATTGTCCTCGAACTGAAGTCAGAAAGATGGAAGATGAACTTTACAATCTGACTGTAAAGGGAAATGATCTTAAAACCTACGTTAGAAGATTCCAAGAATTAGCAGTCCTATGCCCAAACATGATACCAAACACCGAGAAACTCTTGGAAGCTTTCATCGGAGGATTACCTCGAAGTATTGAAGGAAATGTTACCGCCTGAAGGGAATGTTACCGCCTCTAAACCTCAAACTCTAGAGGAAGCCATTAACATAGCCTAGAGGCTAATGGATCAGGTAACAAAGCACACTTCGGTACAAGTGTCAAGTGATCACAAATGAAAGTTTGACGACAGAAGAACTTTCAACAACAACAACTACCGTAACATCAACACCAACAACCGCTACAATAATTACCAACCACAACAGAACAGAAGGCAAGAAGCTGTTAGAGCTTATGCTGCCACTCCAGCTAAAAACAATGGGTATATTGGAAACCGTCCCTTGTGTAAGAAATGCACCTTGCATCACACAGGTCCTTGCACTGTCAAGTGTAATATTTGCAACAAGGTGGGTCATTTGACTAGAAACTGCAGAAACAAAGGACCAGCTACTGGAAGCAATCAGCAACCAGTATCGGTAATTTGTCATGCCTGTGGAGGAAAAGGACATTATGCAAATCAGTGTCAAAAGACCACCAACAACAATGCCCAGGGAAGAGCCTACATGCTAAGGGATAGGAATGCTCACCAAAACCCGAATGTAGTTACGGGTATGTTCCTTCTAAACCAACATCTAGCTAGAGTATTATTTGATTCTGGAGCCGATAAAAGCTTCGTATCCATATCTCTTGCCTCTATGCTAAATATTCCACCCATTACAATAGATACCTTTTACAATATCGAAATGGCTGACGGAAACCTAGTAAGCACAAACACCGTTATTCAGGGTGTAACTCTGACTTTGTTAAACCAACCTTTCAAAATCGATCTTATGCCAATTAAACTCGGTAGTTTTGACGTCGTCATTGGTATGGATTGGTTATCCAAGTATCATGCTAAAATTATCTGTGACGAGAAAGTCGTCCACATCCCAATCAACGGTGAAACTTTAATCATCCGAGGTGATCGAAGTAAAACTCGACTAAGCCTCATATCCTGTATAAAAACCAAAAGGTATATATCCAGGGGATGTCAAGTTTTCATAGCCCAAATAATGGAAAAAAGTCAGATGATAAATGACTAGAAGACATACCAGTAGTCAAAGAATTTTCGGCAGTTTTTCCTGAAGATATATCTGGCCTACCCCTAGTTCATCAAGTAGAATTCCAAATTGACTTAATTCCAGGAGCAGCACAAGTAGCTCGTGCACCTTATAGATTATCTCCTTCAGAAATGCAGGAACTATCAACCCAACTATAAGAGTTGGCAGACAGAGGTTTTATTCGACCAAGTACTTCACCTTGGGGAGCTCCTATCTTATTTGTTAAAAAGAAAGATGGATCTTTCAGAATGTGTATCGATTATCGAGAGTTGAATAAACTTACCATAAAGAATCGTTACCCATTACCCAGGATCGATGACTTGTTCGACCAACATCCAGATTTGAGTGTTTACTCAAAAATTGACTTATGATCAGGTTATCATCAGCTGAGAGTAAGGGATGAAGATATTCCTAAGACTGCTTTCAAAACAAGGTATGGACACTATGAATTTCAAGTGATGCCATTTGGTTTGACTAACGTACCTGCTGTGTTCATGGATCTCATGAACCATGTGTGTAAACCATACTTGGATAAATTTGTAATAGTGTTCATTGATGATATTCTCATCTACTCTCATAACAATGAAGAACACGCAAATCATCTAAGAATAATCTTAGAATTACTCAAAAAAGAGAAATTTAATGCCAAGTTCTCCAAATGTGATTTTTGGATCTGTATTGTGCAATTTCTTAGACACCTAATTGATAATCAAGGACTTCATATTGACCCCGCCAAGATTAAACCAGTTAAAAATTGGGCATCTCCTACTACACCTACAGAAATACGTCAATTCTTAGGACTCGCTGGCTACTATCGAAGATTTATCAAAGATTTCTCAAAGATTGCAAAATATTTGACTGAATTAACCCAGAAAAACAAGAAGTATAGCTGGGAAGAAAAGCAAGAGACAACTTTTCAACTACTAAAGCAGAAGCTTTATGAAGCCCTAATCTTAGCATTACCAAAAGGAAACAACAATTTTGTTGTTTACTATGATGCATCACTTCAAGGATTGGGAGCTGTATTAATGCAAAGGGAAAAGGTCATTGCATATGCATCCCGACAACTCAAGCCTAACGAAGAAAACTATACCACTCATGATCTTAAATTAGGAGCAGTTGTGTTTGCACATAAAATCTGGAGACACTATCTATATAGCACAAAGTGTATGGTTTTCACCGATCACAAAAGTCTTCAACATATACTTAATCAGAAGGAGTTGAACATGAGACAACATCGTTGGTTAGAATTGCTCACATATTACAATTGTAAGATTCGTTATCACCCTGGAAAGGCAAATGTTATGGCAGATGCCTTAAGCCGGAAAGAACGAATCAAACCACTCCGAGTTAGGTCATTAGTCATGACCATTCACCCAAACTTACCATCACAAATCCTCGAAGCCCAAACCAAGGCAATCAAGGAAGAAAACATCAAGGCTAAGAACCTATGAGGAATGGACAAAGCATTTGAAATACGTCTTGATGGAACTCGTTGTATAAAGAATCGAAGCTGGTTACCACTCTTTGGTAATCTGAGAGACTTGATCATGCATGAGTCCCATAAATCAAAATATTCCATTCACCCAGGTTCTGACAAAATGTATTAGGGTCTAAAGAAACTCTATTGGTGGCCTGACATGAAGGCAATCATCGCTGAGTATATTGGCAAGTGTTTAACATGCTCTAAAGTTAAAGCTGAATGTTAGAATCCATCCGGCTTACTGATACAACTAGAGATTCCTATGTGGAAATGGGAAAGAATAACAATGGACTTAGTTACAAAGCTACCCAAAACCTCAAATGGACATGACATAATCTGGGTCATTATCGATCGCCTTACCAAATCTACAAATTTCATCCCTATCCGAGAAACAGATAGTATGGAAACCCTCACAAGGTTATACATCAAAGAAATAACCTCCCAACATGGAATGCCAATATCCATCATCTCGGATCCTGATAGTTATTTCACATCCAGATTCTAGCAATCAATTCAAAATGCCTTAGGTACACAATTAGACATGAGTACGACATATCCTCCTAAGACTGATGGGCAAAGTGAAAGAACCATCCAAACAATCAAAGATATTCTTCGAGCTTGTGTTATAGATTTTGGAAAAGGATGGGAAGGACACTTACCATTGGTGGAATTTTCTTACAATAACAGTTACCATGCCAGTATTAAGGCAGCACCATTCGAGGCACTTTATGGTCAAAAGTGCAGATCACCTGTTTGTTGGAGATGTTCAACTTACGAGACCAAAAATAATTCAAGAAACCACTAAAAAGATAATGCAAATACAACAACACTTGTAAGCTGCAAGAGATCGGCAAAGGAGTTATGCCAATGTAAGATGAAAGCCTTTAGAATTTCAAATTGGAGATCGTGTTATGTTAAAAGTGTCACCTCATAAAGGTGTCATCCGATTCGGTAAACAAGGAAAGCTTAATTCCCGGTACATTAGACCATTCAAAATCCTTGAACGGATTTGCCCAGTAGCATATAAACTTGAGCTTCCCGAAGAACTCAGGAATGTCCATAATACTTTCCACGTTTCTAATCTAAAGAAATGCTTATTTGATGAATCTCTCATTATTCCAATGAAAGAGCTTCAGCTCGATGATGATAAACTCAACTTTATGGAAGAACCAGTGGAAATTATGGATTGAGAAGTCAAACAACTAAAACAAATTCGTATTCCTATAGTTAAAGTAAGATGGAACTCTAAAAGAGGACGATAATTTACGTAGGAACGTGAAGATCAAATTAGTGCCAAGTATCCACATCTGTTTTAAACATCACTCTGACATCCAACTAAATCTCAGGACGAGATTTCTTTTAAGGGGGGGGGAGACTATAACAACCCACAATTTTCATCAATGTAATTACCTATCTATTAAATTAGATGCACTGTATTATCCATCTATTAAATTAGATGCACTGTAAACCACCTTTTCACTCGAATTTTTTTTGCTTTATCTCATTATGCAACGTAACTTGCATCTTTAAAGTAAACGAGCTCACACAACCTCAACTAATGCCATCTATATCTATGTTTACACCATGTAAACATCTTAATATGTCAAGTCAATATCTTAATGTCATTTTTACCAAGTACATTATCAATTTAACGTATTATTTCTAACATTACTTCAAAATAAGCATTAAACGTTAACGTTTATATCAAAACCCTAATTATATGTAATGTATACTTATAATAGGAATGTACAATCTTTAAAGCATCTGTACAAGTATCAATACACAACATTTGAACAACTTTTCCCTCCAAAATATTGTACAACTCTTTTAATGTACAATGTAAAAGTTAATGAAGCACGTTATTCAAAATAGCCATTTTACCTTCGTTTTTCTTAAGGATTTCATACAAACTAATTAACACATGTTACAAGCACTGAGTGCACGACATTTACATCATATTTTCCTTTCATTTCATGCAATGTACATGATTTTAAAACCCTAAAACCCTAACCCGTTTCAAAACCAACCCGCCACCCTTTTCCCTCCATTTCTACCCATTTTAAACCCAACACAGCCCTAAGCAGCTTACAAGCACCTCTACTACTCTCCTTGGCCTCTAAGAAAAGCCTCATCACCTCCTTGTCCTTCATTTCAGCCGCGGCCACACAAACCCCCAACACCTCTCATAGCTAGTTTTCTAGCTATCAATACTCACCCTCATAGCCTCTCTTAGTCATCTAGTAGCTTCCATGAATCACCTTGACACTAAGCAAACCCAAACTTGGGCATTAAGGGTCATTCGACCCTATAAATAGCTCGCACCCTTGCACATTCAATCTCACACCTCAAACACTCAAGTAAACAACAATGGAGTCATAAGATCAGCCAAGAAGGATCAAGAGAAGTCCCCAAGACCAGGAGTGAAGCCAAGAACCAAGAAAAGAAGCCTTGTGAAGTCGTTACTAGGCGTACGAGTGCTAAAAACCCCATTCGACCCATTTTGAGCTCAAGTAAGCCATAATCTTGTTCTATAAGCTAAATTTCTGTTTTAAAACTTTCATAAGGCTTGCATGATCATATCTAAGCTCTTGTTAAAAGCTTTAAACTCAAAACCATGCGTGGTTAATTTTCTAAAACCAAACGAACCCTAAAAACCCTAATAACTCGTTTTCTTTAATTCTACAAGCTAATCTCATAAGCTATTGTTATAAGCTATTCCTATAAGCTTATTTATCATTTCTATAAACTTTTTATCAAGTCTTAAAAGTTTAAACACGTTGGATTAAAATTTCGAACCCAAATGACCCATTTTGTGATTTTAAGCTCGAAAACCCTTTTCATAAGCTATAAGCTCGTAAAAGCTATTTGTCTTAACTTATTTTAGCTTATTATGATAAGCTATAATCTGAAAATCTCTTTTAGAAACCTAAAATAGGCTTGCATGTAATTTGGACTTGTTTTGTAAATTATTTTCATGCAAGGGGTATATATTGTAACTTTTGAAAATTATTAACTACAAGGGCCATTTTTGTAATTATATTAAAGTTATAACTTCAAGGGCTTGTTTTGCCAAGTTTTTAAAGTCAAAGGTTTAATTTATATATACTTAATATATAAAAAGGATTAACTTTGTAAATATTTATAAATTAAGGGTATTTATTGTCATTTTCACATTCTTAAAAATATAAAATATTATATTTTTATATAAATTATAAAATTATACATATTAATATTATAAAACTCAATTTTGTTAAAACCCGACACATTTGTCATTATTAATCAACGATCGACGCATTATAAATTAATTACGTTATATATTTAACGTAATTTATCATCGACTAACTTTTGAAGAAACTTATAATCTTATCGTATCACGCTACTAGGGAATTTCATGTGAGGGGTTTCATTTGAGTATTCATTTTGACGAGTTTGCTGGGTTTACGATTTAAAGTGCCCTAGCTCCTCAAACGATACTGCATGACCTCTGAATTATGATAGCCCGAACAGTGATACAATATTTCCATAAATTAATAAATCAAATATGTATGTTAAACTCTGTAAAGTCATAAAATATAAACAATCACACTAAGATTTAACATATTACCCCAGGTTGTGTGACGAAGCCATTACTTTCACTTGATATACTTTTCCCATCAATCAAATTTCCATGTTAAGGTGAGTTTACAGCCTCACTTTTAAATATCTTATTTCATAAATCTGTGAGGGGGATACATGCTACAAATCATGAATACATGTGTTTTCCAACTGTATGCTCTCGTTAATATATTATTGCCAAAGTCTAAGTCTCTTTATGCCAAAAGTCCCACACATCATGGACCATTAGTCACTTGTAACCGAACGTACTGGTTGAGTGAACGTGAATATTGTCGATAGTACTATTGGAATTGATGACTCCTATTTGTGTTAGCCGGATAGGTAACCAAACACACTATATTTGAAACTCTTTAGGTATTTGGCAAATACCTACACTGAGGACCATTATTATCTATTATATATCATGTTTGATTGATATATACATAAATTAGTTTGTATGCCATGAGCTTTGATTCAATAATACTGTTTTCTTATAATAATTGTACATGCATGTAATTATTACTATTATGGGTATAAGAACGTAGCCCACTGATTTTGATGAATTGTATTCAAACTATCTATCATAAACCTATGAATTTCACTCAACCATTATGTTGAACTTTTTAGCATGTTTATCCTAGGTATTTGAACAACTTATGGCACGGAGTGGCAAGGACTTGAAGATTGCAAAACTGTTATCATTCAAACTTTATGTTTTCCTGTAGATTTGGGGACCTCTATTTGTAAAAAATCTAATGAATAAATAAATGGTAACAAAATTTTCCAAAACGTCTCTTTATGAGTCGTTTTCTATGATTACATATATTGTACTATGAAGTAATACCCCAGATTAGCTTTCGCTGCTATTTGTCAAAAATGGAGGTGTTACAATAGGTGTGTACCTTGCCATCCATGTCAGTCTTCTTTTTGAAGAGCCACTGATGTGTTGTTATGTGTAGGTATATTTTATGTATCAAGTTTTACTACTTATATTTTGCTGACTTTACCTTAAACAACACATTAACGGGCAGTGTACCTGATCAATTGTAGCTTCATTGGTAAGTTTTTTAGTTATATATGTTATTTTATTCTAAGTGAAACCAATGCTAAACCTAAGTTAATCCTAATACTAACGGATAAATGGGGGTTTTCAGTCTAAGAGACTGGCACGGGTTTTGTTGGTGACTTAACGCTACTTAAGCTACTCTAATGAACTAAGAGATTAATCAGAGGATAGAGGAATGCTTCAAGCCTATGGTAAGGAAACTATATTAACCATGATTAATCCAATAGAACGCATGTTTGTTTATTAGTGTAATGAATGTCTTATTGTTGTCCGATATATCTATAACAACCCATAATTTTCATAAATGTAAATATCCATCTATTAAGTTAGATGATGTACAATCTATCAGTTATATATGAACTACATTACTTGCATTGTCAATATCTCAGTATGTCATGTAACTTACATAACTACAGTAGACGAGCTCACGCAACCTATCTATGGCAATCCTGTCTTCATATATGTCAAGCAAATATCATAAAATGTCAAGTCAATATCTTAATATCCTTATTACAAAGTACATTATTCCTATAATGTACTATTCACAACGTTATATCTAAACGGGCTTTAAACCATTATCATGGAAGGGTTAACTCCTTAAGTGAATGCACAAGCTACTAAAGCATATGTACAAGTAATATGATATCTCATTTAAAATATAAAATCTCTTCAAGTCAAAGTACAAATCTCTAAAAGCTCAATGTACAAGTCATTAAGCATGATCTCTAAAATAGCCGTTTTACCTCCATTTTCATTCTCATCTCTTCACTACCACTTAAGCAAGCTAATATACTCATTTTACAATATATGAACCCTAATTATTCCATACATAAGCTTTCATACACATTTTACACTCAAAACCCTAATTCAAAAGTCAGAAACCCTAACCCGAGCAAAATAGTAAATCATGACCCGTTTCTTGGTTTTTATCCATCATAACCCTAAACCAACACTCAAATAAGTTGAAATAACTTATTTTACAATCATATCAATCCTATTCAATCATTATTTCATCATTACTTCATCATTTTACTTCACTTGTACGTAAAACATATCCTAGAAACCCTAAATGTACCTAATTGGTTCATTTAACCCGTTTACTCGTTTTAAACCATTCTAATCCCAAATAACCAACCAAGGGCCATTATAAACTCATAAAATGAGTTTAAAAATCATTATCTATCATTAACTTGGCAATGTGCAAGAAATCAAAGCCTAGAAAACCTTAACGAATCCAGAAAACCCTAATTATGCCCTAATTGTAACTTTGACCCGTTTTCTCAATTTCAACCCATTATAACTTAAACCAATGACCAAACTTCATTTATAATACTTTATATAAGCCCTAGATTTATATTTCTTCATATCTAATCAAGAGTATGCAAAATATAAGCCAAGAAAGTCAAGAAAACCCTAAACGAGCCCTAGTTGAACCCGTACTCCCATTTCTTCAATTCTAATCCGTTTTAACCCAAACGAATTGCTAATCTTTGCTAATTACTTTAATACCAGACCTTAACAACCTATTTCATCATTCCTTAATCATTTATAACACAATGTACCTTGTTAAAACCTTTAAAGAACCCGTCAAACCCAAAATAGACCCGGTTTGCTTCTATGACCATTTTAACCCCTCTAAATTGCTACCATGTACAAATGACCACCCAAGAACTCTTCTAGAAACCTTCAAGCAGCTTATGCACCTACTTAGACCAATCCTTGGTCAAAATTAAGAGCACATGGCCTCTCCTTTGTTCTCTTCAGCCGCGGCATACACCAACCACAAACACCTCATCAAAGCTACTTCATAGACCTCCACCATTGATTTCCTAGCTTCTACACATCATACCCTAGACCCTCTATGTGTTAAGACCAGATCCTAAAGGCCTCTACTCATTAATACCTCATATGGGTCTAAAATGGCATAGATGTGTTCATTCTTCTTCATCCCCCACGTTCCCCCTCTATAACCCTTCATAATAGCAACTTCTTGCTCAATAGTGAATTCTAATAGATCTTAAGAAGTCTCAAGTACAGAAAGGAAGCAAAAGAAACCAAGAAACGAAGCCCGGGAGTCGTTACTCTAGCCGTACGAAGCCGAAAGTCCCGATTCTGACCCGTTTCCAAGCTATAAGCTTAAACCAGGTTCTATAAGCTTATATTCTGCTCATGTAACTTCCATATGTTCATATGTTCTTGCTAAAATCAGAATAAAAAGCTTTTGAACCTCAAAAACCTAAGTTTTAGCCTTTTTTGATCCAAATCGTACACACCAAACCTAATTTATGTTTTTACTTAAACTATGGGTTAAACTTGTAAACTTTTGTTATAATCAATCCTAATAAGCTATTATAATGTTAAAATAAGTGCTTTGATAAGTCATAAGAGAATTTGACCTTAAAACCCGCGTTTTCATTTTGAAACCCTAATTTGACCCGTTTTACCTTTTAACTTAACGAATCGTTAAATTAAAACTATATGGTTGTTTAATCTTCATATTTTAGTTTATTATAACTTATAGAAAGACTAATGAAAAGTAAATTAAGGATGCATGGAAATTTGACAAGTTTTTGGTTAATTATTATCCATGCAAGGGTAAATCTCGTAAATTAAAGAACATATAACTAAACGGCCTAAAATGTGTCCATTTATCAAAGTTAAAACTATATGGGTCCTATTTGTCACTTTTTAAAGTATACTGTTTACTTGGTATATCAATAAAAGTTTAAGGACCAAAGTCGTAAAAATGCAAACCCAAGGGTCCCTGCAGTTTTTCCAAACCCGGTGGTCTAAAATGTAAAAATTTTTGAAAAAGTGTAAAAATATATATCAAAACATTACAAGACATAACATTAATAACGCTCCTCGTGCTTAACATTCCATATTATTTAATAAAATGGCCTTAAAATTGCTATATATTCTAATCTAATATCATTCATCATCAATTGTGCTTTCAAAAATCATGTATGTCCCGGATCCATATCATACCACAATACTAGGGAGCTTCATATTAAGAAGTTTCATCTTGGTATTACGTTCTGTCTGAGTTGTTGGGTTTACGATTTAAAGTGCCCTAGCTCCACAAACGTTTACTAAATGACTTCTAAACTATGATGGCCCGAACGGTGTTATGATAATTTTTATATCAAAACCAACATCGATATCCAAAAACTTATATATATACAATCAAACTAAGACTTGCCATATATTAACCCAGGTTGTCTGTGATTGCCGTGTTGAAGCCGTTACTTTCATTCCATATACATTAGCTATCAATTTCCCTATAACTGTTCAGGTGAGTTCATAGCCTCGCATTTCAATATTTCAATCTTTTTATAAACCCGCGAGGGGGATACATGCTATAAACATAAATGCAATTATTTCTACATGCTATTTCAATTTACTATTGCCTAAGTAACTGCTTTGCCTTTAAGTCCCCATAATCATGAACCGTTAATTACTCTCCGTAGTAAGCGCGAATGTTGTGAATATATATATTTGGGTTGGACTCCCCGTTGGTGTATCCAGTAACGATAACCAATTGCACATCATTAGAAATCACGCGGGTATTTTGGCAAAGGTGCCCGCAGGGGCAATATTATCATTATAACCTAAGGCATCGGATTCATGAGCTAATGGCAATAATAAATTATGTTTTCAATACTGGGTGTATATCAACGTAACCCAAATATCGCATTTGCATTCAAATTATATTACTTAAACCTATGGATTTCACTCAACCTTTGTGTTGACTTTTTAGCATGTTTTATCTCAGGTAACTAATGGCACGGAGTGACGAGGACACGAAGATGGAAAAACCGTTATCATTCAAATGTTGTATTTTAGATTCTGGAAACCTCTCTTTTGTACAAATTCTGATGAAATAAATGAATGATAACTTTACTTTCAAAAATGACTCTTTTTGAATCGTTTTCTAT
Organism: Tanacetum coccineum; assembly: GCA_026074375.1. NCBI lineage: Eukaryota > Viridiplantae > Streptophyta > Magnoliopsida > Asterales > Asteraceae > Tanacetum > Tanacetum coccineum. The sequence goes on along the minus strand of BQNB010000006.1, from coordinate 287,427 downwards.
GATTATGACTGTTGTACCCTTGAAGTAATACCCCAGATTAGCTTCCGCTGCTATATGTAAAAATGGGGGTGTTACAGATTTGGTATCAGAGCCTACGTTATAGAGAACAAGGTTAAAACCTTAACTATAACTACTTTTCTTTTTCCATCCAAGAAAGTCCTCCGTGCCGCTATATCTCCCGGAATGGTATGTAAAGTTACATAACTATTATATTACTAAATAAATAACTTATGTTATTAAGCAGAACGATGTCTTCCCCCGACCATCCTACTGCTAATTTGGAGGATGCCTTTTCTTCTAATTTCCCAAACTATGTTCCCCCGGCTTCACCGGATTATATCCCGACCTCTCCAGGGAAAACTTACTCTAGTGCCTCCAATTTATTTGGAATTGCCCCACCGACCCTTTCGTTATTTCCCGATGATCCTTACATGAAAGCTTTACAAGCTTTCTATACTGAAAAATCACCAATCCCGCCTCCAATTATCATACCTCCTAAAACTCAAGAATTTTTCCTTCCAGAAGGACTTCTTTCACCAATGCAGTTATCTTCATCTACCCCATCCCAACCTCAAGCTCTTGAGATTGGTGAAACTTCCCGGAAATCAGCTATCAAACGTCATGAAGAGCAAATTCAGGGTATCCAATGTTATCTAGAAGAAATCCCTCCTGAACGTTTTGAACAGATTGAAAACGGCATCGAAGGTCTCGGTAAAGGAACAATAATCATCCAACGTGATTTTGACGCCTTAGCAGCAGAACTCCAGCAAGCTCATACTCAGATCACTAAACTCCAGAGAAAGCAAATAGGATCCAACCATAAGATCTCCTTAGCTCGCTACAGAATTTGGCAGAAGTCATCAATGATATGGAAACTCGTCACCAAGAAGACATAGAAAAACTCATGAACTCTATCATCGAACTCCAGAACCGCATGGAATGATCATCCAGTTTCTAGTTTAAATTTCAGTTTTTAGCTTTAACCTAGCCACGGGATGTGTGGTATAAATAAAAACACTTGTCAAATCTTGACTATGTATAGTACTAAGGCAAGTTGTTCTTAAATACAAAGGCAATCCCGTTATCTACCTTGTTGTCCTTACCACTTTATTCATCTCATCATTATTCATCATTCATTTATCCATCGTACATTCATCATCATACCTTTAGATATCACCATTGTTAAAAATGCTTAAATAAAGCATTATTCTTTAAGCATTTCAAGAATAAGTATTTCTCTTTAATCATTTTAAAGAAGAACAAGCGTTATACTTGTGATATCATTCTTATTACGTGTTATCTTTTGTTGATAGAATGCCTCCAAAAAGAGCATCAACAACGGAAGCACCGGCTATGACTCAAGATGCCATTAGAAAGTTAGTTGCTGATAGTGTCACCTCAGCTCTAGAAGCTCAAGCTGCGACAATGGCAAGTGCTAGTAATCCCAACAGGAACACCGGTCCTACTGGAACTCCTGCAGTGAAAACGGGAAACTACAAAGAGTTCATTAGCTGTCAACCTTTCTACTTTAATGGTACGGAAGGAGCAGTAGGTCTTACTCGCTGGTTTGAACGAACCGAATCAGTGTTCTCTCGTAGCAGATGTGCCGAAGAAAACAAAGTAACATTTGCTACTGGTACTTTAACTGACGATGCCTTGTCCTGGTGGAATGCATATGCCCAGCCTATGGGAATAGAGCAAGCGACGGTTTAACAACAGATTAAGATTCGCTTACAGAATGGGAGGAAGGAGTCACAGTTTAGTGATAGTTTTAGCGACAGCTTAGTGACAGATAATGTGTCGCTAAGAGCAGATAGTGACGACTTTATGACAGTTTTGAGACAAAAAAAACATCGCTAAGTGCTTGGTTTGATTAATACCGCTAGCGTTGCTCAGTTTGTACCGTTGGTTCTGTCCGATAAAAGAGTTTATACTAGTAGCTTTAACCGATATCAGATAGTACATGTTTTTGACGTGTTTGGATCTCGGAGAGATGATGATATTATGGCTCGTTTTGGGGATTATTATAAAGAAAATTGGTTATTGCTTATTTGATGTTGTAGTTGATTTTGACAGGTGCATGTCTTATCATATCTTAAAAGGTTTCAATCCCCTTTTAAAGATAACTTGTTCGTGCTTAAATGGTGTTGACGAAGACTTGATGAATCTAGCAAAGGTGTACGATCTACCTTATGATGCTTACTACGTACATTTGCTATCACTTTAAGGAGTTACGTTGTTGTGCTCAGTGTCTCATTTTATAGGATAAATGAGGATTTTGTCAAGAGATTGCGATCTACTTATATTTTGGTCTTGGTATAAGTTTGACGTCATGTGGATAGTGCAAGACATAAGACACAAGTTTGGAAAATTCTACTTCTTCAACATATGGGTTATACTTATTTTTCTTCATCAATAATTACTACTTGGAGCCTACTGAGTTCGAGATTCAAGAGATGGTTAGCATACTTTCAGGGGAAGCTTATTGTTAACATGTTTAACCATCTACATGTACCACTTAATGGGAAGTGTTCACAAGTTGCTTATCTATAGAAGACCCCTATTAGATGATTACAAAAAGGGGAAGAAGATTATATGGTTTGCAGCTTATTTTAAAGTGGTGACATGTACAAGAAGATCTTATTTCAAGGGGAAGCTTTGAAGATTGTTTCATACATGAAGAT